>OZ023210.1:36499706-36892206 GCA_963995525.1 Escarpia spicata
GTGCGCGCGCGCGCCAGTGTGTGTATGTTTGCGCGCGGGTGTGTGTAACGTAGGTGCGTGTGTGTGTCTTTCTGTATGTGTGCGCGCGCACGTGTGTGTGTATGTGTGTATGTGTGTGCTCGCGCGCCAGTGTGTGTGTATGTGTGTGTGTGTATGTTTGCGCGCGGGTGTGTGTGTGCGTGTGTGCGTGTGTGCGTGTGTGAATGTGTGTGTGTGTGTGTGTGTGTGTGTGTGTGTGTGTGTGTGTGTGTGTGTGTGTGTGTGTGTGTGTGTGTGTGTGTGTGTGTGTGTGTGTGTGTGTGTGTGTGTGTGTGTGTGTGTGTGTGTTGTGTGTCTGTGTGTCTGTGTGTCTGTGTGTCTGTGTGTCTGTGTGTCTGTGTGTCGGTGTGTCGGTGTGTCTGTGTGTCGGTGTGTCGGTGTGTCGGTGTGTCGGTGTGTCGGTGTGTCGGTGTGTCTGTGTGTCTGTGTGTCTGTGTGTCTGTGTGTCTGTGTGTCTGTGTGTCTGTGTGACTGTGTGTCTGTGTGTCTGTGTGTCTGTGTGTCTGTGTGACTGTGTGTCAGCATGTATGTGTGTCTGTGTGTCTGTGTGTCTGTGTGTCTGTGTGTCTGTGTGTCTGTGTGTCTGTGTGTCTGTGTGTCTGTGTGACTGTGTGTCTGTGTGTCTGTGTGTCTGTGTGTCTGTGTGTCTGTGTGTCTGTGTGACTGTGTGTCTGTGTGTCTGTGTGTCTGTGTGTCTGTGTGTCTGTGTGTCTGTGTGTCTGTGTGTCTGTGTGTCTGTGTGTCTGTGTGTCTGTGTGACAGTGTGTCAGCATGTATGTGTGTCTGTGTGTCTGTGTGTCTGTGTGTCTGTGTGTCTGTGTGTCTGTGTGTCTGTGTGTCAGTGTGTCTGTGTGTCTGTGTGTCTGTGTGTCTGTGTGACTGTGTGTCTGTGTGTCTGAGTGTCTGTGTGTTTGTGTGACTGTGTGTCAGCATGTATGTGTGTCTGTGTGTCTGTGTGTCTGTGTGTCTGTGTGTCTGTGTGTCTGTGTGTCTGTGTGTCTGTGTGTCTGTGTGTCTGTGTGTCTGTGTGTCTGTGTGTCTGTGTGTCTGTGTGACTGTGTGTCTGTGTGTCTGTGTGTCTGTGTGTGTCTGTGTGTTTGTGTGACTGTGTGTCAGCATGTATGTGTGTCTGTGTGTCTGTGTGTCTGTGTGTCTGTGTGTCTGTGTGTCTGTGTGTCTGTGTGTCTGTGTGTCTGTGTATATGTGTGTCTGCGTGTCTGCGTGTCTGCGTGTCTGCGTGTCTGCGTGTCTGCGTGTCTGCGTGTCTGCGTGCCTGCGTGCCTGCGTGTCTGCGTGTTGCGTGCCTGCGTGCCAGCGTGCCAGCGTGCCAGCGTGCCAGCGTGCCAGCGTACCAGCGTGCCAGCGTGCCTCTGTGTCTGTGTGTATGTGTGTCAGTGTGCCTGTGAGCCAGTGAGCCAGTGGTCCAGTGTGCCAGTGTGCCAGTGTGCCAGTGTGTATGTGTGCCTGCGTGCCTGCGTGCCTGCGTGCCTGCGTGCCTGCGTGCCTGCGTGCCTGCGTGCCTGCGTGCCTGCGTGCCTGCGTGCCTGCGTGCCTGCGTGCCGGCGTTCCTGCGTGCCTGTGTGTCGTTACGTCGGTTCGTCGGTGTGTCTGTGTGTTGGTGTGTCTTTGTGTCTGTTTGTCAGTATATATGTGTCTGTCTGTCTGCGTGTCTGCGTGTCTGCGTGTCTGCGTGTCTGCGTGTCTGCGTGTCTGCGTGACTGCGTGTCTGCGTGTATGCGTGTCTGCGTGTGTCTGTGTTTTGTGTGTCAGCATGTCTGTGTGTCTGTGTGTCTGTGTGTCTGTGTGTCTGTGTGTCTGTGTGTCTGTGTGTCTGTGTGTCGGTGTGCCTGTGTGTGTGTGTGTGTGTGTGTGTGTGTGTGTGTGTGTGTGTGTGTGTGTGTGTGTGTGTGTGTGTGTGTGTGTGTGTGTGTGTGTATATATATATGTGTGTCAGTGTGTCTGTGTGTCTGTGTGTCGGTGTGTATGTGTGTCGGTGTGTCGGTGTGTCGGTGTATATGTGTGTCTGTGTGTCTGTGTGTCTGTGTGTCTGCGTGTCTGCGTGTCTGCGTGTCTGCGTGACTGCGTGTCTGCGTGTCTGCGTGTGTCTGTGGTTTGTGTGTCAGCATGTATGTGTGTCTGTGTGTCGGTGTGTCTGTGTGTCTGTGTGTCTGTGTGTCTGTGTGTCTGTGTGTCTGTGTGTCTGTGTGACTGTGTGTCTGTGTGTCTGTGTGTCTGTGTGTCTGTGTGACTGTGTGACTGTGTGTCTGTGTGTCTGTGTGTCTGTGTGTCTGTGTGTCTGTGTGTCTGTGTGTCTGTGTGTCTGTGTGACTGTGTGTCTGTGTGTCTGTGTGTATGTGTGTCTGTGTGTCTGTGTGTCTGTGTGACTGTGTGTCTGTGTGTCTGTGTGTCTGTGTGTGTCTGTGTGTTTGTGTGACTGTGTGACTGTGTGTCAGCATGTATGTGTGTCTGTGTGTCTGTGTGTCTGTGTGTCTGTGTGTCTGTGTGTCTGTGTGTCTGTGTGTCTGTGTGTCTGTGTGTCTGTGTGTCTGTGTGACTGTGTGTCTGTGTGTCTGTGTGTCTGTGTGACTGTGTGTCTGTGTGTCTGTGTGTCTGTGTGTCTGTGTGTATGTGTGTCTGTGTGTCTGTGTGTCTGTGTGTCTGTGTGTCAGCATGTCTGTGTGTCAGCATGTATGTGTGTCTGTGTGTCTGTGTGTCTGTGTGTCTGTGTGACTGTGTGTCTGTGTGTCTGTGTGTGTGTGTGTGTCTGTGTGTCTGTGTGTCTGTGTGTCTGTGTGTCTGTGTGTCTGTGTGTCTGTGTGTCTGTGTGTCTGTGTGTCTGTGTGTCTGTGTGTCTGTGTGTCTGTGTGACTGTGTGTCTGTGTGTATGTGTGTCTGTGTGTCTGTGTGTCTGTGTGTCTGTGTGTCTGTGTGTCTGTGTGTCTGTGTGTCTGTGTGTCTGTGTGTCGGTGTGTCTGTGTGTCGGTGTGTCGGTGTGTCGGTGTGTCGGTGTGTCTGTGTGTCTGTGTGTCGGTGTGTCGGTGTGTCGGTGTGTCGGTGTGTCGGTGTGTCGGTGTGTCGGTGTGTCGGTATGTATGTGTGTGTCACTGTATCTGTCTGTCGGTGTATCTGTGTGTCGGTGCATCGGTGTGACTGTGTGTGTCGGTGTGTGTATCTGTGTGTATGTTTGTCTGTGTGTCTGTGTGTCTGTGTGTCTGTGTGTCTGTGTGTCTGTGTGTCTGTGTGTCTGTGTGTCTGTGTGTCTGTGTGTCTGTGTGTCTGTGTGTCTGTGTGTCTGTGTGTCTGTGTGTCTGTGTGTCTGTGTGTCGGTGTGTCGGTGTGTCTGTGTGTCGGTGTGTCGGTGTGTCGGTGTGTCGGTGTGTCGGTGTGTCTGTGTGTCTGTGTGTCTGTGTGTCTGTGTGTCTGTGTGTCTGTGTGTCTGTGTGTCTGTGTGTCTGTGTGACTGTGTGTCTGTGTGTCTGTGTGTCTGTGTGTTTGTGTGACTGTGTGTCAGCATGTATGTGTGTCTGTGTGTCTGTGTGTCTGTGTGTCTGTGTGTCTGTGTGTCTGTGTGTCTGTGTGTCTGTGTGACTGTGTGTCTGTGTGTCTGTGTGTCTGTGTGTCTGTGTGTCTGTGTGTCTGTGTGACTGTGTGTCTGTGTGTCTGTGTGTCTGTGTGTCTGTGTGTCTGTGTGTCTGTGTGTCTGTGTGTCTGTGTGACAGTGTGTCAGCATGTATGTGTGTCTGTGTGTCTGTGTGTCTGTGTGTCTGTGTGTCTGTGTGTCTGTGTGTCTGTGTGTCTGTGTGTCTGTGTGTCTGTGTGTCTGTGTGTCTGTGTGTCTGTGTGACTGTGTGTCTGTGTGTCTGTGTGTCTGTGTGTCTGTGTGTCTGTGTGTCTGTGTGTCTGTGTGTCTGTGTGTCTGTGTGTCTGTGTGACTGTGTGTCTGTGTGTCTGTGTGTCTGTGTGTGTCTGTGTGTTTGTGTGACTGTGTGTCAGCATGTATGTGTGTCTGTGTGTCTGTGTGTCTGTGTGTCTGTGTGTCTGTGTGTCTGTGTGTCTGTGTGTCTGTGTGTATGTGTGTCTGCGTGTCTGCGTGTCTGCGTGTCTGCGTGTCTGCGTGTCTGCGTGCCTGCGTGCCTGCGTGTCTGCGTGTTGCGTGCCTGCGTGCCAGCGTGCCAGCGTGCCAGCGTGCCAGCGTGCCAGCGTACCAGCGTGCCAGCGTGCCTCTGTGTCTGTGTGTATGTGTGTCAGTGTGCCTGTGAGCCAGTGAGCCAGTGGTCCAGTGTGCCAGTGTGCCAGTGTGTATGTGTGCCTGCGTGCCTGCGTGCCTGCGTGCCTGCGTGCCTGCGTGCCTGCGTGCCTGCGTGCCTGCGTGCCTGCGTGCCTGCGTGCCTGCGTGCCTGCGTGCCGGCGTTCCTGCGTGCCTGTGTGTCGTTACGTCGGTTCGTCGGTGTGTCTGTGTGTTGGTGTGTCTTTGTGTCTGTTTGTCAGTATATATGTGTCTGTCTGTCTGCGTGTCTGCGTGTCTGCGTGTCTGCGTGTCTGCGTGTCTGCGTGTCTGCGTGACTGCGTGTCTGCGTGTATGCGTGTCTGCGTGTCTGCGTGTGTCTGTGTTTTGTGTGTCAGCATGTCTGTGTGTCTGTGTGTCTGTGTGTCTGTGTGTCTGTGTGTCTGTGTGTCTGTGTGTCTGTGTGTCTGTGTGTCTGTGTGTCTGTGTGTCTGTGTGTCTGTGTGTCTGTGTGTCGGTGTGCCTGTGTGTGTGTGTGTGTGTGTGTGTGTGTGTGTGTGTGTGTGTGTGTGTGTGTGTGTGTGTGTGTGTGTGTGTGTGTGTATATATATGTGTGTCAGTGTGTCTGTGTGTCTGTGTGTCGGTGTGTATGTGTGTCGGTGTGTCGGTGTGTCGGTGTATATGTGTGTCTGTGTGTCTGTGTGTCTGTGTGTCTGCGTGTCTGCGTGTCTGCGTGTCTGCGTGACTGCGTGTCTGCGTGTCTGCGTGTGTCTGTGGTTTGTGTGTCAGCATGTATGTGTGTCTGTGTGTCGGTGTGTCTGTGTGTCTGTGTGTCTGTGTGTCTGTGTGTCTGTGTGTCTGTGTGTCTGTGTGTCTGTGTGTCTGTGTGTCTGTGTGACTGTGTGTCTGTGTGTCTGTGTGTCTGTGTGACTGTGTGACTGTGTGTCTGTGTGTCTGTGTGTCTGTGTGTCTGTGTGTCTGTGTGTCTGTGTGTCTGTGTGACTGTGTGTCTGTGTGTCTGTGTGTATGTGTGTCTGTGTGTCTGTGTGTCTGTGTGACTGTGTGTCTGTGTGTCTGTGTGTCTGTGTGTCTGTGTGTGTCTGTGTGTTTGTGTGACTGTGTGACTGTGTGTCAGCATGTATGTGTGTCTGTGTGTCTGTGTGTCTGTGTGTCTGTGTGTCTGTGTGTCTGTGTGTCTGTGTGTCTGTGTGTCTGTGTGTCTGTGTGTCTGTGTGTCTGTGTGTCTGTGTGACTGTGTGTCTGTGTGTCTGTGTGTCTGTGTGACTGTGTGTCTGTGTGTCTGTGTGTCTGTGTGTCTGTGTGTATGTGTGTCTGTGTGTCTGTGTGTCTGTGTGTCTGTGTGTCTGTGTGTCTGTGTGTCAGCATGTCTGTGTGTCAGCATGTATGTGTGTCTGTGTGTCTGTGTGTCTGTGTGTCTGTGTGACTGTGTGTCTGTGTGTCTGTGTGTGTGTGTGTGTCTGTGTGTCTGTGTGTCTGTGTGTCTGTGTGTCTGTGTGTCTGTGTGTCTGTGTGTCTGTGTGTCTGTGTGTCTGTGTGTCTGTGTGACTGTGTGTCTGTGTGTATGTGTGTCTGTGTGTCTGTGTGACTGTGTGTCTGTGTGTCAGCGTGTCTGTGTGTCTGTGTGTCTGTGTGTCTGTGTGTCAGCGTGTCTGTGTGTCTGTGTGTCTGTGTGTCTGTGTGTCTGTGTGTCTGTGTGTCTGTGTGACTGTGTGTCTGTGTGTCTGTGTGTCTGTGTGTCTGTGTGTCTGTGTGTCTGTGTGTCTGTGTGTCTGTGTGTCTGTGTGTCTGTGTGTCTGTGTGTCGGTGTGCCTGTATATGTGTGTGTGTATATGTGTGTCAGTCTATCAGTGTGTCGGTGTGCATGTGTGTCGGTGTGTCGGTGTGTCGGTGTATATGTGTGTCTGCGTGCCTGCGTGTCTGCGTGTCTGCGTGTCTGCGTGTCTGCGTGTCTGCGTGTCTGCGTGACTGCGTGTCTGCGTGTCTGCGTGTCTGCGTGTCTGCGTGTCTGCGTGTCTGCGTGTCTGCGTGTCTGTGTGACTGTGTGTCTGTGTGTATGTGTGTCTGTGTGTCTGTGTGACTGTGTGTCTGTGTGTCAGCGTGTCTGTGTGTCTGTGTGTCTGTGTGTCTGTGTGACTGTGTGTCTGTGTGTCTGTGTGTCTGTGTGTCTGTGTGTCTGTGTGTCTGTGTGTCTGTGTGTCGGTGTGTCGGTGTGTCGGTGTGCCTGTATGTGTGTGTGTGTATATGTGTGTCAGTCTATCAGTGTGTCGGTGTGTCGGTGTATATGTGTGTCTGCGTGTCTGCGTGTCTGCGTGTCTGCGTGTCTGCGTGTCTGCGTGTCTGCTTGTCTGCGTGTCTGCATGTCTGCGTGTCTGCGTGACTGCGTGTCTGCGTGTATGCGTGTCTGCGTGTCTGCGTGTCTGCGTGTCTGCGTGTCTGCGTGTCTGCGTGTCTGCGTGTCTGCGTGGCTGCGTGTGTCTGTGGTTTGTGTGTCAGCATGTATGTGTGTCCGTGTGTCTGTGTGTCTGTGTGTCTGTGTTTCTGTGTGTCTGTGTGTCTGTGTGTCTGTGTGTCTGTGTGTCTGTGTGTCTGTGTGACTGTGTGTCTGTGTGTCTGTGTGTCTGTGTGTCTGTGTGTCTGTGTGTCTGTGTGTCTGTGTGTCTGTGTGTCTGTGTGACTGTGTGTCTGTGTGTCTGTGTGTCTGTGTGTCTGTGTGTCTGTGTGACTGTGTGTCAGCATGTATGTGTGTCTGTGTGTCTGTGTGTCTGTGTGTCTGTGTGTCTGTGTGTCTGTGTGTCTGTGTGTCTGTGTGTCTGTGTGTCTGTGTGTCTGTGTGTCTGTGTGTCTGTGTGTCTGTGTGTCTGTGTGTCTGTGTGTCTGTGTGACTGTGTGTCTGTGTGTCTGTGTGTCTGTGTGTCTGTGTGTCTGTGTGTCTGTGTGTCTGTGTGTCTGTGTGACAATGTGTCAGCATGTATGTGTGTCTGTGTGTCTGTGTGTCTGTGTGTCTGTGTGTCTGTGTGTCTGTGTGTCTGTGTGTCTGTGTGTCTGTGTGTCTGTGTGTCTGTGTGTCTGTGTGTCTGTGTGTCTGTGTGTCTCTGTGTATGTGTGTCTGTGTGACTGTGTGACTGTGTGTCTGTGTGTCTGTGTGTCTGTGTGTCTGTGTGTCTGTGTGTCTGTGTGACTGTGTGTCTGTGTGTCTGTGTGTCTGTGTGTCTGTGTGACTGTGTGTCTGTGTGTCAGTGTGTCTGTGTGTCTGTGTGTCTGTGTGCCTGTGTGCCTGTGTGCCTGTGTGCCTGTGAGCCAGTGAGCCAGTGAGCCAGTGAGCCAGTGAGCCAGTGGTCCAGTGTGACAGTGTGTCTGTGTGTTTTTGTGTATGTTTGTTAGTGTAAATACGTGGGTCTGCGTGTCTGCGTGTCTGCGTGTCTGCGTGTCTGCGTATCTGCGTATCTGTGTGTCTTCGTGTCTACGTGTATGCGTGTCTGCGTGTCTGCGTGTCTGCGTGTCTGCGTGTCTGCGTGTCTGCGTGTCTGCGTGTCTGCGTGTCTGCGTGTCTGCGTGTCTGCGTGTATGCGTGTGTCTGTGTTTTGTGTGTCAGTATATCTGTGTTTTGTGTGTCTGTGTGTCGGCGTGTCTGTGTGTCGATGTGTATGTGTGTATGTGTGTATGTGTGTATGTGTGTATGTGTGTATGTGTGTATGTGTGTATGTGTGTATGGGTGTATGGGTGTATGGGTGTATGGGTGTATGGGTGTATGTGTGTATGGGTGTATGGGTGTATGTGTGTATGGGTGTATGTGTGTATGGGTGTATGGGTGTATGGGTGTATGGGTGTATGGGTGTATGTGTGTATGGGTGTATGTGTGTATGTGTGTATGGGTGTATGGGTGTATGGGTGTATGGGTGTATGGGTGTATGTGTGTATGGGTGTATGGGTGTATGGGTGTATGGGTGTATGGGTGTATGGGTGTATGTGTGTATGGGTGTATGGGTGTATGGGTGTATGGGTGTATGGGTGTATGGGTGTATGGGTGTATGGGTGTATGGGTGTATGTGTGTCGGTGTGCATGTGTGACGGCGTATCTGTGTGTCGGTCTATCGGTGTGTCGGTGTGCTTGTGTGTCGGTGTATCGGTGTGTCGGTATATATGTGTGTAGATATGTCTCTGCGTATCGGTGTATTTTCATAGTTGGTACTTAGAATATTTATTCAAAGTTGGAACTTTTCAAAGTCGGGACAATAATTGGTTGTACATATCAGTTACTGAATCTTGTTAGTTAGAGTAATGCTGTGCAGTATTATAATATTATTTCACTTGCTTGTTTATTTACAGACAGTGCATGGTGAGTTTGCACTGAGCAGTGCTCAGGCGCTGTGTTAGACTGCAGTTCCCAGTTGGGGTGAGCATTGTTACCTTTAATGTCATAGTGTATTACTAATTGGTTGGAAACAATTAATCTGATAGTTATATACACATATACAGTCAGTATTAAGAAATTAGAAATAAGGCAAGTAGATGTGTTTTAGTACTGATTCATGAATTAGTATTATGTAATCATCGAGCCATTGTATGATTATAGTGGCTGTCATGTATACGTACCGATGCTTTATTATTCACAGAGGAGTACCTCATATACATCTGCTTAATTGTATAAGTATTACAACCGAGTAAATACTAATATATTAATATAATTAATATAGACCTATGAGTGCGTATCACCAAAGATCTCATCTGGAACAAACACATCCATCAGATGACAGCCTCAGCAAACCGTAGCCTAGCACTCTTCAGACGCAATCTCTACTCGTGCCCCCAAAACACCAAAACAACTGCCTACACAACCCTTGTCCGACCACTCTTAGAATACTAATCTACCGTTTGGGATCCCCACACCCAGGTTCTCATCAATAAAATATAAATGATTCAAAGGGCAGCTCGCATTTACCTCAACGATTATACATCCAGAGAAACTGGATGCGTGACAACAATATTTTTGTTTACCTAGAACGAGCAATACAATATTGTTATTCCCTACCAGACGCAATAGTCAACATTACACGATCACAGAAATTCAAACAAGCTTTAATACCCGACTAATTAGTATGCGCACCCAACCCCAACCCTGACCGCTTGACTCCATATGAGTGTTGGTCAGTATACAATCAAGAAGATCAAGAAAAGGTTGGTTAATTTGAAATGTTACACGAATTTGAGGACTAACTGTGAGCAGCTTTACATGTATGGTCAAAGGCGTCGGAACCGGGGGGAGCATGGGGATGAACCGGGGGGAGCATGGGGGATGAACCGGGGGGAGCATGGGGGATGAACCGAGGGGAGCATGGGGGATGAACCGGGGGGAGCATGGGGGATGAACCGGGGTGAGCATGGGGGATGAACCGGGGGGAGCATGGGGGATGAACCGGGGGGAGCATGGGGGATGAACCGGGGGGAGCACGGGGGATGAATCGGGGGGAGCACGGGGGATGAACCGGGGGGAGCACGGGGGATGAACCGGGGGGAGCATGGGGGATGAACCGGGGGGAGCACGGGGGATGAACCGGGGGGAGCATGGGAGTGAACCGGGGGGAGCATGGGGGTGAACCGGGGGGAGCATGGGGGATGAACCGGGAGGAGCATGGGGGATGAACCGGGGGGAGCACGGGGGATGAACCAGGGGGAGCACGGGGGATGAACCGGGGGGAGCATGGGAGTGAACCGGGGGGAGCATGGGGGTGAACCGGGGGGAGCATGGGGGAAGAACCGGGGGGAGCATGGGGGGTGAACCGGGGGAGCATGGGGGGTGAACCGGGGGGAGCATGAGGGATGAACCGGGGGGAGCATGGGGGATGAACTGTGGGAGCATGGGGGATGAACTGTGGGGAGCATGGGGGATGAACCGGTGGGAGCATGGGGGGTGAACCGGTGGGAGCATTGGAGGTGAACCGGGGGAGCATGGGGAATGAACCGGGGGGAACATGGGGAAAGAACCGTGGGGAGCATGGGGAATGAAACGTGGGGAGCATGGGGGATGAACTGCGGGAGCATGGGGGATGAATCGGGGGAAGCATGGGGGATGAACCGGGGGGAGCATGAGGGTGAACCGGGGGGAGCATGGGGGGTGAACCAGGGGAGCATGGGGGATGAACCGGGGGGAGCATGGGGGGAGCTGGGGGGAAAGAACCGGGAGGAGCATGGGGAAAGAACCGGGAGGAGCATGGGGGATGAACCGGAGGGAGCATGGGGGATGAACCGGGGGGAGCATCGGGAATGAATCGGGGGGAGCATGGGGGATGAATCGGGGGAGCATGGGGTATGAACCGGTGGGAGCATGGGGGATGAACCGGGGGGAGCATGGGGGGTGAACCGGGGGGAACATGGGGGATGGACCACTAATCTATTTTGGGTGGGATTGCAGATATGTTTAGTCCCCCAACATTTCGGCAAGTGGTGCAGTTGGAGTTTTGTGTTGCCTCGGTGGGATGCGTATGCAGTTGGAGGCTCTTTGAGCGCCTAAGCTTCCAAATATTCACCACGTTCCAAAGCCTAAGAGGGTGCGATAGGGAGAGAGTGGTGGAGAGGAGCGAGAGATAGATAGATAATAATAGTATTATTATATCGATGCATAATTATTTTATTAGGCCATATAGACATCTATAGAAGGCCCGTGGTCTGGGGTCCAAATTAAAACAACTCCTTCAGGTCGATTTTTTTGCTCCTCACATTTCAAACTAAATTCACGAAAAAACAAAATGACGAAGATAGCTCTTAATTAGGATGGACCCAGCTTATATTCTGGTAGATATTATAATGCATCTTTTACTTATTAATTAGGGCCAACGCAACGCATCGCCAACGGCTAGACATCAAATGTCTCTGATATGTTAACATCTCTAAAATGGAGAAATGTTCGTCAAAAATGTATTCTACTAAAATGTACTGTTATGTACAACATTGTAAATGGTAAAACTACAAATTATCTTTAAAAGGTAATTCCTTGCATATCTCATAGGTCTAGTTATAGTACAAGATCTAAATCATCCAATACTATCTTCCAAACCCATAGTTACCAAAAGTCTCTAAAATATACTGGCACATCATTGTGGAACAATTATACCTATCATCGAAAGTAAAAAATAAAAAACTGTTGCCAGTTTAAAAAATCAATGTGTTCTGAATATCGTTGGTAAACAAAAAGTATCGGGTATTATCATAATGCATATACATAATTTATTATATTGTTTATATATGTTAAGTAAAGTATGCATTATGTTTTTATAATAATACCTGCATGTCACCACTACCAAAATAGTTTTAAGTGAATGTAGTCTGTGAATAAATATCTTGTATATTGTATTTTGCATTTCGGTCACAACATTTTTACTGTGGTGAGGTTGCATGGTTGCGCCACCATGCGGAGTCTCGGTGAACTAAGACTGACGAGATGGAGAAGATGGCTGCCGAGTACTTTGCCTTTGGAAGCCACATTAATTCGATGAAACGTATACGTACTTAAGGAACACAACAAGTGTCATACAAACATGGTAAGGTGCTAACATGAATTACAGGCTTTGGGGCGCGGACTGCAATGAACCGAAGGCAATCAGACATCGCATTGATAATTTGAGTGATTGACTGATTGAGATGATAATGATTGATAAAGACCATAACATTTAAAGTCAAAGGCAAAGGGCAACGCCAACGTTGAATACGTTCGGACTTCAGTAACCTGGCTGTTCAGTTCAGTCTTCAGTGTTGTGTTAACGGCAATATTCACAATCACAGACAATAACTCCGTTCGTTTCTTTCAATTCGGGGTCAGACATCGCTGCACAGTCAACTTGTGAATTGGTGTATTGACTAGTATTGTATAATACAGTATCATGAGTATGGCATACTGTATACAATAGTCAATACACCAATGTAGTTCTGAAGTCTGAAGAGTCTTCAGACTTCAGAACTACATTGTCAATCGTGGGATACCCCAATCATGACAGTTACATTATCGCGACCTCTACACCATCATTGTTGATCTGACCAACTAAGTCTAAAGACTAAAGTTAAAGGGAATAAAATCTTTGTTTTTGACACAAGATGGCCTTTGCTTTGGAAAATAATGACAAATTTTGGTTGTCCTGACAAGTTCTTCGTCATGGTCAGACAGCTACATGAGGACACGCAAGCTCAGGTTTTGGACAATGGCGAATGGTGACACCTTCGCTGCTTTCCCAGTCAGTAACGGCGTAAAACAAGGGTGTGTGCAGCCACCAAATACTGTTCAGCATGATGTTCACAGATTGAACCGCCCGATTGTAAGATAAATGACAAGAAACCAACGTGTTTACCAACTGACCTAGCGGCACCGACAGAGATTCACTGACTGATTTAAGTTATGATAAATTGTACAACTCCTCCTTCATACATAGATATTCTAGTGATATTACGAGATTATACACGTTACTTTCTGTAGCTGGATACAATCTATGTTTGCTATGTATGTTTATTGGTGTAGTTTATCTCCCGTTGGTTGCATTCGATATAATTATTCTGAAAACGAGCCCAAGCTCGGCGAAACCTAGTCAACTTGTAGGCCCATTCACATTCATTGTTTTGAATAAAATTGTTTGTATTACATCGGAATATCGCACAGTAACTAATTTTGACACTCGTTTCGACCCGAAAGCTATCCTTGTAAACTTGCTCTGAATGCATGAAAAGAGTCAGCCTGATGCGAGTATGGGTCATATGTGACGTCACATCTCGGCATCCCGAAAAGCGCGCCTAAAATATGCCTATTCGAAAATGTCCGGCTGCACAGCATAAAATGTGGAATTTCTAATTCATTGAATTTTTTGGGGGCTTGGTGGACATGGAAATAGATAGCAGGATGTAATATAATATGAATTCAAGCAATAGATGTTTTTATTCCCTTTAAAGCACCAAACTGTCCATTGAGGGTCAGTCAAGTCCATCTTCTGCTGTTCCGAAACTTGGGCAAAAATGTCGTTCACCACACGTTTTCTTTCGAAAGAGACGCAAATAGCCGTTGGTTCCTTCTAGTTCTACCTGGAGTTTATGTGATCGCTGAGGGGCAGTACAAATACTATGCACAATATCTTATACATGGAGATAACAAATTGTGTTCGATGCGCATAGCTAAAAGTCTCGATCTACAAAAGACCATATATGGGCGCTGTATTAATCTAGGACTGGCAATTACAGCCAAAACACTTGCATTCTATTATTTGCTACACTACCCAATTTGAGTGTGACTGGCACTGACAGTGATTTTAGTATACGTTGTGTGTTTAGAAAAAAACTTTAGATACCAGTAAATATCTGTAGACTTATGGAACACTCAGTAACTATCAGTGGCGGTGGTTCCATCTGTTCAGATTTCAAGGGGAAAACACTCCCCAGTACTTAGAGACAATTTGTGGCAAACCCCAACATAGATCTGATACAAATGGAAACTTGGGAAATTGCACGTGGAAAAGCATGTGCACTTGATTTATTTAAAATACTATGAGTCAGCATGCTGCGGATACAGTTTTTTAAATATAAAAAGTATGAAAGCAATCTCGGTGTATCATACTCAGTGTCACTGTCAGTCATCTTCTTTTGCGGCAATGCTTTTAATAGTGTTTAGCTGATTGACTGTATGGCTGTACTATGTAACTTGATAATAAACACATCCTGACATACATAGTAGACCAAGTTGTTTACTTACAAGGTTGTAACACTGGCAAAGTAACTACTGTTCTACACCAGTGCTATTGACCAGTGTTGAGGCTCTGTTGACCAGTGTGAACTGACCAGAGTTCAGGCTAAAGTCATGTGGGGTCTGCTGGCCATAGATTGACCCACATCATAAAGTTGCCCTACATATATTGTAGTTTGCAGCGTGAGGTTTGGACACTGATGCTTCACCTCACAAGTTGGTGTGCACCAAGCAAAGCAAGTTTGTTACTTGTACAGGTAAGTTTATAATTATTTATTAAGACATGTATTTTTGAATGTTAATAGGAATGTTTACAACACTGTTTTCCAGTAGTGCATGTCCTCCTTAATCTGTTTGAAACAACCTGGATGCATTCAGGATCAGCACCCAGACATTGCAATACCCTAGAATAATTCTAGGGTAAATTTTCGCGATGTGCTGGCAGTAGATGAGGATCTGGCACCACAAGCCTCATGCTGCAGTTGCAAGGGGGGGGCAAGCGGGAAAGGGAATCACACCAGGGCAAGATAATTTTTCTATGTCTTGATATATTTATGTATTTTGGAGCATTATCTATTTCTGTTTGTTTTTAAAGGTAGTATAGTTGGATTCAAAATTATTATTTGTTAGTTTTAGTCCTTTGGCCGAAGGTCCAAGGGGCTATTGCCATCACTCCGCCGTTAGCTGTCGTATCTCAGAAACCGTTCAGCAACTTTTTCTCTAATTTTGCATAGACATATCTTAGGGCATTGCCACTATGCACGAGAAATCTGTATTTGATTGAATCATTTTAAGGTCTCCCTAGGGCCTCCAAGGACCCCAAAACTGGTAAAAATGTAACATTTTGCTTATTTAAAAAAACTGTTCAGCAACTTTTTTCTAATTTTGCATAGATGTATCTTAGGGTGCTGCCACTATATACAAGAAATCTGTATTTGATTGAATCATTCTAAGGGCACCTAAGGGGCCCCCAAAGTGCAAAAGTTTTACATTATCTAGTGATGTGGTTTTGAGAAGGGCCCTTGAGACCACCCCCAAGGCCCCAACAGTATATTTTGTTTAATGTGCCAGAATGCCAGCAGCATGACTAAACTCTGCAGCCTAGTGCTATTCTTCCATTGAGACCTTGACTAATCTTCAATTGGTCACAGGGCCCAGGCAGAGTAGACACACTTGACTCCTGTTAGACTGAACAGTTGCCTAAAACTTTTAAACTGTATCTTCAAAACTATTGATTTTCTATAATTGCAAGGTGTGATTATTTTGATGTTCATTTAATTATTATAAAATGGTGTGACTGTGGTGTCTATTGGTTAAAGATGTATTGTCTGTAGAAACCTGTAGGTGACAAAACATAGAAAATTAATATTCTGTCACCTGTAGGTGACAAACATAGAAAATATATATTCTGGACAACTATAGAGTGAAATATCCTACACTTTATTGATATCAAATGCATTCTACTGTTCTGTTTACACTTGCCATGCATTGTGTAGACATGGTACTGTGTAAATCAATTGTATCAATATAGACTAATAATTAGAGATTCACAGTATAGTTGACACCTGAAACAACCAAATGTCAACCATTAGAAGAGTTGACATAGTTCCGCTATACACAAGCAAGAAATCTGTATTTGATTGAATCATTCTAGTGTCATCAGCATATAGTAGAACATACATTTTCTACATCATCATCACTAAGGTTGTTGTAAATTTCACCAGCTGCCATGTCAAGTCCGTTATAATTGTGACTAACAGTGTTCAAAATTATTCAGGTAAATAGTAAATAACAAAGGACACAAGTTTTCTCCTTGCCATACCTCTACATCACATGAGAAGAAGGCTGACACAGCCTGGCCCTGATTTATACATGATTTAGCATTTTTGTACATGTTGTATACAACTTTCAACACATTACCATTAATACTGCATGAAATTATCTTAGACCACAGGGAGGACCGGTCTACTAAATCAAATGCTTTCTTATAATCGATGAAGGCACAATAAAGCCTTTTGCGTCGAGACAAATACAATTCAACCAATACCCCTATCTGAACACTGCCTGTTCTTCACCTATTACATTCGCTTTGTTTAGGTATGTAGTCAGTCTTGTGTTCTGAACAATCACTCAAACTTGGCAGGTTTAATTGATCTGTTCAGCAATGAGGACACTGCTTAGGCCTCACTCTGGACACTGTCACTCACAGTGTTGTGTATTGTCTTAGTTGGTGCATTGAGCTAATCTACTTGACCATGAATCAGTGGTGGCTCTGGTTGTGTATTACACCCAGCTGTGGAGCTAAGATTCTCTGCCTGCTAATGTTTGATGGAAACTGTGACTAATCTGTAATTGGTCACTGGCAGTAGCTTGTGTCGACAGACAGTATTAAGCCACTAGACCCCTGTTAAACTGGAAAGTTGCCTGTAGGTTTTAAACTGTGTCAAACAGTGAGTCTACCTTTTGCTCTCAAATAATCTATCCTCTTAGTTTTACACATAAAGACATAATCTGGCATAACTTGATAAGTCTTTGTAGCAGCACATCTGTACTTCCAGTGTATCATTGCAACACAACATACATATTACATACTGTGTGCCACATTTGAATGTTGTGCATGTAATATTTCCATGCAATCCATTTGCATATATAATGTAAAACTTCAACAGCCGTTTTCTTCATTTTCACTTTTTGACCCCTACCATGTTCAATGCTCCATAACTTTGCCAATTTTTGTAGCAGTCATAATTTTTGAAACCATGTAAAGCACCCTACCAAACCTTTACAAGGATGTAAGAAAACAATGTTACAATTTTTCCGACTTATCACTCATTTGGTCAGCCGGGGTCACATATAGACGTATTAGTCTCAGGGCCACTTGGCCCATTTTTTTTTTTGAAATTCATCCGGTTTATGGAGATTTAAAATGGTAAACAAATTATACCATGGAATATCAGTCTGGTGGTAGACTTGGCACCTGTACAGTGTGCATGATTTGTGTATCAAGTGGGTGAATCTGTTTGCTACAGATGACAGAATGGAGCCTTCCACACGCAATTCAAGACATGTCAGTTTAGTAGAAGAAATACGCTGCAGGATTGACCGTGTTGTGGATGCTATCCACAGGGTTACAACCACCAAGAGGCGAATGCAAGATGGAATTACTGAGGTAAGAGGGTAGACTCAAATGAGGGCAACCAGGGTTGAGGTAAAATATACTTTTTAGGCCTTTGGGCCGAAGGTCTTATGCCATCACTCTCCGTCTGCCGTTAGCTGCCATATCGCAGAAACCGTTCAGTAACTTTTTCTCTAATTTCCAGATGTATCTTAGGGTACTGCCACTATGCACGAGAAATCTGTATTTGATTGAATCATTCTAAGAGCCCCCTAGGGCCTAAAAAACTTGTAATTTTTCACCTTTTGTCTATTATTTTTTTCAAAAAATCTTCAATAACTTTTTCTCTAATTTTGCATAGACATTACATGTGGTGGTGCCACTATACACACAAATTTGTATTTGATTGAATCAATCTAAGGACAACTCAAGGGCCCCAAAAATGCAAAATGTTTACACTATCTAGTGATGTGGTTTTGAGAAGGGCTCTTAAGACCACTCCTAAAAGTAGATTTTGTGTATTGTGCCAGAAACAGATCCTTGCTGCTATACCCCTTCCTACAACATCTGTCATATGCGGAGCCTGGTTCTTGCATGGATATCTATTTTTATGCAGTTGTTTTATATGGAGGTTGGAGGTTGTCTTTTCTGTTATGTAATTATAAGCAGGAAGTTTGTGAAATTAGTTATTCTTAGGCCACAGAAAAGTAATTCCCAGTTTCTTATTAATGCATGTATTTAAAAATTGGTGCCATAACATTTTATTTTCTATTATAATTATTCCTCTAAATGCAAGACGTGGTGCAATAAGTGAACATCAAACATGTCAACATTTTACTTCCATCTTAACCCTTAATGATCTGTAAATATTATTCACCAAAAAACATTTGATTAATAATTACCAACAGGGTTGTTTGGATTTAAATCATTGATTTAAATCATGATTTAAATCACTCAAAAAAAATCAAAAACCATTTATTTATGTTTTTTAGTCGTTTGGGCCGAAGGTCCAATGGACTTTTGTCATCACTCTGCGTCCGCTGTGCACCGTTAGCTGCCCCCAAAACTGGTAAATTTTAACATTTTGTCTATTTTTTTCAAAAACTCCAGTAACATTTTCTCTAATTTTGCATAGACATTTCATGTGGTAGTGCCCTATACACAAGACATCTGTATTTAATTGAATCATTCTAAGGGTACCTCAGGGACCCCCAAAATGCTAAATTTTCTACTGCTGCAGAAGGTGGTTTCAAAAACTCTTTAGTAACTTTTTCTCTAATTTTGCATAGACATTTCATGTGGTAGTGTCACTATACACAAGAAATCTGTATTTGATTGAATCATTCTAAGGGCACATCAGGGCCCCCCAAAATACACAATTTTCACAACATTTGCCTGTTTCCTTAATACTGTGGCAGAACCTGGCCAGCTGCCAAGTTCTGTGTATTGGTCACTGCCAGAGAACCTGCACAGCTTGCTCTGCCTGCCATTGTCCCAGTGTTGAACAGAATTAATGCCTGGATGTGTACTGTGACTAATGTGTACAGCTTTAACCCATTAGACCCTAGCCATTTAACCCATTCTGCTGCAACAGATTTCACCATTTCTGGGTGCATGCAGGTTTTAAGCTGTAAGATTAAAGCATATTTAGCAAAAATTATAAGGAATATTATTCAGATGTTTTGGTCAAATGTAAATATACATTATCAAATACACAAGTTCACTTTTAAATATACTCTATCAGTAGATCCACATACATGGTGCAAAATGTAAGTTACATATAATCTGAGATTTTATGTTTAAAAAAGTATTATTGGTTAATTTAATGATGTTAAGTGTGGATTAGATAAAAGCGTAAACATAATGTTCAAGCATGTTGACTGCATCAGATACGTGTGGCTACTGCCAAAAAGCCGACAGTAAAACGTCACTTAGAAGTTTGGAAAATTAACACATTTAAAAGCAAATACCATATTAATTATATTAAGCGTACAAGCCCTAATTAGCCTACACCCCCATTTTAGCAGCATCTGACACCGTGACGGTCATCTTCAATGCCAACCTTGACTGTGGAATCCATTATTGTAATTTAATTTCTATCATTGTCACACTAGATTCAAAGCTTGATATTGAAAACAATATTGAAAGGTTCACCTAAATTATGATGCATAAATTGGTTGCCAGTCACATCTGCTGAGATGGGAACCCCAGAAAAGTGGTGTACACCCCTGTACTCTTATCGGAACGCAACCTTTTACATATTTTTGTGTCAAACACTGTATTCTTAATAGAACAAATACAGTAAATGTTTTGTTCCTCTGTTGTGGTGACATGTAACGGGAGTAGATAAAAACAAATATGGCAACAGAAAACCAGTGTGAATAATCGTCATACTCTGCTTCAGCAAGCCTTTTTGCAGGAACAATTTTCACCACTCCAAAAATGTCCTGGTAGATACTTGCACCTTTGCTCGTGCCTATAATCTAGTCCAAATGTGCATATATATACAGAAATGCGGTACATGTGACACACATATTTTCAATGCATAATGAACACAGTTAATATGAATACCGGTAAGCATTTTTCTTTGTAGTCCTTTGTGTCCAAGGGACTATTGCCATCACTCTGCATCCGACGTCTGCCGTTGGCTGCCGTATCTCAGAAACTGTTCAGCAACTTTTTTTTTTAATTTTGCATAGACATATCTTAGGGTACTGCTACTATGCATGAGAAATCTGTATTTGATTGAATCATTCTAAGGACCCCCCAGGGCCCAAAAAGCTGGTAATTTGTCACATTTTACGTATTTTTTCAAAAATTGTTCAGTAACAGGACGTTTTTCACACCTGCATGGTAGTTTAGGCTCAGTAGTGTGCTGGCAGCCACTAAACCTATAGGTTTGTGTGAAAAGGATAGTTGGCAGAAGAACTAACTTCAAAGCACCATTGCATCCATTTAGCCATGCAGCAGTCACACTGTCCTAGTGTCTGATGCTACCTTTTGCTCTCAGATAATCTGTTCTCTTAGTTTTACACATAAAGACATAATTAGGCATAACTTGATAAGTTTTTGTAACAGCACATTTGTACTTCTATTGTATCAGTGCAACGTAACATACATACTGTGTGCCACATTTGAATGTCATGCATGTAATATTTCCACGCAGTCCATTTGCATATATAATGAAAAACTTTAACAGCCGTTTTCTTCATTTTCACTTTTTCAACTCTACCATGTTCAATGCTCCATAACTTCGCCAATTTTGGTAGCAATCATATTTTTGAAACTGTGTAAAGCACCCTACCCAACCTTTACAAGAATGTAAGAAAACAATGTTACAATTTGTCCGACTTATCACTCATTTGGTCAGCCGGGGTCACATATTGACGTACTAGTCCAAAGGACTTCAGGGCCCCTTGGCCCATTTTTTTGTTCAAGTTTTTACCCATCCAAATTTCAACCCGTCCATAAATTAACT
This sequence comes from Escarpia spicata, assembly GCA_963995525.1. Taxonomy (NCBI): domain Eukaryota; kingdom Metazoa; phylum Annelida; class Polychaeta; order Sabellida; family Siboglinidae; genus Escarpia; species Escarpia spicata. Next base: position 36,520,297 of record OZ023210.1, read on the forward strand.
TTACCCGTCCAAATGACAGGTGAATGGGAGTCTAGATAAAGCTCTATGCTTCAGTCAAGAGAGCACCATGCCTTGTAAAGTGTGGATATAAAGAGTAGGTCATAAATACACAAAAGCAACATGTTTGTTTTTTGCTAAAAACTACTAATGTCCAGATATCCATGCCTACTACCAAAAATAGATAAGCGAGCGAAAAATGAACAACTCAGAACATGTCTAAAACATGAAATTCTACGGTCGCTAGCACCCTCACGGCTCGTCTTGTCCCGACGATCTTGGTATCATTTGAAAGGATGCACTTTTTTTTATTCTAGCGACATCTAGATTTCCCGGTAATTGTTCAAAGAACACCGATAAATGGACCTGCAATCATGCCGTTTTTGGTGTTCTGTACGGTTCCGAACGATGTTGGCGGTGGGTACTCAGTACACTAATCTTCCGATTGCGACGCTGTTTTCCTCATTTGCATAGGTTCAGGCATGCGTACTTCGCCATTTCTTGATTTCATGTTATAAGCTCCACCCACTTTTAAACTGCGGCGAAATTGATGTGCTTTGATCGCAGCGAAACCGATCTGTCTCTACGTCGGCGTGACGTCACAAAGTACGCCACCAAACGGGTCTAAATTCGTTGCGTTGGTTGGTTGATATACGTGATTGTGACGTCACGCCTACTTCACGTATGTCATTTTAGCAGCCGTTTGAAAGTGGGTGGAGCTTATACCATGAAATCAGATGTGGTGCCTCAATCAGTAGATTGTTGAACTGTGTCGGCGAAACAACATGGTTCGCAGTGTCTAAGACACCGGAACGGGCCCGGTTGTAGGTTCGTTTTCAGTTAATTTTAGGAATGATTATCAGGAAACCATTTATATGTTTGAATAGCAGAAAGCTTAAACTTTCAAACGACATCAATATTGTTGGGATCCGACGAACCGTAATGGTACTAGCAGTCGTTCAAAAGGCGTTTTTAGAACGTGTTTGAAAGTTGTTCATTTTTCGCTCGCTTATCTATTTTTGCTACTACTCAGGGCTTTATGCAGGATCAACATTTTACCAGTCCAAAAAATGTCTTAGTGGACATTTGCTCACCAAAAAAAACCTCCAATTGCACCCCCTCGAGGCTCACAAAAACTCCAACTGCACCTCCCTTGAGACTATATGTATATATGGTGAGCCTTGAGGGGGGGTGCAGTTGGAGTTTTATAGAACCATTTGCTGATTTGCCACATATATATTATATAATATATATTTGCAAGTATATATATAGTTATTTATTATATATATTATATATCATATACATATATATATATATATATACATGTATATGGTATATATATATATATATACATGTATATGATATATAATATATATAATAAATAACTATATATATACATGCAAATATATAATATATATATGTGGCAAATCAGCAAATGGTTTTATATATATATAAGGTGTAACATGCATGGTAAAACATCATGATATAAATAATAGTTACTTTTATATCAGCAACCATATTTATTTTCACCTAGTTATACATTACTTACAATTACAGCCCCAATATTAGTTCAAATGAATACTAAAAAAATACTATCAACCAATGTTAAATATGTAAAACAAATTGTAAAGAAATTTTAAAATAAAATGCCTGATTGACATACTCAATCATAACCAAATAATACATGTAATTGAGAACAAAATTACACCAGTTTACAAAGCCATAGCTGAAGGTTCAGCTGACTTGACTGGGTTAAGGTTGTTGTGTCGGCAGGCTGTCACTGTCAGTGTCATGCGCTATTCCAATGACAATGCCACTTTCTACTTCACCAGTGACAGTAATAGTGGGCTAACATGCTCATCTGGCTGGCTATCAACGGTAATGACTTCATCGGCACGATGTACATTAGCTGTTACTGTAAATGTGATAGCACTAGTGACAGTCACTGTCGTCGGCGCCGGTGTTGCCATTCTAAAAAACTGAGTTATCGTGTTTGTTTTATGAACCTTCGGTTTTAAATCTGATCATCCACAGGAATCACTCCCATAATAGAGTTGAAATGTTAATAATATACAGGTACATAAAAATATTTTTGGATTTTTTATTATATGATGTAAACCCCTGACATGTCTAATTTATCTGGATTATTGCCCCTTTAATTCACGTAAAAAGTGTGCGTAATTAGTATTTATGTTCTGGCACATTATTATTGATGTGTGACACCCCAAATGGATTAACCAATCACGGCTGTTGTTTACGGACTGGCTGTTTCTGCGTGATAAAAACACGATATATTCTAGTGCTAACACTCGTCCTACAACACGTCATACAGACTGACAGGACGGGGCCTTATAATAAGATGGGCTATACCCCGTCCTGCAACACGTCATACAGACTGACAGGACGGGGCCTTATAATAAGATGGGCTATACCCCGTCCTGCAACACGTCATACAGACTGACAGGACGTGGCCTTATAATAAGATGGGCTATACCCCGTCCTGCAACACGTCATACATACTGACAGGACGGGGCATTATAATAAGATGGGCTATACCCGTCCTGCAACACGTCATACAGACTGACAGGACGGGGCATTATAATAAGATGGGCTATACCCCGTCCTGCAACACGTCATACAGACTGACAGGACGTGGCCTTATAATAAGATGGGCTCTACCCCGTCCTGCACCACATCATACAGACTGACAGGACGGGGCATTATAATAAGATGGGCTATACCCCGTCCTGCAACACGCCGTACAGACTGACAGGACGGGGCCTTATAATAAGATGGGCTATACCCCGTCCTGCAACACGCCGTACAGACTGACAGGACGGGGCCTTATAATAAGATGGGCTATACCCCGTCCTGCAACACGCCGTACAGACTGACAGGACGGGGCCTTATAATAAGATGGGCTATACCCCGTCCTGCAACATGCCATACAGACTGACAGGACGGCGCCTTATAATAAGATGGGCTATACCCCGTCCTGCAACACGCCATACAGACTGACAGGACAGGGCCTTATAATAAGATGGGTTATACCCCGTCCTGCAACACGCCATACAGACTGACGGGACGGGGCCTTATAATAAGATGGGCTATACCCCGTCATGCAACACGCCATACAGACTGACAGGACGGGGCCTTATAATAAGATGGGCTATACCCCGTCCTGCAACACGCCATACAGACTGACAGGACGGGGCCTTATAATAAGATGGGCTATACCCCGTCCTGCAACACGCCATACAGACTGACAGGACGGGGCCTTATAATAAGATGGGCTATACCCCGTCCTGCAGCACGCCATACAGACTGACAGTACGGGGCCTTATAATAAGATGGGCTATACCCCGTCCTACAACACGTCATACAGACTGACAGGACGGGGCCTTATAATAAGATGGGCTATACCCCGTCCTGCAACACGTCATACAGACTGACAGGACGGGGCCTTATAATAAGATGGGCTATACCCCGTCCTGCAACACGTCATACAGACTGACAGGACGGGGCCTTATAATAAGATGGGCTATACCCCGTCCTGCAACACGTCATACAGACTGACAGGACGTGGCCTTATAACAAGATGGGCTATACCCCGTCCTGCAACACGTCATACAGACTGACAGGACGGGGCATTATAATAAGATGGGCTATACCCGTCCTGCAACACGTCATACAGACTGACAGGACGGGGCATTATAATAAGATGGGCTATACCCCGTCCTGCAACACGTCATACAGACTGACAGGACGTGGCCTTATAATAAGATGGGCTCTACCCCGTCCTGCACCACATCATACAGACTGACAGGACGGGGCATTATAATAAGATGGGCTATACCCCGTCCTGCAACACGCCGTACAGACTGACAGGACGGGGCCTTATAATAAGATGGGCTATACCCCGTCCTGCAACACGCCGTACAGACTGACAGGACGGGGCCTTATAATAAGATGGGCTATACCCCGTCCTGCAACACGCCGTACAGACTGACAGGACGGGGCCTTATAATAAGATGGGCTATACCCCGTCCTGCAACATGCCATACAGACTGACAGGACGGCGCCTTATAATAAGATGGGCTATACCCCGTCCTGCAACACGCCATACAGACTGACAGGACAGGGCCTTATAATAAGATGGGTTATACCCCGTCCTGCAACACGCCATACAGACTGACGGGACGGGGCCTTATAATAAGATGGGCTATACCCCGTCATGCAACACGCCATACAGACTGACAGGACGGGGCCTTATAATAAGATGGGCTATACCCCGTCCTGCAGCACGCCATACAGACTGACAGTACGGGGCCTTATAATAAGATGGGCTATACCCCGTCCTGCAACACGTCATACAGACTGACAGGACGGGGCCTTATAATAAGATGGGTTATACCCCGTCCTGCAACACGCCATACAGACTGACAGGACGGGGCCTTATAATAAGATGGGCTATACCCCGTCCTGCAACACGCCATACAGACTGACAGGACGGGGCCTTATAATAAGATGGGCTAAACCCTGTCCTGCAACACGTCATACAGACTGACAGGACGGGGCCTTATACACCCTGTAATAAGATGGGCTATACCCCGTCGTCTCAAATTATCGCCCGTCAATGGTTAACATCCCAATGACGGGTGGACAGGTCTCTAGATAAAACTCTGCTAAGTACTAGTGTACTACTGCTAGTGCTACTACTACTGCTAGTGCTACTACTACTGCCAGTGCTACTGCTAGTGCTACTACTACTACTACAAGTACTAGTACCTACTACGACTAAGAAACACTGTAGCAAGTGGGGACCAATTATGTAAAATATTTGCACAAATAAATGAAATTGAAAGTAGGAGAGAATGAAAAACGCATGTAGAGTTTGGCTAGTTTGGTACATCTGTCTCCACATGTAAAAAGTAACCACAACGGAAGTAACCTTAGAGATAAGTCCTTTAAGATGCCCTCTGTTAAATGTACCAAGCTATGAATTTCCTCCCAAGGGCACAAAAATGCTATCAGACCACGTAAAACCTCCAATGTGGTGATCTAGTGGTGGTTCACCGGAAAAATGCAGCAGTGAAGAAATTATCAAATGTTTGTACTGGTACTAGGCAAAAGATAAATTTCTTTCCCGTGTTGCATTTTAAAAGATAGTGTTCAAGAAATAAATAAAACAGTTTAAAAACAAATGTTATTGACAGTACGGCCAAGTTGGGCTGAGTTAACTGCTATGCCTTTTGATATTCAGTGATGTCCCATTTTCCCACATTCAACACAGCAGACTTCCTGTTACAAATTACTATGCCAGCAATTGCAGGTAGACAAACATATATTTTAGTGTAATTTAATGTTAAATGCCTGCGAAGACATGAGTCCTAATTAAACGTACTTGTAAATCTATAGTGTGCACATGTTGTGGTTCGAGTTTGTTAAGTTATTTTAGCTTTGGTCAAAATGGTCCAGACATCCAGAAATTTAACTGGACCACCTGAAATTGAGCAGGACCACAAGAAACCTAGAGCTAGCATCACCACCTGACATTTCGCAGGACCACAAGAAATTTTACAGGACCAGATAAAATTTTTGGCAAGACCACCAGACTTCTGGAGCTTGTGAACCAGTGTCCATGTAAGTGAATAAGTAACGCATGCACAAACTGCTGTTTATTTTGTTTTGCGCATTGTTTCACTGTGTACATTACAGGTGAAGAGTGAGATTCAGTCAGGTGTGTCCAGCCAGTTGTCGGCCATCCGTGACAGAGAGGTATGGCTGCTTGACCAGGTTGACAGACAGTGCCAGCTGAAGGTGGATGCACTGACCACTCAAGGCGACAGTCTGCAGCAGTCCCTCGGTCAGCTGTGTGGTCTGCTGCGGGTCAGCACTGGTCAGTCGGATGATGGAGGTGACCACTGCAGCGGGGCTGTTGACTCACAGATTGGCGACATCCTCGAGAGGTTCGTCTTTTAAATAACTTGGTGTGGCAGTGAGCCAGAACTGTCAGGAGCCTTAAAATCTTGCTTTTAATCGTAAAGCATGCATCCTAACTCCATGGATGATTTAACGTTGAGACATCTATGCATGCGTGGATATGCCGTCGCGATGGGTGCGACTCCATACATAAGTCGGACGTTTTGCCAAATATGCTCAAATGTAATTTTTTAAACTTTCCGCTAATTTGGAAATGTCCCCTTAATAGTACACAGGCGGTGCCAAGGTAAAGCTAGCTCGTGAACTGTGGCACTAGAAACCTGGTCATGATCTCTGTTGTCAACTAAGTCTGAGCTTCGCGTTGACTTCCTTCACCTGCCAGAGCTAATAGATCAAATAAACAAGAACAGCGCTTTCGTGCGACAAGCTCGAGTGGTTCGTGTCAAATAGTGCTGTGTACAGTCGATCCTCGCTATTAAGGTCACCCTTGGGACTGGGCAAGTTAGATGAACGTATTAGAGGGACTATTTTCCTATACTTTACTGTTTATGGAACAAGTTCTGGACTATACTAGGGTGACCTTAATTGCGAGGTGGCTGTATTACCGAGGTGACCATAAAGTGAGGTTTGACTGTGCTTGTGTTATTCCAATTAATAGTTTTTCTGTTATTGGCTGGTTCACACTTCTGATCAATCAGTCGATCACAATCTTGTGTGATTGATGATCATTTCAATTACCCCTGAGTATATTAACTTTTCGGTTTGAGTAAAATATGTGTGATTACTGAATGGCCCAAAATGTCTTGCAAAAAATACCATTGGTACTGTTCTGAAGAGTGGATGCAGGTGGTGACTAGGATCAGTTCAGATTACCAGATGTGGTTTGTAATCGCCCATTGCGTGTTTGCACCCTGCAGTACTAAGGGCGACGACCTCCGACCTGTGACGACCCCAGAGTTGCGTTTCAAGGTCGACAATGCAGCCCTGCTGCGAGCTATTCACAACTATGGCTGTGTTGACCCTAACGGCTTGCCCTTCGACTCATGTGTCCATCCCGATTGGACATCGGCCAGTCTACCTCGGGCCATTGAGGACTATGGTGACCCCAGTCATAACGTGCTTTATAAGACAGTGGCAGATGTCCGCCAGTCACAGCGCGACGACAACAATGTAAGCGACAGGCAGAGTTCTTACATTTCATTACCACTTACAACATGTTTATTATCAGTATTCTTTTCATGTATTACATAGTAAATTAAAATGGTTTCTTGTAACATTTCGATTGCTGTGTGTGAACTTCTTCAGACAGCTATGACACTGTAGTCATTATGTGCCATCTGGCAGTAGTTGTCTCGAGGTAATTCACTGTCAGTAGTGATCAAAGCGTTACAAGAAAAACAGGTAAATTAACCGCGATATGGATAAAAAGAACACCAGCACGTATGCATCCAGGGAAAACCTTTGTAACCTTTATGAATACCCCAATTGCCATCTGATTATCATCAAGTGATAACTAGACACACTGACAGACTTATTTAAAGAGCAGTTGTCATCTTTCATTACATCAATAATATTACAACAGTTTTAAACCATCATCGATCTACATACCAACTGTATTAATGTTGAGAATAACCCTCTGATATCATCCTGAGATCTCAGATAGAGTAAAGCTTAATTTAACCCAGGTTTAACCCGGGTTAAACTAGTAAAACCCGGGTTTAACCCGCCGGGCTGGACAAAACCAGTTTAACCCGGGTTAAACCCGAATCCTGATTTTATTAGGGATTCCATCCATATTTTTATTAGGATTTACATAACTATTTTTAAAGGGTTACCAAAAAGGCCCCTGTATGCCACCCTTTGTTATGGAGTGGTTAGAGCATCAAACTCTCAATTGAGAGAACCCGGGTTCGAATCCTTTGCTGCTGTATCGAACCATGGGCAAGTTCGTTCATTCTACGTTGCTCCAGTTCACTCAGCTGTACGAATGAGTATCTCGCTATACACAGTGGTGGATATTTGTATACGTCTAGTCTTCACGCATTAATTGCAGCATGGCTGAATGCTTCCCAGAGAAGTCGAGCTGGTGTTCGATTGAACAGGTCTGCCAAGGAGTAACGTGTAAAATGGTTTGAGCAGTCCTGAAGACTGGATTCCTCGCTTTATAAGAGCTTACCGTTTGTACGTTACATTGTCTGGTTTATGTTATCAGATTCAAGTAGTCGTGCCGCGGCTCCAACCAGGGGCTGGAGACTGGCTCTACCCCGCTCCCTGCCCCGAGCCCTGTCCACAGCCCACGGAGCACTCCGCTTTCTGCTGGAACATCCCCCATTCCCTCTCCCAGCTCTCCGACTCCACTTCCTCCGGCAGTCTCCACCAATGGCTACTCGACATTCAGAACGAGGCTGACATTGATGACAACGACAGTGACTTTGAGATGATTGGGTGTTTCACTGATCAGCCAGGTAAGTTTAGTTAGCTATTTAATAATTTTGTATCTACTTATGGGATCTTACTTATTTTTAATAAAATTTATTTAGTTATTTAGATAAACATTTATAAATTTTAAATATGTACATTTGCTCAATATTGTTATTCAGTTTCTGTCTTTGTACCTTCCGCGATCTTCAAAGGCAGTGTTCTTGGCATTGACTTTTCATCCTACATAAAATGATTGCAATTGCCAAGTGGTAACTCCATAATTTATGAGTGTGACCCTCTGTTATTGTAGAAAGATTAGTAAACCAAGAAGAAGTCTTTCTAAAGACATGTTGTTGACGTCAACATATTCCTTCTGATTGTAGCCTATTTTGTAGGAGAATCAGTTAGCCCAAAGAGAGATGCTACGGAACAGTTGCCCGTCATCATGACAGTTTTCCAAGAGGTGATCAAGTCTCCATCATCGTCATGGCTACAGAACGCCAGCTCTAACGAAACAGACACAGATGTGCTCTCATGTTTGTGTGAGGTAAAGCAATGTCTTGCCTTCATGCCAGTGTTTGTCTTCAGTAGAATAATACATAAGGAGCAGAGGAATGAGGATTCACTGTCCATATCTGTCAGTACAAGAGCAAGTAAACTAACATGAATAATTGAATTACCTTACAACCACCTGTGCCACACTTAATTAATCAACTGTTTCCGTCTTTCCTTGACAGGTAGGAAAACATCCAGTAATTCTATTTACCGTATTTGTTCTGATAAGCATACAGTTCGCTTTAAAAATATTTGAGATGTGAAAATATGTCAAATTTTGCATTCCAGTAAGCATATAGGGGAGTATGTGGCTCCTGGGTACAACCGTCTCAGCAGACATGACTGGCAAGCGTTTTATGCATCCACTTATGAGCAAAAGGATACCGGAACACTGTAAAGTCTGATAATTTAGGTGGACCTTTCTATATATCTTTTTATATTACTGAGGTTTGAATCTAGTGTGACATTGGTAGAAATTAAATAACAATGATGGATTCAACAGTGAAGGTTCACCTTGGAAGTCGCTGTCACGGTGTGAGACGCTGCTAAAAAGGGGGTGTATACTAAGGGCCTTTACCCTAAGTAGAACAAATACAGTAACTGCATTTGTGGTTTTTTAAATACATTGCCAGTTGGTAGATCAGAGGCCAATACATATGCAAAAGTAATCATAATCAATTACACAAATTTTTAGTCCTTTGGCCGAAGGTCCAAGGGACTATTGCAATCACTCTGCGTCCGCTGTGCGCCGTTAGCTGCTGTATCTCGGAAACCATTCAGCAACGTTTTCTCTAATTTTGCATAGACATATCTTAGGGCACTGAAATCTGTATTTTATTGAATCATTCTAAGGGCTCCCTAGGGCCTCCAAGGACCCCAAAACTGGTAAAAATTTAACATTTTGCCTATTTTTTCAAAAACTGTTCAACTTTTTCTCTAATTTTGCATGTACATTTCATGTGGTAGTGTCACTGTACACAAGAAATCTGTATTTGATTGAATCATTCTAAGGGCACTTAATGACTCCCCAAAAAGGACCCCAAAACTGGTAAATTTTCACATTTTGCCTATTTATAAAAAAACTCAAGTCACTTTTTCTTTAATTTTGCAAGGTAGTGCCACTATACACAAGAAATCTGTATTTGATTGAATCATTCTAAGGGAACCAAAGGTCCCCTAAAATGCTAAATTGTCTAAGTCAGCAGCAGCTGTTGCAGCTCTATCTGGCTAATCTCTTTTCCTACAACATATGTCACACCTCACTGTGCAGGGCCAGTCTGCCTGACTAAAACTGTGACTAATCTGTAATTGGTCACTGGCAGAGGCTTCCAGGTTCCTTTTCTGACATAATACACAAAATCTACTGCTAGGGGATAGTCTCAAGGGCCCTTCTCAAAACCACATCACTAGATAGTGTACACATTTTGCATTTTTTGGAGCTGTGTCAGCCTTCTTCTGATGTGATGTGGAGTTACCACAAGGGGAAAACGTATCAAATACAGATTTCTTGCTTGTGTATAGCGGAACTATGTCAACTCTTCTAATGGTTGACATTTGGTTGTTTCAGGATGACCCCTTGAAATGTAAGCCCAACTATCCAGGGGTTTAGTAATTCCCAGTTTCTCATCAATGCATGTATTTAAAAACAACATTTTATTTTCTGTTATAATTATTCCTCTAAATGCAAGACATGGTGCAATAAGTGAACAGTAAACATGTCAACATTTTACTTCCATCATAACCCTTTATGGTCTGTAACTCGGATTCACCAAAAACATTTGATTAATAATTACCTACAGGGTTGTTTGATTTCTGCCTGGCAGAAACGACAACAATAGAAAATACATGCCATTGATAGGCAAACGTGTTCTTTTTATAGAAAACGTCAGTTTCTTTCTGTACCTGTCTATGTATGATAACCATTTGTCCGCCCTGCTCACAATAATCATTACATGAATGATAAAAAGAAGATCACTGCCACTTTACTTGTGGATTAGTATTATAAAACTGCTCTGCTACTGCTTGGTTGACAGTTAATTAGTGGCTCAAGTTCAAATATATCAGGACGTTTTTCACACCTGCATGGTAGTTTAGGCTCAGTAGTGTGCTGGCAGCCACTAAACCTATAGGCTTGTGTGAAAAGGATAGTTGGCAGAAGAACTAACTTCAGAGCACCATTGCATCCATTTAGCCAGGCAGCAGTCACACTGTCCCAGTGTCTGATGCTACCTTTTGCTCTCAAATAATCTATCCTCTTAGTTTTACACATAAAGACATAATTTGGCATAACTTGATAAGTTTTTGTAGCAGCTCATTTGTACTTCTAGTGTATCAGTGCAACATAACATACATACTGTGGGCCACATTTGAATGTCATGCATGTAATATTTCCACGCAATCCATTTGCATATATAATGTAAAACTTCAACAGCCGTTTTCTTCATTTTCACTTTTTGACCCCTACCATGTTCAATGCTCCATAACTTCCAATTTTTTTAGCAGTCATAATTTTTGAAACCGTGTAAAGCACCCTACCCGACCTTTACAAGGATGTAAGAAAACAATGTTACAATTTTTCCGACTTATCACTCATTTGGTCAGCCGGGGTCACATATAGACGTATTAGTCCAAAGGACTTCCGGGCCTCTTGGCCCATTTTTAAGTAATCGTACTCGTCTATTTTAATAATGATCATAGTCGTTTATATTTGTGATGTAATCACCGTCTCCAAGACCATTTTGTTGCTTGCAGGCCAGCCCAAAGGAAGCCAACTCTACAAGGGAAGCAGACCTGAACCCTGCAATTGACTCCATGGCAGAGTGGATCCACGTGGCCCCGACCTCACGACTTCCCACGTCAGATCTGTGTCGGTCACATGATGCATCATCCTCCGAAGCGAGAAGGCACACAGAGGTCAAGGTCATGCATGATACGGCAGTGAACAAGTGGCCCCTTGAGCAACCCTTGCACAATCCGTCGACTGATCTCCTCTACTTCCACCACTTTGCAATCGTTCTGGACAGTCCCTCTTCTGATTGGCTACAGCATGGTTACGCATCATCGACGACGACGTGTCGACATGAGTTGTTGAAACAGCAGATATCTGATTGGCTGATGCTGCAGAGCAGTCGTGTGAAAGAGGTTCCCGTGCAGGCGTAGAATCGTGAACGGCGGAGCAGTGTCTTCCAGGCAGCCCTGTGTATAGCAAACGTTACAGAAGTCGGGGTGTAGCGAATGTGACACAACACTGTGTAAAACGAACATGATGGAACCTTTTGTAAAGCGAACATAACATAGCTGTGTATAGAGCAAACATGACAGAACCCTGTGTAAGGCGAACACAACGTAACTGTGTAGAGCGAACATGATAGAACCCTGTGTATAGCGAACACAACATAACCCTGTGTATAGTAAAGATACCAGAACTCTGTGTATAACGAATACAACATAACTCTGTGTATAGCAAACACAACATAACTGTGTATAGCGAACATGACAGAACTCTGTGTATAACGAACATGACAGAACCCTGTGTGTAGTGAACATGACAACCATGTGTAAAGCGAACACAACATGTATCTCTTGTGGCTGTGGCTGATTTGATGGTGCAGTGGCACTCGCACTAAGGAACATGTTGGACCTTAATTAAAGTGTTTGTTGTATCCAGTGTTCCTTACATCCATGTGTACATGCCTGAACAGGGATTTCTGACTTGTCCATTTTTAAGCGGATGTTTCTTATATCAGTAGTCTTTATTGCAAGCGTCCACCATACATATTTATGTATAAAATGTATTTTGCGTGCAATCTATCCACTAAAAACTCTTCCTGTGTGTGCTTAGTTAGCAATGTTTATTCTAATGATTTGCACATCGTTGAGGCATTTATTTTGTATAACTCTTGTTCAGTGCAGTCTGGTGTACAGAAATGGTGCAGTTGTAATTTGTATAAAGATTTGATGCACAATACAGTATTTATTGTGTCAGCAGCAACATTTGTAGCTGGTTTAGTTTTTCAAGATGCATCATTGTTGTGATGGTGGCGATAGCTGTAATTGAAAATATTATTAAAGCAGTAATGGGCAAAGTAATGATTTCAATAAATACATGTCATATCAAAAGTTTGATAACAAAAGTGCATAATATTATACATGTGTTTTTCTAATATGATGTAATTTTTATTTACTCCTCATGGACAGAAACTTAGTTGTGGTTTTGTGCAATGTTGTGTTCATTATATGCATTTAATCAAGTATGTTATTAAATGTGACCGTTAGTGCAAATATAAACCATGACAGTCTGATCACAATATATGTGTATATATAAATATATATACTGTATATATATATTATATATATATAGGTTAGTCAGATAATATAACACAGCTGGAAACAACTAGGACTAGGCATATATAAAAGTCAGGTAGTTTCATTTAAATATTTTCGTGCACTGTCATTATAAAAGAGGTATTTCCTACACTTGCAATGACTCAGCATTTCATTCGATGACTAAGAACCACTTCTCCTCGTCTCATGGCAATGCAATTGTTCTCATATTTCCAGTAACGGCAATAAGAGTTTTGTTTGTTTAGTTTAAGAAAATACATTAATTATTTTACAAATACTATATAACAACAATAACAACGCACATATAGATTGTGAGCTATAAACAGGCCATTAATCATTAAATATTTGTATTTTTGTTTTACGAAATGGCGATAAATGTCTTCTGCACTATACTGCTATAATTGTGTTGTTGTGGTAATGTTTATGTTCGTGTCGTTGTTTAACTTGCGACAACTATATCTCTTATGGGGCATCTATAAAGTCATGTTTACGAAGGTGATGTCAGTGGCGGATTAAGACATTTGTGGGCCCTAGGCACCCGGCAGTTTTGTGGGCCTAAGGTAGACCCAGGGGCGGATCCAGAGAGGGTAGTCCAGGGGACCCCAAACCTCCAATTGCACACCAGAGGTTTGCCATAAACCCTCCACTGGCACTGGAACGAAATGAATATTGGGTGTGCCGGAGCTTCAGCACGACTTCGATGTCGGATCATGCAAGACGGGGGAGTGCTGTTAAAGATGTTTAGTCCTTTGGCCGAAGGTCCAAGGGACTATTGCCATCACTCTGCGTACGACGTCCGCCGTTAGCTGCCGTATCTCAGAAACCGTTCAGCAACTTTTTCTCAAATTTTGCATAGACATCTTAGGGTACTGCCACTATGCATGAGAAATCTGTATTTGATTGAATCATTCTAAGGGCTCCCTAGGGCCTCCAAGGATCCCTAAATTGGTAAAAATGTAACATTTTGCCTATTTTTTCAAAAACTGTTCAGCGACTTTTTCTCTAATTTTGCATATACATTTCATGTGGTAGTGTCACTGTACACAAGAAATCTGTATTTGATTGAATCATTCTAAGGGCACCTAATGACCCCCCCAAAGAGGACCCCCAAACTGGTCAATTTTGCTTATTAGTCCTTTGGCCGAAGGTCCAAGGGACTATTGCCATCACTCTGCGTACGACGTCCGCCGTTAGCTGCCGTATCTCAGAAACCGTTCAGCAACTTTTTCTCTAATTTTGCATAGACATATCTTAGGGCACTGCCACTATGCACGAGAAATCTGTATTTGATTTAATCATTTTAAGGGCTCTCTAGGGCCTCCAAGGACCCCAAAACTGGTAAAAAATTTACATTTAGCCTATTTTTTCAAAAACTGTTCAGCAACTTTTTTTCTAATTTTGCATAGATGTATCTTAGGGTGCTGCAACTATATAAAAGAAATCTGTATTTGATTGAATCATTCTAAGGGGCCCCCAAAGTGCAACAGTTTTGCATTATCTAGTGACGTGGTTTTAAGAAGGGCCCTTGAGACCACCCCCAACAGTAGCTTTTGTTTAATGTTGTTAACTCTGCAGCCTAGTACTACTGTTCCATTGAGACCTTGACTAATCTTTAATTGGTCACAGCACCCAGGCAGAGTAGAAACACTTGACCCCTGTTAGACTGAACAGTTGCCTAACACTTTTTATCTTCAAAACTATTGATTTTCTATAATTGCAAGTTGTGTTTATTTTGATGTTCATTTAATTATTATAAAATGGTGTGACTGTGGTGTCTATTGGTTAAAGATGTATTGTAGAAACCTGTAGGTGACAAACAGAAAATTAATATTCTGGACAACTATAGAGTGAAATATCCTACACTTTATTGATATCAAATGCATTCTACTGTTCTGTTTACGCTTGCCATGCCTTGTGTAGACATGGTACTGTGTAAATCAATTGTATCAATATAGACTAATAATTACAGATTCACAATATAGTTGACACCTGAAACAACCAAATGTCAACCATTAGAAGAGTTGACATAGTTCCGCTATACACAAGCAAGAAATCTGTATTTGATTGAATCATTCTAGTGTCATCAGCATATATTAGAACATACATTTTCTACATCATCATCACTAAGGTTGTTGTAAATTTCACCAGCTGCCATGTCAAGTCCGTTATAATTGTGACTAACAGTGTTCAAAATTATTCAGGTAAATAGTAAATAACAAAGGACACAAGTTTTCTCCTTGCCATACCTCTACATCACATGAGAAGAAGGCTGACACAGCCTGGCCCTGATTTATACATGATTTAGCATTTTTGTACATGTTGTATACAACTTTCAACACAATACCATTAATACCGCATGAAATTATCTTAGACCACAGGGAGGACCGGTCTACTAAATCAAATGCTTTCTTATAATCGATGAAGGCACAATAAAGCCTTTTGCGTCGAGACAAATACAATTCAACCAATACCCCTGTTTGAACACTGCCTGTTCTTGACATATTACATTCGCTTTGTTTAGGTATGTGGTCAGTCTGGTGTTCTGAACAATCACTAAGGATTAATGAACAATTGTGCAGAATGTCACCCACTTGGCAGGTTTAATTGATCTATTCAGCAATGAGGACACTGCTTAGGCCTCACTCTGGACACTGTCACTCACAGTGGTGTGTATTGTCTTAGTTGGTGCATTGAGCTAATCTACTTGACCATGAATCAGTGGTGGCTCTGGTTGTGTATTACACCCAGCTGTGGAGCTAAGATTCTCTGCCTGCTAAGTTTTATGGAAACTGTGACTAATGTGTAATTGGTCACTGGCAGTAGCTTGTGTCAACAGACAGCATTAAGCCACTAGACCCCTGTTAAACTGGACAGTTGCCTGTAGGTTTTAAACTGTGTCAAACAGTGAGTCTACCTTTTGCTCTCAAATAATTTGTCCTCTTAGTTTTACACATGAAGACATAATCTGGCATAACTTGATAAGTCTTTGTAGCAGCACATTTGTACTTCCAGTGTATCATTGCAACATAACATACATATTACATACTGTGTGCCACATTTGAATGTTGTGCATGTAATATTTCCATGCAATCCATTTGCATATATAATGTAAAACTTCAACAGCCGTTTTCTTCATTTTCACTTTTTGATCCCTACCATGTTCAATGCTCCATAACTTTGCCAATTTTTGTAGCAGTCATATTTTTGAAACCTTGTAAAGCACCCTACCAAACCTTTACAAGGATGTAAAAAAGCAATGTTACAATTTTTTTGACTTATCACTCATTTGGTCAGCCGGGGTTACATATAGACGTATTAGTCCAAAGGACTTCAGGGCCACTTGGCCCATTTTTTTCTCAAAAACTCTTAATAACTTTTTCTGTCATTTTGCATAGACATTTCATGTGGTAGTGCCACTGTACACAAGAAATCTGTATTTGATTGAATCATTCTAAGGGCACCAAAGGTCCCCTAAAATGCTAAATTTGCTAACTAAATTGTCTGCTGCACCAACAGATCTATCATGCTTACAGTCTTTTTGTTCAACTAATCACTTTTCCTATAACATCTGTCACACCTCACTGTAGCTGATAGGAACTGTGACTAATCTGTAATTGGTCACTGGCAGAGGCTTGTGTCAATAAACAGGGCCCACTAGACCCCTGGACAGTTGTGCCTACATTCTAAGTGGTCATCCTGAAACAACCAAATGTCAACCATTAGAAGAGTTGACATAGTTCTGCTATACACAATAAATCTGTATTTGATTGAATTATTCTAGTATCATCAGCATATAGTAGAACATACATTTGCAAGAAAATGTCTACATCATCATCACTAAGGTTGTTGTAAATTTCACCAGCTGCCACGTCAAGTCCCTTATAATTATGACTAACGGTGTTCAAAATCATTCAGGTAAATAGCAAATAATAAAGGAGACAAGTTTTCTCCTTGTGGTAACTCTACATCACATGATAAGAAGGCTGACACAGCCCCCCAAAATGCAAAATGTTTACGCTATCCAGTGATGTGGTTTTGAGAAGGGCCCTTTGTGTATTGTGCCAGAAACAGAACACTATTCCCCTTCCAAAGCATCTGTCACATGCGGAGTGTGTGTCTTGCATTGATATCTTTTTGATGCAGTTGTTTTATATAAGCAAGAAGTTTGTGAAATTAGTTATTCTTAGGCCACAGAAAAGTAATTCCCGGTTTTTTATATTATAATTATTCCTCTAAATGCAAGACGTGGTGCAATAAGTAAACAGTAAACATGTAAACATTTTACTTCCATCATAACCCTTAATGGTCTGGGGTCAGCACACTGATAGTTTTCCCATTGGCGACCATGTTAACGTTTTGTCTGATTATAAGAAAACGTGACCTATAAAATGTATTAAACTTCTCACCTGCTGTTATCATCATCTCATTGACATTCTGGTCAAGTTTAGTCAAAATCTAATATTTCTAGCTCTTGCAAAATGCCTATATGTATGACACCCGTCAATATTTACAAATGGATGCAGGCAGTAATCTGGCTAAAGGGTCTACTAGCCAAATTGCTGCCAAATACCCTTCCGCGTAGTAAAATCAGCTAAAATACACAATTTTACTGTCAACAGCTTCTACAATCACATCTAGAAATCTGACTACTCAAATGCACTTATGTCAGAGCAGGTAAATATTGTAAAAAGAAAATTTCCCCAAAATATACTGCACTTTTTCTTCTGTAACTAAGCAGGAAGTCTAACAGTGTCCTGACCCCAAATAGGTATGGTGATTTTGGAGAATTTTTTTGAAAACAACACACTTTATAGGCACCAATGTTGCCCAATATATATATATATAGCACAATTATCTACAAGTGTTGTTCTTCGGACATGTTTTGAGCTGATTTAAACTCTATTCGAATTCCACAGAAATGCTTGTTTCATGAAGAAGTTATCCCGTAATTTACAGCTGTTCATAGCTAAAATGGGATTTGTGCGGTGCGTAATGTCAGTGCAGTCAAAAGAACGTGTAGAAACTTAAAGGTGTTCACAATAAAGAAAAACAAAAGCGCGGATAAAAACAATCCCGCACACTGGCTGTATCTGTTAAAATAAAGCATCGTGCAAACCGCACGTGTAACAGTAAGACATCACATCAGAAAATATATTAAAAAACAAACTAAGCCATATTTGTAAGCTAGACTAGAGCCTAATCCAAGGTGTCGGCAACCTTTTTGAATGGAGGGCCAAACAGATGAATTGGACTAAGTCAGCCGGCCACACATGTATTATTGTTTATCGTTAGCCGAATCCTCGCTAGAACTGGTACATTACGTTGTGTTTGGAATATGAATATATGCAATCTTGGTTAAAACCATGCAGTGTAAGTTAACTTACAAATTAACATCAAATATCAACGTAGAATTCCACGTGGAACGGGTGGGAAAATAAGGCAACTCCTAACTGTGGGTTAAAAGGTCGGGAAGACACTCAGCTTTGCGTTTCGCAGTTGTGTCTCCCAAAGTAGCAACGTGATCTCGGAAGCGGAACTGGAAAATCTATTGATGAAATGTTTTCGCAAATGCATTTGGTGTTTGAAAATTCTGGTACTTCTGTACCATTCTGCTCCATGAACACCCTATAATCCAATATCTCAGCTCATAGGACTCACGTGCGGCGCAGCATAGCACTTTAACCGCATCTAGTGCTCTTCGCAGTAGAGGAGGTTTTGATACTGCGCAGTCATCTCAGCCAGAAGGTACAGGAACATATTTTCACGATGACGCTTATTATGTTTTGCATTTCCATTTATTTGGCATTCAGGCTTTCTTCAGGGATAAGTAACTGTTCTTCATACCATGGAAATTGCAACTACTGTTGTCATCCCACGAGTCGCACTGTGGACAATTTCAGCTTTAGTCTAGCCAAAATCAGAAAGTCCCCCAACAATAATAATACTATTATAAACCTGCGGTTGTGAGCACCATATTGCAGGTTGCAAGTGTAATCGTTTGCAAAACAACTTGGTTCAACATTGCACAAGTTAAAACCTGCATCGCAGTCCATGGAAATTTTCCGGAAACCATCACACTATTCATTACTGGTTGTTGTTGTATTAGTAGGTTTAGTCCTAGGTTATGCCCTTGTACGGCGATCTACGGCTGCGAGGTCATCACCGTGACGCGCCGAAATAGGCACTGCCTTCCAAAACAACCGCTCTATGCTCGTCGTGTATTGCTATTGGTTAACCGCCGCCAAGGGAATTCCCCTCCATTCGTTTTTCTGAGCAACCGCTTGCTCGGCAGCGTGGCAGCGATTGCCCGGAAAGCGCGCTAACAGCATCGCGCGCCAAGGGGGCGCTGCTGATTAGATCATTGTACGAAGTGGGGGTAAGACCACATCAAGGATTCGTCCGCTATTACCGAGTTAAAGAGTGCCCTAGAAAATATCGTTTTTGTGTGATGTGTGATTTTTTTTAGCACTTTTACATGGGACGTGTTAGTCCAGTGAATACTGAATTTACTACTCCGTTAGGTCTCTCACGAGGTAGCAATAAATATGCACCAGTCGCTCGCGTATTCGCAGGGTCGCTATTTTGCAGAACGCACCAATATTTCAAAATCCGTCACCAGATTGGGACGAAATTGAGGGGTATCAGGTTTGGGTGGATTTTTCTTTAAAACGAGGTAAGAGAATTTCACGCATTTTCCACAGCACTTGTCAATGGAGGTCAAATATGCTGTGAAATTTTCAAGAAGATTATTAGACAAACTTCGCAGGAAATGAACGAAACGTTAATATGATCTTACCCCAAGTCATTACTCCTGAGTTCGAGTATGGCACGAACTGCAAAACAAATTTCGACAGGCGTGCTGCGAATAAAATAATATATGATTCGTTGCACAGGGCCTGGTATTATATTGGGGAGGCAGTGGCGTAGTAGTTAGAACACTGGAGAGGCTGTGGTGTAGCAGTTAGAACATCGGGTAGGCAGTGGCGTAGTAGCTAGAACATTGGGGAGGCAGTGGCGTAGTAATTAGAACATCGGGGAGGGGGTAGTAGCGTAGTACTTATAACATTGGGGAGGCAGTGGTGTAGTAGTTAAAACATTGGGATGCGGTGGCGTAATAGTTAGAACATTGGGGAGGCAGTGGGGTAGTAGTTAGAACATCGTGGAGGCAATGGCGTAGTAATTAGAACATCGGGGAGGCAGTGGCGTAGTACTTAGAACATTGGGGAGGCAATGACGTAGTAGTTAGAACATTGGACTTTAAATCGAGAGATTCCGTATACAAATAATCTTGCTCCAAGCAATTTCGTTCATTGCGCATTGTTCCATTTCACACAGCTGTATAAATTAGCATGGGCTGCCAGGCCATAGACAGAGGGTGAATGTTGACATTTCTGCTTTAATAATAACTTCAATTACAGCTATCGCCACCATCACAATAATGATGCATCTTGAAAACTAAATCAGCTACAAATGTTGCTGCCGACACAATAAATACTGCATCAAACCTTTATACAAATTACAACTGCACCTTTTCTGTACACCAGACTGCACTGAACAAGAGTTATATCAAGTAAATGCCTCAACGATGTGCAAATCATTAGAATAAACACTGCTAACTAAGCACACACAGGAAGAGTT
Organism: Escarpia spicata; assembly: GCA_963995525.1. NCBI lineage: Eukaryota > Metazoa > Annelida > Polychaeta > Sabellida > Siboglinidae > Escarpia > Escarpia spicata. The sequence goes on from OZ023210.1 coordinate 36,541,195, forward strand.
TTTAGTGGATAAATTGCACGCAAAATACATTTTATACATAAATAGGTGGACGCTCGCAATAAAGACTACCGAGATAAGAAACATCCGCTTAAAAATGGACAAGTCTGAAATCCCTGTTCAGGCATGTACACATGGATGTAAGGAACATTGGATACAACGAACACTTTAATTAAGGTCCAACATGTTCCTTAGTGCGAGTGCCACTGCACCATCAAATCAGCCACAGCCACAAGAGATACGTGTGTTGTGTTCGCTTTGCACAGGGTTCTGTCATATTAGTGTTTTTGTTTTATCAAATGGCAATAAATGTATTCTATACTATACTGATATAATTGTGTTGTTGTGGTAATGCGTCAGGGGGTGCAGGGGTCTCAAAACAGTGAAAATTTAGCATGATGTACTTTATGGGCAACCCACAGTTACATTATGTTTGTGTGGTGGACACTAAGCCTGATCAAAAGGCCGCAAACAAATCCTTATAATTATTGGCGTCCTTTTGATGTTTGATGTTTGGTTTGATGCACATGTTCAAACGGAGCCCGCCTTGCAACCTGGGATATGTTGTTTGGATCTCGCAAGACTGGCGTACATACAGCCCAATTATCTGCAAGTATTGTTCTTCGGACATGTTTTGAGTTGATTTAAACTATACTCGAAATCCATTGAAGTGCTTGTTTGATGAAGAAGTTATCCATTTACAGCTGGTCACAGCTAAAATGGGATTTGTGCGGTGCGTAACGTCAGTGCAGTCAAAAGAACGTGTTCAAAGGTGTTCAAAATAAAGAAAAACAAAAGCGCGGATAAAAACAATCCCGCACACTGGCTGTATCCAGTAAAACAAAGCATCGTGCAAACCGCACGTGTAACAGTAAGACATCATTTTCAAGAAAATCTGAAGAAAAAAAACTTTATCTAAGCCATATTTGTAAACTAGACTAGAGCCTAATCCAGGGGTCGGCAACCTTTTTGAATGGAGGGCCAAACAGATTAATTGGACTAAGTCAGCCGACCACACATGCATGATTGAATATTGATTATCGTTAGCCGAATCCTCGCTAGAACTGGTACATTACGTTGTGTTTGGAATATGAATATAAGCAATATTGGTTAAAACTATCCAGTGTAATTTAACTTACAAATTAACATCAAATATCAATGTATAAATGTGAACAATTCTTGGACGTCACTATTAAAAAGCGCCCATTATTCATGGTCAGTGTTGTTGGTACAGAAGTGACATCATCATGACTAGTTGGGAACTTGGAGGAGCTGCGGCAATTTGGCAGTGAGGTTAGCATGTTTGATCAGATCAGGAAATTGTTCTGTCGCCAAATGCATATAGTAACCCTCTATAAACGCCACCTCAGTGGCGGTAGCTTTGGGTGTCATAGAGCTCCACTGTAGTTTGTAGAACTCTATCAGCACAACTTCCGGCGCATCGTCGAATTCCACGTGGAACAGGCGGGAAAATAAGGCATCTCCTAACTGTGGGTTCAAAGGTCGGGAAGCCACTCAGCTTTGCGTTTCGCAGTTGTGTCTCCCAAAGTAGCAACGTGATCTCGGAAGCGCAACTAGAAAATCTCATTATGAAAATGTTCTCGCAAATTCACTTGGGGTTTGCAAATTCTGGTACTTCTGTATCCTTCTGCTCCATGAACACCCTATAATCCAACATCTCAGCTCATAGGACTCACGTGCGGCGCAGCATAGCACTTTAACCGCATCTAGTGCTCTTCGCAGTAGAGGAGGTTTTGATACTGCGCAGTCATCTCAGCCAGAAGGTACAGGAACATACGCTTATTGTGTTCTGCATTTCCATTTATTTGGCATTCAGGCTTTCTTCAGGAATAAGTAACTGTTCTTCATACCATGAAAATTGCAACTACTGTTGTCGTCCCACGGGTCGCACGGTGGACAATTTCAGTTTTAGTCTGCGGCCGCGTGAAATAGCTCCGCGGGCCAAATGAGGCCCGCGGATCGCAGGTTGCCTACCCCTGGCCTAATCGTTTCTTATCACCAGATGTCGCTACATGTCGGCGTGTAACTACTGTCTACCGTGAGTTCAAAGGTGATGGCTATTTACTACTGCTCCACTTACAAAAACATGCAAACATCTGATATCAATCTTGTCAAATGTACCTTCAACGTAACCTTACCCAAACCCTAATCCGAAATCTAACCCTTTTTGCACATCAGACCAACCAACCAGCGGAGAGGTACCAGGAAACTCGTACGTATTACTAACACCAGGATATATAGGCTTATCCAATTTACGGATACTGAATACTTGTACTATATCCTGGTGCTGTTTCACAGCAAAATAACTGGCTGTATCATACCAGTTCTCACTTCTCCCTATTTTATACAATAGGGATTTCACAGTAACATACGACCTTTGCCCATTTAGAATACCAATTTGCATCTTAATGAAGCACTGGTTACGTATAAAACGTTTCGACCCCCCAAAAAATCGTTTTGAGGTAAACAGACTTCCGACAAAACAAAGAAACAAAGAAACAAAGAAACAAAGAAACAAAGAAACAAAGAAACAAAGAAACAAAGTAGGCACCGCGGCTTTTGTTTGATGTATATTCCGGTATATTTTACGTTACATATTCTACGTTACATAGTTTATGTTACATCGGTCTACTGGTGCCTTGTGAAGCTCGGTCGGAATAGCAATGCCGCAAGCTGGTTCACCAATAGAAAATGTACCACGGATTTACGGATGTATTCAGAATTTCAAGTAAAATATATATTTCAACATTTCTGATTAATACTAAGTACATGTATTCAGTATTCGTAAATTAAATAAGCTTACATCCTGGTGTTAATATTACGTGCCTGAAAAACAATGAGAGCTGTGGTTTATGACTCCAATTTTACAACTAAATATATGTTATTACGGAGACTACCAATTACTTGAGCATAGGCTCTGCTCCGTGTTATAAAACCTATTCGTTACCCTCATAATGTTATGTCTTTATAAGCAATGGTTTGGTTATCGTCGTGACAGTCTGGATGATACGTAAAATATGACACAGTTATGATGACGGCCAATATGATGTCACAGATTTTGCGATGGGACAAAGACGACGATGATGGCCATTATGACGTCACAGATTGTGCGATAGGACACAGACGACGATGATGGTCATTATGACGTCATATACTACCGAGCAAAGATGTTCACACGCTTACATCCACACAGTAGCGTGTTTGGCATCTCTGAAGCAAGAGCAAATGGGATCACCCATTGGTTTACCTTGCTACCTTGTAGTGGCGCAACAGGTTTTATAGGAAGCATTTGATACGCCAAAATCAGAAAGGGGCCATAGTCCAGTGCCCCCAACAATAATAATACTATTATAAACCTGCGGCTGTGAGCACCATATTGCAGGTTGCAAGTGTAATCGTTTGCAAAACAACTTGGTTCATCATTGCACAAGATAAAACCTGCATCGCAGTCCATGGGAATTTTCCGTAAACCCTCACAATATTCATTACTGGTTATTGTTGTATTAGTAGGTCTAGTCCTAGGTTATGCCCTTGTACAGCGATCTACAGTTGCGAGGTCATCACCGTGACGCGCCGAAATAGGCACTGCCTTCCAAAACAACCGCTCTATTCTCGTCGTGTATTGCTATTGGGTAACCGCCGCCAAGGGAATTCCCCTCCATTCGTTTTCTGAGCAACAGCTTGCTCGGCAGCGTGGCAGCGATTGCCCGGAAAGCGCGCTAACAGCATCGCGCGCCAAGGGGGCGCTGCTGATTAGATCATTGTACGAAATGGGGGTATGACCACATTAAGGATTCATTTTTGTGTGATGTGTGATTTTTTTCGAGCACTTTTACAAGGGACGTGTTAGTCCAGTGAATACTGAAGGTACTACTCCGTTAGGTCTCTCACGAGGTACCAATAAATATGCACTAGTCGCTCGCGTATTCGCAGGGTCGCTATTTTGCAGAACGAACCAACATTTCAAAATCCGTCACCAGATTGGAACGGAATTGAGGGGTATCAGGTTTGGGTGGATTTTTCTTTAAAACGAGGTATGATAATTTCACGAATTTTCCACAGCACTTGTGTCAATGGAGAAATACGCTGTGAAATTTGCAAGAAGGTTGTTAGACAAACTTCGCAGGAAATGAAGGAAACGCTATAATGGCCGCCTATGTAACATCTAATGTGGTCTTACCCCAAGTCATTAATCCTGGATTGCGAGTATGGCACGAACTGCATGCTGCGTGCTGCATGCTGCATGCTGTGATCGGCGTTTCTTTCCAGGTACAATAGTAATGGCGTCCACCAAATTTTGACAGGCGTGCCGCGAATAAAATGATATAATAATTAGTTGCACAGGGCCTGATATTCTATTGGGGAAGCAGTGGCGTAGTAGTTAAAACTTGGGGGGGGGGGCAGTGGCATAGTAGTTAGAACACCGGGGAGGCAGTGGCGTAGTATCTAGAACATTGGGGAGGTAGTGGCGTAGTAATTAGACCATTGGACTTTAAATCGAGAGATTCCGAGTACAAATACTATTGCTCCGATTTCGAAGCACTTTCGTTCACTGCGCATTGTTCCATTTCACACAGCTGTATCACTTAGTATGGGCTGCCAGACTATAGACATAGGGTGCATGTTGACGAATAGTAATCTCGCAGTAATCTTTGCGTGGCTGAATACTTCCCAGAGAAGTCGACGATGACCACATGTGAACAGTGCCATTGACTCGATACCGCACTGTGCGAGAACTTATCCTTATCTGTTATCAAGACGTATTGATTGTACATTCCTTGTATAAGACGTGCTCTTGTTCTCAACAGTTATTATTGAGGACCGCCGCGAGCCCAGGACTGCGCAGGCCATATAAGTACCGAAGTACCTGTAGTAAAACCACGGCCTAAACCAGGCCCGTGGCCGTGGGTGGGTCCACTGGTGTTATGGCTGTGACATTCCGAAACCTAGATCAATATTTATTATTTCGTCAATGTTTCCCTAATGTTGTACAATCTCGTGTCATAAATACTAGGCTGTCTGATTCAAGCTGACAGTCGCGTTTATGCCCCAGTTATTACCCGCGATTGTTGGAGTCACGGATGCGTGTCAAGTTCATCCACGCGGATCAGCGGGTTACACTCTATAGCATTAACAAATCAGTACATCATCATTGGTGGAACGACTGACTCTTCACAACCATCAGGGAATGACCATCTGGGAATGACCATCAGGGAATGACCATCAGGGAATGACCCTCGGAATGTGACTGTTGCTTCATGATCTGTTACGTGAGAATATATGTGGTTTTGTTTTATTTGGATTGCCTTTTTATTTTAAGATGCAAAACATGTTTTCACAGAATAAATCGTATAAGCAGGGACAAATCAAACCGTAGTGTCTCCATAATTTGTATGTTTTTTTAAATAAGAAACAAAATTAACACGAAATGATTTTACAGGTTTTCGTAAATAACATCAATACGGCTGCCTCAACGCATAAACTACACCCCACATAAAAGTTGCTACTCCTTATTTTGAATCCACAGAGACATTACACGTTGATGTATAATGAACGGTTAAGAAATCAGGCCCGGTTCACGTTATTCTCTTAGGACCCCGTGATGCACATTAATGTAGAAAATACGTCAACTTCTCCCATATGCTGTCCATTATATTATTTATGTTTTGTTGGGAAGGAGATGGTGTTTCTTCATAAATTTAATCTAAGTTAGACGATGTTTAGTCCTAAATTGATCGGCTATTGGTGGAAATATTGAGTGGAAATAGCATTAAAATCAACAGTCTATGGTTTGTCGCAAATAACACCGATAACACGGTTGTTATTACGCACAAAATTACATAACCTACAAGTTGCTACTCCTCATTTTGAATCATTAGATCCATGATACGTTGATGTAGGATGAATGGTTAATAAATTAGGTCCTTTTTACAAATATTCCGCCGTGGCGTAATGTTAATATTGCTCTGACATGGTAGCAATCAACATGCAACATTAGTTACTTTCTCCCATATAGCATAAATTCTTTTTTTGCTTGTCAGGCGATTGGGGTTTCCTTTGCTATTTAGTCTAGGTTAGGCGATGTTTAGAGATAAATTGATTGGCTAAGGGTGGAAATAATTAGGAAAATTATCGTGATAATGACATGATTTTACAGTTTTTCGCAAATAACTTAAAAATGACTGCCTATACGCAAAATTGCATTGGATATAGTTTCGAATCCATGGAGACAAATACATTGACGTAAGATCAACGGTTCAGCATTTAAAGCCGTTTCAAGATTGTTGCATAAATGTGCCCCCTGCGGCCCCCCAGGGGGATGATCGTTGTACACTCGAACCAAACATGTTATTTATTTATGCACCAACCTATGCGGCGGTATCGAAAAGTAAACTTTTACTACAACCTGAAATGACTGAGGGTCCGTAGCTCCCCATGGGCTTACAATAATCGTTCACCATTCATCACTAATCGGAGTGGAGTTCTTCAGGCAGTTTTGTCAACATTTATATCAATCTAAATAATATCTCTGTGGTTAATGTATAGGGTAGGGTGGGGCAAGGAGCCCCGTTGGTTAACAAGCCCCCCTTGTATTACGTCGGTTATACGTGCTTGATGTATTATATATATACTTATTTTTACTACGGTTGATATATAATATAATTTACATCAATGTCATCTTTGATTTAATTTCTCTAGTTCAGTTTTGTATTTATATGTTTTACTTGTATTATTATTATATTTATTTCTTATAATTTCTAACGACTATTGTCAACACTACTGAACAGAGTTCTACTTTGGGTTTTAGTGTATAAATAAAGTTATTATTATTATGTCTGTGTCTGGGGGACGAATACATGCTGCCACCTAGTGGCAGAAGCAGACGCAGGCAAAAAATACGGTTAGTAAATATTTGCATTTAAGTTTTGTTGCATGTTTGATGTAATATTTGTGTATTTGTAATGTTTTATTGCAACAATTAGATTACACGTAGCCTCGTGCAATTGTTGTTATATTTATCATTAGTCCATAGAGCTTCATTAATGTTTAGTAAAATGGGCGATAATTAGTATTAACGCGGGAATTGACATTTGTGTAGATCATGCATGCTGGGGGCAAGAAGCCCCCCACTGTGCGGGGCAAGGCGCCTCCAGGAGCGTCTTGCCCCACGTGATTTGGGTAATGTACAATCGTGAATAGGTCACGAAAATGTATTTGTTTTGTATAGCTGGTGAGATAACTTCACAGTGCGCTGTAATGTTCCATTACTATGTTGACAATTGACAATGTATCTAAAGTTCCGCTCAAATGGTTAGTGGGGAATATCATTCACAATTTATCGAACGTAATATTTGCAGACCTATATATGTGTGGTAACTTGTTTAGTGAGCAATGTTTTTCAGATATGGTTCGCACATACAAGCGAAAGACGGAAGGAGGTGCGTACGGCGATGAAACGCAGAAAGCTGCACTCTTAGCTTTGGAGGAGCAACAGTTGAAGACGGTCAGTTGACTGTATAACGTGCCCACACGTTGTACGGGTTGTCGACTGTAGACGTGACACGCTTGGCCTATGATCTCGCCGAGCAAAGCCGTGGCAGGCTTTCGCGCGTGTGGAATTTGGCCATTCGACGCAGAAATCTTCACGGATGAAGACTATGTTACCGCTGCGGTTACCGATGAGGATGCCGCAGCCATCGACCGCTAGATCATCATCTGCCTTGCCGCCAACTGTCGGATCTTCCTCAGTACAGCCGCCAACTGCCGGATCATCCCCAGTACAGCCGCCAACTGCCGGATCATCCCCAGTATAGCCGCCAATTACCGAATCATCCTAAGTACGGCTTCCAACTGCCGGATCATCCTCAGTACAGCTTCCAACTGCCGCATCATCCCCCAGTACAGCCGCCAACTGTCGGACCTTCCTCAGTACAGCCGCCAACTGCCGGATCATCATCAGTACCACCGCCAACTGCCGGATCATCCCCAGTACAGCCGCCAACTGCCGGATCATCCTCAGTACAGCCGCAAACTGCCGGATCATCCCCAGTACAGCCGCCAACTGCCGGATCATCCCCAGTACAGCCGCCAACTGCCGGATCATCCCCAGTATAGCCGCCAATTACCGAATCATCCTAAGTACAGCTTCCAACTGCCGGATCATCCTCAGTACAGCTTCCAACTGCCGCATCATCCCCCAGTACAGCCGCCAACTGTCGGATCTTCCTCAGTACAGCCGCCAACTGCCGGATCATCATCAGTACCACCGCCAACTGCCGGATCATCCCCAGTACAGCCGCCAACTGCCGGATCATCCTCAGTACAGCCGCAAACTGCCGGATCATCCCCAGTACAGCCGCCAACTGCCGGATCATCCTCAGTAAAGCCGCCAACTGCTGGATCATCCCCAGTACAACCGCCAACTGCCGGATCATCCTCAGTACAGCCGCCAACTGCCGGATCATCTTCAGTACAGCCGCCAACTGCCGGATCATCCTAAGTACAGCTTCCAACTGCCGGATCATCCTCAGTACAGCTTCAAACTGCCGGATCATTTACAGCCTTGCTGGCAACACGCCAGTTGGTCAGTGACCTCATAGAGAAACTGTCGCCAAAACCCGAACTATGCCGTCCACGTCCGAGGTCACGTGTTGCTGAATCAGCTGCGGTGCTGACTTCGTCTCGTTATAAAAGAAACAATGCTGAACAAGAGTCAAACAATGAGAAGGCGAAGCGAATGGTGAAGGCAAAAGGGAAATCACAGTGGAGAAACAACACGAACAAGATCGCAACTGTAAGGAGAAGGATTGGCCATGCATCATCTGCGGCGAGCCGTTCGTGAACAGCGGGTCAAGGGACGTGTGGGTGCAGTGTCCGATGTGGAAATGGGTACACAACGACTGCACGCCAGGACTGCCAGGGATCATCTGTTCAAACTGCGAGTCAGATAGTGACTGGACGAAGCTGTCTGTTGCCGGGTGCATTCAGTTACACAATAACGTTATGTTACCTGACAGTGAAGGTAAGTCGTAATTCTGTTGGTTAGGTACCTGTTGAATAAAATAATACCTACCCTCCATGTTCACGTTGATCACGAGTTTGTCTCCTTTCAGTATTCGTATGTTATACAATGAAACCGTCTATGGGGCATGGAGCACCCGGGGGCCCCGTGTCCCACACAAGAGGGCATATTGCCCCCATGAATGGGGCAAGACGTCTCCTTAGGACACTATTTTTAATTAACTATTATAAAAGTTATTGTTGTCAAATGTCACAAATGCTTTAGTTATACATAACATAACCGCACGACAATCGCATGAGAGTAACAGGAAGTCAAAATGACAAGTTCATGAATAACTATGTCCATTTTCCCTGAAGAGGGCTCCATGCCCCACCCTACCCTATCGGTATGACGAGTAAGATTGCTCAGCTGTGAATAACTGGGTGTGTAGCCTATATCGCCACATATCGTATAGTCCTTGAGCAGAAACTAAGTGAGCGTAACATTTGCAAGAATCATTGAGTGCGTGTCAACAGCGATGGTTTATGTTGAGCCCAGTTGACCCAATCAAGCGTTTGGAATCTATTCTTTATGCCTGGCTACTTGTTCCTTGAATGGATAATGGTGTGCTATTTCACCGTGTCCCGATAAACACCTAACCCCGCGTACTGGATTAGGAACAAGTTTTATAAGATAGAGGGGGGGGGGTAAGTGAAGATGTTCTTACGTAAAATTATTGTACGTACTTGATTGCCAGTCGTATACTACTCGGTGGTCAATATTAACAACTGCGAAGAAGTAATACAATTTGCAGATTGTCACTGATACCTACAAACCCATCGAAAGCCCCACCAAAAGCTTGATGTCACGTCGCGCTAACAACTCGATCGTGTTCTCCACACTCCACACCACACGGAAAGGAAGCTACTGTTTCACCAACAACTGTTGCCATTATGAATTAACAGCAGTGGTTCAAATAAATAATAATGTGGTTAAACAAACGATACCGTGGTTGAACCAATGATACCGTGGTTGAACCAATGATACAGTGGTTGAACCAATGATACAGTGGTTGAACCAATGATGCAGTGGTTGAACCAATGATGCAGTGGTTGAACCAATGATGCAGTGGTTGAACCAATGATACAGTGGTTGAACCAATGATACAGTGGTTGAACCAATGATACGGTGGTTGAACCAATGATACAGTGGTTGAACCAATGATACAGTGGTTGAACCAATTACAGTCATTACACTTTCAACTTATTAAATTCCCGTACATGTGAAATTGCGCCAGGCTAAGGGAACCCAACGAAGCGGTTGTCTATGGTACGAAGTCCACTGAGTCGCTGTGGGCTACCATGCTTTTACTAATTAGCGTGCACACACACGCGCGCACACACACACACCAGCGTTATCTGTTGTGGTATATAATTCTACAAGGATCAAATCTCCCAAGATACTCATACATATTCACCAACGGGTCAGTTATGTGTAACAATTATATAAACTAGACCCCTATACCTATATAATGGTTAGATAACGCGGACGCTTCTGTGTTGACCTAATGTTGCTAACGTATTACACTTGGGAATTTCCATATGTCCCCTCCCCTACACATCGGAAGACAAACCCTTTATGGCAGCTATGCACGTGGTATTCACTTTTGTGTAAATATGCCATGGTGGTAGGTCATGCCAACATGTACACAATTGTACTCTGAAGGGACGCACGAGCGGGCGCCCTGACCTATCTGCTAACTGGGTCAGAGTGGCCTATTTCCGGGAAATTAGTTGTTCCCGTTGGTCTCTAAATTTTTTGGAATACGCTGTTTCGGCGGTACTTATTTGTAACTATGAAGGAGGAACGCATATTCAGCCAAAAGCACTCTAACGAGACGGTCGAGTTTGGCAGACGACGATCCATTGACAGCGACAGGTTGGTGACATTTGATGCATGCGCTAGCTAACTGTTTGCACGAGTCGCGGCTTCTAAACTTATGAACTATCGGGGTCTATCTGCCGGCATGTTACTTCGGGTTTCTGTGGCGCGCTTACTTGGGTGGTGCAATTGTCAGGACATTGTGAGTGTATCGGTTGGCTACATGAAATGTCCGTGTCATCATGATCTTTTATATTTTAATAGTTATTTAAATCACATAGGACATACACGATTTCGCAACGCAAAATAAAATATGCTGGTTTTACGTGATATGATACGGAGATCTTTGTTCGACATTAACATACCGAACAGTAAATCTTCACCCGTAAACGTGGAATAAAATGTGTATCATGGGATGGTGTATCGATTTATTAAATTCAAATGAATAACGATTAAGACACGAGTATATAATTATTCATATTTATACCTGCTTTGATATCGACAAAAATCGGTCATTTTGTGCAATTGGAGGGCAGACACATGGTTTTCTGCCCCCTCCCAGTAATAGGCGGGGCGGCGGTGAACATTTTTTGCAAAGCACCCCACTCTTCGGGTGCCATAATTTCAGCCGGAATAGCGGAGAGAAGCTGGACTAGGTAAATTGACAGCAGCGGCGCGACGTAAAAAACAAAATTGTCAAAAGCACTGTCCCCCGTGTTCGGATGTCACGAGTTCACAGCCGTGACAGCGGAAAAGCTGAAGTTAGGTTGTAGGCTGGGATTTGGGTTAGGTTGAAGGAATCAGTCAACGAGCAGTTCGATCCACTGACCGCACGCATGCCGTGAGCGGCCAAGCGCGTCATGTTCGGCTACGCATGCCATGTGCAGCCGTAAGGGGCGTGACCGGGCGTCACGATGTCCACAAGCTGGTGCATTGAAGCATGGTCCACGCTCACTGCCACAGTTGCCGGGAAATCGCGACTGCCGCTCCCGGACGCGGACGTGATTAGGCGCGTGCAAAGTAATCATTTTTAAGGTCGCAAGCTCAAACAGGTTACTTTAATAACGACACACCCACGCAAACTACGACACAATTATAGTCATAGCTTCCGTTCATTCAACGATGAGTCATTCACACAATCAATTCCAGTAGAAGGCCTGGGACATGTTTCCGGACTGTCCGGCTAAATAACCAGCATTATAGTTAAACAAATGACGCATTCCTTACATTGTGTTTGTACAATTTTTGTGTGTATCATTTGTGTTGGGTTATATTACTCGGAGAGCTGTCACTATGCTGTATGTTGTTTGATTATTAATTATGGATGTTTTTGAGAAAAAACTCTGAATTCTTAATCCATCGTGTAAAGCCTTTACGCTTGGTCATTCATAATCGTTAAGTGTAAACATGTTAAGGTCATTATCATAACGAGTGAAGCTGACTCGATACGATGAGAGGAACTGTTTTCATCATCAACACAATGTTGTCCAACCAATCGGACAACTAATAATTCGTGTACTCGTGTAAACTGGTCTTAACTCGTTGACGGGCGGCAACTTAACTAGCGGCTACTTTAATATATTCAACAGTTATTTATGTTCCTAATCAAAATAACATCGCCACATTCAGCATGTGGCTTCCGTCACTGTAAGCAGTTTGCTTAAAAGAAATGCTTTACCAAATTGTCGCCTCAGCTGAATAATAACTGTCCGCTGAAGGGTTTATTATTGAATGACAGCGTTCGTTTTCTATCAATGACCCGTGCTCTGTGGCGGGGGAATGATTTGTGACTCAATCGTTTTATATACAGTACATCGCGATTCCTTTTAACTTATATAACTTGTGATTGGACTTATGCTGATGTTCCATGCCGCCATGTCCTCGATTCAGTCTGGTCACCCACGCATGTCCGTCATGGTTAATTACATGACACTAATCTAAAGTAATATTTCCGCCTTTCATTATATTAAAACCGTAAAACCACAACTTTGTGTTGATTGGAACCAGCGCTTCAGAACATCGCCACTAACATAGACGCGTGTTTTTAAGCGCTAACAAAACTGAATTGCGCGGGGGAAACGAAGAGCTGAATTGTCTGCGTGTTGTAGCATGTCACTTGAAATATGTGACACAGACACGAACAAAACTTTCATGGTACAATTGATGTCGATTCTTTTTTGTTGAATATGACATCAAGGCAAATTTACACAAACTTAAGTAAAATTAAACTGAAGGGTTGATTCGTGTTATGAAATTAATTCCAATAATTTAGATTCGCATTATCAGTTAACTGTAATTACATGTCTTAACGCACTTCGAACGTCAATGTTATAATAATCAAATAATACTTGCAATTAACCAGTGTCACCATAACCATGATAAGGTCGTCTTACAGTGGTGTATCTAGAATTTGGGAGGTGAGACCAAAGGAGGGGGCAATATAGTGTCCTGGCCTTGTAGAACGAAACCAAACGAGGGTGCACACAAAATTGCAGTAGCGCAACATGTTGAGTAGGATTTTTTAAAGAGGTGTCATGCTCAAAACCCCACAACTGTGCAACTACCCTGAACGTGCTGGTTGTGTATTTTGTAGTGAGAGCAGTCTACAATGGCGGATACTTTCAAGATGGAGAGAGACGAAGAGACTTTCAAAGTGGAGAGTGACCCGGAGAGTACAAGTGGAGACAGCGACTACTGCCCGAGCAACGCCAGCAGCTACAGGTAGGGCTGATGGGTCACGTCGAATCCAATCACCCCTATCAGTCAGATAATTGGTTCACGGACTTTGGATTTTACACTCGCAAAAATAGATACAAATACCGAACTCTACAACTTATAAAACATATTTAATTTCCCTAACCTTTCCCGATTGATGTACAGTTGTACGCGGAAAACTCGCATGCTCAATTTGTTGAAATCACCTATTTTTTTATTCAAGATGTTTGTCAGTTTGCCAATGAATACTCGTGCCTTCTTCAGGGAGTCGTCGCCTCGCTCGAAACCGCCAAGCAGGAGCCGCAAGCGCACGGCCGAGGAGGCGGAGTCTCGCACGCTCATGCGACAGTGGCTGCGCGACCTCATCGACGGGAGACAGATCCCCGGACTCAGCTGGATCGACGACAACAAGACGTTGGTTCACATCCCCTGGTTGCACGCCTCCAGACACACGTTCGACACCGACAAGGACTCGACGCTTTTCAAACTGTGGGCCATACACTCAGGTAGGCCTACGATTTATGAAACGGTAGTGATAGTGGCAATGGTAGTAGTAGTGAATGTTGTAGTGGTACTGAGAAGGTCTGTGGTAGTGGTAGTGATTGTGATACTGTTAATCACAGAGACAGTGTCGTCGGTAATGGTAGCGTTAGTGTCAGTGGCAGCGATGTACAGAGTAGTTATGACGGAGACATTGGCAGTGGAAGTGGTTGTGATAATTACAGTAGCAACAACAATAATAATAGTAATGAATAAATATAACCACACAATTACATTAAACACTATTACAGCACTCTCAATGTTGACATCTTAGGAAATCACGTGTGTAATGTAGGATATTCTTCTGATTCGACCACCTGTCGCGTGCATAACGATAACGTTGTCCCGTGCAGGCAAGTACGTCCCGAGCGAGGACCAGCCAGACCCGAAGCGGTGGAAGGCTAACTTCCGGTGTGCCATCAACTCGTTGTCCGACGTCCACGAAGTCAAGGACCAGAGCTGCAAGAAAGGACACGCCGCCTACAAAGTGTACCGCTTCGACCCCGACAGGCGACTCGCAAAAAAGTTGTCATGCTCAGCAAACGGTCAGTGTCTTCAGTAAGACGACATGAATCTGTTAAGCATTTCAGATATAAATGAGAGCCTATTAATGCTGTCCTCACACACGATTCTGATGATATTCACAAAATATTGTTCAATAAATGTGTAGTAATTGTGACGATACATTTATAATAATACCTACATGATTCTTTGGCATCTCTGTGTAGCGATATCATGTTACAGAGGAAACAATCAATTTTGCCAAAGGGTATTTTCGCGTCGGTTCCTGATGTCGTAAGGCGTAATTAAGAAACATTTTCTTGTCCAAGTAGCTTGAAAGCAACGAACAACGTCATAGGTATAAATGAATCACCGATATCGTGTCCTGACCTTGTAGAAAGAACGATATCGAACGATGTGCCGCCACCCAGTGAGAAGAAAGTGTGTAAGAGAGCCGTGCTGAACGCCGACAGACGGGCGCTGATAAAGGCGAGGAAGATGAACAAGGTATGTATCAACTCACCGTCCTACTCCAGACGTTTTCCTTTACCATCGATAAGTGTGTGCGTTAATGCAGTTCAATTTCATGCTGGAATTTGTTGAAATTACAAGAATCGTGTTGAAATATAAAGTTGAAACTTTAGTCTTCGGTGGTTCCACTACATATAAGCACCGAAACAGAAAGTTAGTGTATGTTTATTTGTGTATGTCGACGAACCCAATGAATATAAGAATATACATTCCATGGTACAAAACACTAAAACTAATGACAGCGGCACATAATTAAAACTGATTTGTAAGGTGGATAGTGAACCTATGCGATCATCACACTGGCCCTTCTGTGAGTTTCTGCTACATGTTTTCGCAGATGAACCGATCCAACGAAACAGCCACTACGATGCCCCGGGCCTGTGAGCCAGCCATTGCAACGGCACGGGTCCACGAGTCAGCCTGTGCGGCGACACAAGCCAGCGACCCAGCCACTGTCATCATCGAATGGTTGAAGCAGCAGAAATGCAGCCACTACGGAAACACCTGCAATGACACCTCCTTTCACGAGTTCAGTGGCATGAGGTCGAAGAACGAAGTGTCGCCAGTCGTCAAGTACGAGGGCCCGGGTTTCTATCGGCCGACGGCGGCTGGGGGACGAGGGGACACGTCCGTAACTGGCGAAGTCCACGAATATCCCTACGCCAAGGACGTTGCGACAAGAAACATGAACGTTGCAGGTGGGTCTTTGTAGAAAGTAGTATAGTTGTTGTTGGTGTTGTTGGTGGTGTTGTTGTTGTTGCCGTTGCTATTGTCGTACCCCATGATGTGTCTATGTTCCGTGACGCAAGATTGCAGCAGTAGTGATAGTGATAAAATAGCTTCTACCGCCACTATCACTACTAGTAATACTGCCAGTGGTATAGGAATGGTGGCAGTGATAGTGGCAGTAGTAGTGGACGTGGTAGGGATTGATAGGTTTGAGTGAAGGACCTGTTTTAAGGTAGATGGGGTGGTTCGGTTTAACTTGTGATTACTGTTCACTCCCTACGCAGCTGTGCACACTGCACCTCACTATCGTCGTCTGCTTACAGCCGTACCCCCAATGGTCGACGAGTACTCGTCACGTATAGCCATTACGCAACATACAACGTACGAGGCGTCCGTGTCCCCGTACAGTCCAGGTAACTATCCTTGTTTATCCTCTGAACTCCTTCTATCGTAGCGCTTGCTTAGGTGAACAGATCTTAGAGCAGTTACATGTATGTGAGAAATACGCCTACTGAATAATGCCAGAGGAATGCAGTACGTCATAATGTTTATGCCGTCTTTGTCTGAAGTAGTACGATTGATAAAAACTGTCCTCACACGAAGACTTCACACCAAGAAAGGCGGGCGTTACTCGTATCTTTATCAATAAGAGACGCTGCCGGTAGGAACACAACGTTAGCCAGTCACGCCATTAACTTAGGATCTTAACACTAAAGTAGATTGTTGTCGTCTTTAGTCGTATGTCTATTTCAAAGCAGTGTCTTTAATTGGTCACTGCTATGTTATTGCAGACATGTGTGGCAGCCCGACTGGCACTGACACCAGCATTGACAGTGCACTTACCGATGACAGCATCACAGAGGTGAGAGGTCATACGCACACGTGACTCGCATCGTGATGTCACCAGTATAGTTAGCAGCTTGGGTGATTGAAACGCAATTTGTAACTCAGTGTTGTACTATTTGCTTTACAAATACTCAACTGCATCTTGTTGAATGCGTTCCTGTTGACGTCACGACGTGTCTGTCGAATGTAAGCATGGCACTAGATAGTAATACGTATTTCCGGGTGTCCCATATTCCTTTGCGCGCTGTATAGGCCTACATGACATTGTATAATCCCCCCACTTACGCAAACATCTACGATTATTCGTTATTCGCTCACTTTGTTGTTATGACCGATATAACGTAGTTTGAGAAACGAGCGTTTCAGATTACATTGGTAGTCTAAAGATACAGTTGTTTTACATTACATGGGTAGTCTAAAGATACACTTGTTTCTGCACTAGCCGTAAGCGTGCACGAATGAACAGAATCTTCGGATTCCTCCAGCGCTCAATTGATACGTTATCGTGGTGAATTAAACTAGCAAGCCCATGCAATATATAGACCTACGATTAGTTGCACAGGCCACTCGCGTATACGCACATTCTCCCTCTACGATTTAGTTCTTGTCAAAATTTAATGCAGTTTCGACAAAGATAATTGTTTAGTTAGTAGTTGATGTGGATGAATCGTTGCTTCAGCCGAGCCAGGGCATTCGACATTTAGATGTACGCAGCTTTTTCTAACATCATGTTATTATCAGTTATGTAGTAGGCCTAGAAAATGTCAGCATCCAAATATGCTTCGACGAACCAAATTGTTTAGGGATACAATTTTATATTTAATGAACGTTGATTGTGAATTAATAAACGTTGGTTGTACCATTTATTTGTTTCATTCGCTTTATGTTCTTGCCACACTACAAATCTCGCGCACGGTAGATAATCTGTGCGTTTTGTGCAAATTAAATACGTTGCTCTGGATATAATACAATCATTACTTTGACGTTTCTTGCGGAAGTCCAGTTAATTAATCAGTTGTCTTTCTATCACAGATGATTGACGAATGGCAGTCGGAACCGAAATCTGAAACTGACAGCCAATGGTTTATGCAGCTCACATCTGTCAACGTAACGTATACGCCAGGTAAGCTAAACATGTAAGATAATCCGCGTTGATTCTTATCCGTTCGCCTCGCGCATTGGGTTTGGGTAACTTCGGTCGCATATACCAGGTTATTCTAACATCGCTCCCTGTATAACTTTATTTATAAAAGAAAATGTATTATTGACTTTTGATTGCAGGAAATGTGCACACATTAAAATTATTAAAAACCATCTTTGCTACTAAATGAACAGTATACTACCTGTCATATCACGGCCCACGCACACGTACGCACGAGTATGCACGAGCATGCACGAACATGTACGAACGCGCTCGAGCACGCACGCATATGCACACATATCGTGTTAAGATATACCTGATATTTTATCAACAAAGTTTTGTTTTGCTTGTTAATTATTATTTGCGTGTGATAAATGCCGACACATTTGCCTTGTGTTTTCAGAGAATAACTACAACTATCACAACTTTCCCGCTCAAGTCGGCCTGACGCATCTCCACTAAAGAGAACTCCGTTTATAGTGAACGAACTGATCCTATTAACTGGAACCGGTGACTGACTGTGCAGCGCTTCTGTTCGGTCAAGTGTGACCGAGCGAGTGAACGAACCGTTGTGACACGAACAGGCCACGGACTGTGTGTGTTGATCACGAACCGCTGTGGCACCAACATGCCACAAATAGTACGTGTAGATAGCAACAGTTGTAGCACAGGTAAAAAGAAGACTGCATGCGTGTGTTGTGCAGACATTGCTGCTGCGTGGCAAGGCAAGTAGAAGGTGATGCGTGCATTCCCCCAGATCTACCTTTGGATGAAGCATTGAACAGGGCTCTGCGTTGGCAGCTCACTGTGCTTGAATCTGTCTTCAGGCTCCACTTTGCGCTGACTGTCAACGACACGCTAGTGCAGAATCTTGCACGGGTGTAACGCGACAGCAACTGGTTGCACGCATGAATAACAGCGTGCGCGTTCCACACCCGAACTCGTCCCAACTCCACTTGTGTTGTTTCGTCGACCACCAAAGCTGTTGAATGCACGGCTTTGAAACAGTTAACTCTTCAAGATCACACATTGTCTTATGATGCACCCAGTGCTAAAACGACGGCTTTGTACCTAATCGTGTAGATTGCGTAATCACAGGTGACATTTGTTGGATTATCGATATGCCAATCGATGTCTTATCACCTGGGGTGTGTTGCGTTGGTTGGCTATCTTGTTTAATCGGGTAAAATGTTGTTAATAATGTTTTGAATACGCTTTGTGTACAGGTCTAGCTTTCCACCATTATCAGCCATCTTGTGACGTCATGGGAGAGTACGCCTCCGTTACAACCAATTTGTAGTTTAATGACAAATTGTGATTTTATCTAATATACTGATGAAAACAGACCACGCATATTTTGTGAGATTATAAAACTAGTTAATTACTCGCGCATTGATGATATTCAAATACGAGAAAATCGATCTATTTTCAGCAATAGAAGAGTGTATTTAACCTTCAAAATACTACCTCAGTGTCTTGTGGAATGTGTTGGACGTCCTACGTTCAACTTTGAAATATTTTACCAATGTTGCAAACACTTTTGTAATAAGTTTCCAGTATTGTAGTATATCATTATATGTGTTCTACTTAATACTGCTCATTTCATATTCAACACATATTTTTATACTATACAGGCATTACATTTCAAAGTATTACAAATACTTACAATACTGCATTGTAGAATTCAAAGAGATTAAAAAAATTTCGGAATAGGGCCTACTCAAAATGTAGTATACCATTATTGCAGTATGCATGAAGGCTTACAATTATTGCGTCAACACCCAAAGTATTTTTTTATTGAAACAAAATGTCAGCTCAATGAATATGAGCACTTATGTAATTGGCGTTTAGTGTTTCTAGAATTCGTTGTAATTATGCAGTTTTACCATTTGTTTCACTTTCCATTAATATTTATAATGTGTGCAATAGTTTTACTTGTGCGATAGAGCGCTCGTTACATTTTCGGTCACGTGATAATGACGTGATACAATTATGCTAATCAGGATTTATGTATGATTTCAGGACTGTTAGATATCCTAGGTCTTATGCGGTTGTATTGTGGTGTGTGTTATTCTTGTTGACACGGCGTTATGGTGTCGCTGGCAGCTATTATAGCCTACCTTTGTTTATGATAACATCTTAACAAGATCTAGGCTTTGATCAAGGCTTGTTGTATTAGGGTCTACGTCATCTGATTATGACGTGGCAGTACGTCATACAGGTTTTGTGAATAAGTAGCGGTGCTTATTTTTAATATCCAATTTGCGTGAAATGGACACATTGAAGGAGTTGTTTTGTTGTTCTTCAATTGTGGAATTGTATTTGTTCTTTTCAGAAGAATTCTGGAAAGGAGTTGTTGACCATTTAGACGACCAAGTTTAATTGTAGCCGTCCACGTTATTTGCACAATGGTAGTTTAGACTTGTCTATATCACCGATTTTGTATCCAGGATTTTGTAACCAGTGCGTTTTAACATGGCAGCATTTTAAATAAACGATGTGATATTTTACAAGATGTCCTATATAGATGTTTATATTGAATTGTGTCACTAACGAGCGCGTATTCACACGCGCATACGCCTGCACACACGTACAGTGTCACACATGCACGCACGCACGCACGCACGCACGCACGCACGCACGCACGCACGCACAGACACACAGTGTCACACTTACATAATATCACACACACACAACGAACGTCACATACACAATGTCACACACGCGCGCGTACGCGCACACACTCGGAGAGATATCACTCAGTTTTGTGAACATGTACTTACATGAAGGCACGTTCTATTTTAGCCAATGACAGTCACGCTCTATATCCCATGTTTGAGACTCTGCCGTCGGGCTGCCGTTTTAGGTGTCCCTCGTGCAAAACAAACCGTAAGAAGATATATTTTATTTCTGCTGCCATCAGTCTGTTTAACGATGTGAAATGAATGTAGCGTGTGTGTATGTGTATGTTCAATATATTTGGTGGTTACAGGGGCGCCCAAACGACGATGTAATTGCCCTTACAGGGATGCATACAGTTATAAAATTATTGTATTGTACACGCGCGCAGACACAAAGACAAACAAGCAAACAAACAAATACGCGCGCGCGCGCGCACACACACACACACACACACACACACACACACACACACACACACACACACACACACACACACACACACACACACACACACACACACACACACACACACACACACACACACACACACACACAAGCGCACACTTGTGAACTAATGGAATCATACGACGAGTGAACTAATGGAGTTTCTACAGAGCTGAGAAGTTAAAGAACTAGGAAGACTGAGAGTGTTCTGCCTTCCCAAAATTCGGAATTACTTAGAAATATGAAAACTTCATTCATCACGTTTTAGGTCCATATTCCGTAGCCACTGCAGCCGTTATCATGTAAACAGTAAATTTAGGTATAACAAAAAGGACCATATTTTGAAAAGAAGCGAGATACGACACCATTTGCAAAAATGAAGATCTCCTTTCCAAAGCAGGCACTTGAAAGAAAGATCCTGTTATGTTTATTCACCAATCACGTCCTAATTTATGGAATCTAGACCATAGTTCTGCAACCGGATCCGTTTTCTGCTTACGTCGAACTTCGTTGCTGAAAGTTGCGTAGGGCCTAGATTTCATCTAGCTCGGAACAAACTGGAGCAACGTAGAGTGAACGAACTTGCGCCCAAGGTTCGTAACGGCTGCACAGGTTTCGAACCCGGGTTCTCTCGATTGAGAGTCCCATGCTCTATGCACGGGGCCACGGCGCTCTACAAAATACGATTAAAATACTTACAAACAAAACTTGTGTCTCATCCAACCAATGTCATTGGATGTCAATAATGTTGATATTTTACCATAGAATTAAAATATATAAGAAACGTTATGATAACCAGTAGGAATTGTAATAACATTGAGTGAACGCATCCGACATATGGAGTAATATCGAGTAATCGTGCTCAACATTATCAGTAGGCCCCCAACAGGGTGTCACCGTGCCCGACGTCTGCAGTATGGTCAAGGTCGGTCATTGTCACATTTCGGTATAGTATAACGCCCTGCACGTAGGCCCTACCGAATGCATTATCATGTAAATGACGCATATGTTTAGTGGCAACCAGATATCTATCAATATGTTGATTCGGCACATCATTTGGCTATTTATCTCACTACAGTGCCCCGCGGTCCTCCCATCTCGCGGCGCTTTGATAATCGAGGCTAGCCGTCTAACAAACTCAGCAGATCGCCTGTTTTGTTAAGATCTCGGCTCGCATCAGTTGGCACGTTATGTATTGATTAAGATCCTATCTACGTTTGCACGCTTGAACGCCTCGTGTGCAGAAACCAGCGATACTTTTCTGGAAAGCGGATGTGTTTCAGTAACCATGACGCATCACGACTTAACGAGCTGAACTACGTCCGCATTAGCGTGATGACAAAGCGGTTTATCACGTCGATTTTTTTTGTTAATGCTAAATGCCACCTCCAAATGTGACGATGCCAACCCGTATATTTTGTGTTGCGATGGTATATTCATTGCGAATGGGTCCCGTTTCCTGGACGTTGTTGAGTATTTTAACAAATTATACCGGAAAGTAGTTCTACGTTGTAGGCCTATTGTTGTGGATCCGTAGATCAATATCGTAAAGTTTCGCGCAGTCCTGGTACGCCGCCTAGTGAATGCATCTAGACGGTGTGAACAGGTAAAGCGTAGACTCTTCGGTCATACCTAACTCCGTTGCTCTCGCTTCTTGCCACTTTGATTCGTGTCTACTCCAACATTTGTTGTGTTTTGAACAAGTTAGGGGGAAAAGGCGAAACGATATGTACATTCTACGCTTTTTGGTAGATTGCAGGACCTAGAGTGATAGACGTAATGAAATCGCCGTGACTAAAGTCTAGCTGCGAGCCCATGTTTCGCCTTATGGTCAGATCGAGTGATTCGTGTAAACACTTTTAATTAGTACATTAGTTATTTCAGGGTAGCTTTTTATTTTCTGTAAAACAGACACATATTTGCACTATCCAAATGACTGATTTTATAGTATTAATTGTACACATAAATACAAGTCCTACCGCCGAAATAAAGTTGTGCCATCTGACAGTAACATTTATAGGGGAATAATTAATGATGTAACTCTATGCGGTTAACCGATGTGATGCGGTGCTGCCACACCACGGTGCCTGGATATTCTAGGCTAAGAGGCACTCCGCAGACTACAACAGCGGCGCCCCATGGCGCGATCTGGCTGAGTTCCAGTTTACTAATGCATAATTATGATACACAATTAAGCTAATCTTGCGTTCTGCCGTCTCGTGGATTCAATTTAATCACCGAGTTTCCATTCAACACGGGAACAGGCTACTGAACGCAGTAATCGAGATTGTATTTCGAATTGTCTATTTTCTACTGATTAAGTCCACTGTATAGTTTGTATGCAATGTGTATCTGAATAAATGTTATCTGGATTTGAATCATGCAGTACAAGGCATCGGGACTAGGAGGGGGTTTGGTGGACGGGGCCATCCCTAATGGTGAGAGAGGTGACTAAGCCGCCCAACATTTAGTTGTTTATGTGGGTGATCTATGTTAGTTGGTACATCGGAGTAAAATGTGCAACATTTTGAGTAAATACAATACTATATCGAAACTGTTTCGTGAAAATGTTCAACAACACCATCAGTAGTATGTTTACGCATCCTTTGTTTTTTTCGTGGCAAAATTTATAACGAAAAAATGTCAACAGCACCACCCTCGTCTTCTTCCGATGTCATGTCCAACAGCGCGGAAGTGTTCAGTGAGAGGCCAAGCAAAAACGATAACGTAATTGCGAAATGTTGTTGATATTTTTTGCGGCGACGTTCAAAATTAAAAAAGGTCAATGGCACATTTACCCGGATATAAAACATTATTATTTATGTGATTTTTGTGGTTGCGATGCTGCGGCTGCCAAACTGGCCTATTCGCATGCAAACAGTTCAACAGTCTTGCTTGGTGCGACCGGCGTACAACGAATGTCAGTTATCAATGACGCTGCACGGGAAATGTCCGCGTTCGGTCATGCGTGGTACGACAGCACACATATTAAGCCACACTACACATCACTGGACTCAGGGACAACCAGGTAGGGTGAACACAGCGTAATAATCATAACATCAAAATCAATATGGGTGTATTTTGATCTAGCATGTAGGCGCAGACAGAATCCTGTTTGTTTGGGTGGCTCTTGTAGGAACCTCTTCCAGATTGTATGTCTCGAAACTTTGTGATTTGATGAAAACGCAACAGAAGGTTGGTGACAATAAACAAAACAAGTGAGAATAATAATATTTTGTAGTATTCGTAATCGTTCGCGCAGTGTGGCGTTGAGCACGCCAAGACAGACGATGGTGGGACGCGGTGGTCTAGCGGTAGAGCGAGTTTTGAGACATGGACAATTTCCTTCACCCTACGTTGCCTGTGTCATCCAGGAGAGACACTAAAACAACTGGACCCTTCTATCTGGTGTCCATGCCAGGGTAAGTAAAATATCCAACGGCACACAAGGTAAATGCGTAACCTGTCGTGGACTCACGGAGTGGTGGTCTATGTGTTTAATCCACCGGATTTTGCTATACCAGTGACCAGAGTGATCTCACAATCGGGCATGTGAGAGGCGCCGAGTAGACAGTGTGTATGACAACATCGTCTACTCCCTACAAGGGTATGTATCAACCCAGGTTGTTTATTTTGGTTTTGTAGTTTTGTTTGATTCGTGCGCAGTGATGCCGAAAAGAAGTGAAGTGACGTTGTTGGCAACATTCGTTAATAAAGACATCATAATACAGTTATTGTGGACATTCCATATTATGTAAGTGTGACATTGGGTGTGTGTGTGTGTGTGTGTGTGTGTGTGTGTGTGTGTGTGTGTGTGTGTGTGTGTGTGTGTGTGTGTGTGTGTGTGTGTGTGTGTGTGTGTGTGTGCGCGCGCGCGCGTGTGTTTGTGTATCTACATCGGACATCTTGTAAAATATAACATCGTTTATTCAAAATTCTGCCATAAAAAAACGCACCGGTTACAAAATCCTGGATACAAAATCGGTGATGTAAACAAGTCGAGACTACCACTGTGCGAATAACATGGACGGCTACAATTGAGCTTGGTCGTCTAAATGGTCAACAACTCCTTTCCACAATATTCTTCTGAAAGTGCGTGCGTGTGTGACACTGTGCGTGCGTGCGTGCAGGCGTGCGCGCGTGTGAGTACGCGCTCGTTAGTGACACAGTTCAATGTAAACATCTATAAAATATCACATCGTTTATTAACAATGCTGCCATGTGAAAACGCACTGCTTACAAAATCCTGGATACAAAATCGGTGATATAGACAAGTCTAAACTACTATTGTGCGAATAACGTGAACGGTTACAATTAAACTTGGTCGTCTAAATGGTCAACAACTCCTTTCCAGAATTCTTCTAAAAAGAACAAATAAAATTCCACAATTGAAGAACAACAAAACACACCTTCAATGTGTCCATTTCACGCAAATTGGATATTAAAAATAAGCACCGCTACTTATTCACAAAACCTGTATGACGTACTGCCACGTCATAATCAGATGACGTAGACCCTAATACAACAAGCCTTGATCAAAGCCTAGATCTTGTTAAGATGTTATCATAAACAAAAGTAGGCTATAAACGCTGCCAACGACACCATAACGCCGTGTCAACAACAACAACAACCACAATACAACCGCATAAGACCTAGGATATCTTATAATCCTGAAATAATACATAAATCCTGATTAGCATAATTGTATCACGTCATTATCATGTGACCGAAAATGTCACGAGCACTCTATCGCACAAGTAAAACTAACGCACACATTATACATATTAATGGAACGTGAAACAACTGGTAAAATTGCATAATAATGTAGACGTGTTAGGTACAAAACCGTCGTCTTAGCAATGTGTGCTTTATAAGACAATGTGTGATCTTGAGGAGTTAACTGTTTCAAAGCCGTGCATTCAACGTGCAGCCCGATATGTCTTATATCGCCACCACAATACCTCCAGTGTAACAGACATGCTCCAGACATTAGGATGGAAATCCCTATCAGACAGAAGAACTGATGCAAAACTATGTATGATGTACAAGATAGCAAATGGCCTAGTGGGTATACCAGCAAACCAATACCTTATTCCTATAAACGTAGTCACTAGAAAACAACATTCCTTATCTTACCTTATCCCTCATTCCAGATGCAACTACCACTTGTATTCTTTTTTCCCCAGTACCATTCGACTTTGGAATTCCCTCCCTCAATATATTGTAAATCAAAACAGCCTGGATGCGTTTAAAAGCAACATCCAGACTTTGCACTACCCCATGTTTTAGACGTTAACAAGTTCTTCTGCACGTATTTCTGTTTATTCACACAATAATTTGTGTTCTTATATATTGCACTCTAAAAACAAAACAAAAATTTCCTGTTCGCCTGCCATGCCACGGCACCGCCTGTATCCTCAGCATGTTGAGGCTAGGCGTGTATTGGAAGAAGAAGAAGAACGGCTTTGGTGGTCGACGAAACAACACAAGTGGAGTTGGGACGAGTTCGGGTGTGGAATGCGGGCGCTGTTATTCATGCGTGCAACTAGTTGCTGTCGCATTACACCCGTGCAAGATTCTGCACTAGCGTGTCGTTGACAGTCAGCGCAAAGTGGAGCCTGAAGACAGATTCAAGCACAGTGAGCTGCCAACGCAGAGCTCTGTTCAATGCTTCATCCAAAGGTAGATCTGGGGGAATGCACGCATCACCTTCCACTCGCCTTGCCACGCAGCAGCAATGTCTGCACAACACACGCAGGCAGTCTTCTTTTTACCTGTGCTACAGCTGTTGCTATCTACACGTACTATTTGTGGCATGTTGGTGCCACAGCGGTTCGTGATCAACACACACAGTCCGTGGCCTGTTCGTGTCACAACGGTTCGTTCACTCGCTCGGTCACACTTGACCGAACAGAAGCGCTGCACAGTCAGTCACCGGTTCCAGTTAATAGGATCAGTTCGTTCACTATAAACGGAGTTCTCTTTAGTGGAGATGCGTCAGGCCGACTTGAGCGAGAAAGTCGTTATAGCTGTAGTTATTCTCTGAAAACACAAGGCACATGTGTTGGCATTTATCACACGCAAATAATAATTAAAGAGCAAAACAGGAATTGTGTTGATAAAATAACAGGTACATCTTAACACGATATGTGTGCATATGCATATGCGTACGTGCTCGTGCACGATCGTGCATGATCGTGCATGCTCGTGCATACGTGTGCGTGGGCCGCGATATAGGAGGTAGCATATTGTTCATTTAGCACCAAAGATGGTTTTCAAAAAAATTTATGTGTGCACATTTCCTGCAATCAAAAGTCTATAATACATCTTCTGTTATAAATAAACTTATACACGGGGCGATGTTAGAGTAACCTGGTATATGCGACCGAAGTTACTCAAACCCAATGCGCAAGGCGAACGGATAAGAATCAACGCTGATTATATTACATGTTTAGAATCCCTGGCGTATACGTTATGTTTATATATGTGAGTTGCATAAACTATTTGCTGCCAGTTTCAGATTTCGGTTCCGATTGCCATTCGTCTGTGATAGAAAGACAACTGATTAATTAACTGGACTTCCGCAAGAAACGTCAAAGTAATTATTATATTATATCCAGAGCAACGTATTTTCATTTGAGCAAAACGCTTACAATATCTACCGTGCGCGAGATTTGTAGTGTAACAAGAACATAAAGCGAATGAAACAAATAAATGGTACAACCAACGTTTATTAATTCACAATCAACGTTCATTAAATATAAAATTGTATCCGTATACAATTTGGTTCGTCGAAGCATATTTGGATGCTGAAATTATTGTTTTGAAATATATGTAGTTTCTAGGCCTACTACATAACTGATAACATGATTTTAGAAAAAGCTGCGTACATCTAAATGTCGAATGCCCTGGCTCGGCTGAAGCAACGATTCATCCACATCAACTACTAACTAAACAATTATCTTTGTCGAAACTGCATTAAATTTTGACAAGAACTAAATCGTAGAGGGAGAATGTGCGTATACGCGAGTGGCCTGTGCAACTAATCGTAGGTCTATATATTACATGGGGTTGCTACTTTAATTCACCACGATAACGTATCAATTGAGCGCTGGAGGAATCCGAAGATTTTGTTCATTCATGCATGTTTACGGCTATTGCGAAGAAACAACTGTATCTTTAGACTATTCATGTAATGTGAAACAAGTGTATCTTTAGACTACCCATGTAAAGTGAAACAAGTGTATCTTTAGACTACCCATGTAATGTGAAACGTACGTTTCTCAAACTACGTTATATCGGTCATAACAACGAAGTGAGCGAATAACGAATAATCGTAGATGTTTGCGTAAGTGGGGGGATTATACAATGTCATGTAGGCATATACAGTGCGCAAAGGAATATGGGACACCCGGAAATACGTATTACTATCTAGTGCCATGCTTACATTCAACAGACACGTCGTGACGTCAACAGGAACGCATTCAACAAGATGCAGTTTGGTATTTGTGAAGCAAATAGTACAACACTGAGTTACAAATTGCGTTTCCATCACCCAAACTGATAACTATACTGGTGACATCACGATGCGAGTCACGTGTGCGTATGACCTCTCACCTCTGTGATGCTGTCATCGGTAAGTGCACTGTCAGTGCTGGTGTCACTGCCAGTCAGGCTGCCGCACATGTCTGCAATAACATAGCAGTGACCAATTGAAGACACTGCTTTGAAACAGACATACGACTACCAACGACAATAGTCAACTTTAGTGTCAAGATCCTAAGTTAACGGCGTGACTGGCTAACGTTGTGTTCCTACCGGCAGCGTCTCATATTGATAAAGATACGAGTAACGCCCGCCTTTCTTGGTGTGAAGTCTTCGTGTGAGGACAGTTTTTATCAATCGTACTACTTCCGGCAAAGACGGCATAAACATTACGATTAACATTGACGTTCGAAGTGCGTTAAGTTACAGTTAACTGATAATGTGAATCTAAATTATTGGAATTAATTTCTTAACACGAATCAACCCTTCAGTTTAATTTTACTTAAGTTTGTGTAAATTTGTCTTGATGTCATATTCAACAAAAAAGAATCGACATCAATTGTACCATGAAAGTTTTGTTCGTGTCTGTGTGACACATTTCAAGTGACATGCTACAACACGCAGACAATTCAGCTCTTCGTTTCCACCGCGTAATTCTGTTTTGTTAACGCTTAAAAACACGCGTCTATGTTTGTGGCGATGTTCTGAAGCGCTGATTCCAATCAACACAAAGTTGTGGTTTTACGGTTTTAATATAATGGAAGGTGGAAATCATTACTTTAGATTAGTATCATGTAATTAAGCATGACGGACATGCGTGGGTGACCAGACTGAATCCAGGACATGGCGGCATGAAGTAATAGCATAAGTCCAATCACAAGTTATACAAGTTAAAATAAAAAAGAATCGCGTTGTACTGTATATAAAACGATTGAGTCACAAATCATTCCCCCGCCACAGAGCACGGGTCACTGATAGATCGCTGTCATTCAACAATAAACCCTTCAGCGGACAGTTATTATTCAGCTGAGGCGACAATTTAGTAAAGCATTCCTTTTAAGCAAACAACGTCGAATGCTTACAGTGACGGAAACCACATGCGGAATGTGGCGATGTTATTTTGATTAGGAAAATAAATCACTGTTGAATATATTAAAGAAGCCGCTAGTTAAGTTGCCGTACGTCAACGAGTTAAGACCAGTTTACACGAGAGATTAGTTGGTCGGATAGTTGGGCAACATTGTGCTGATGATGAAAACAGTTACTCTCATTGAATCGAGTCAGCTTGATTCGTTAGGATAGCAATGTTAAGGTAGCTGCACCGGCTATCATCCAGAGTTGATTTCTTTATTTTTTTCTTCATAGAACATTAGTAGGTGTCAGTATGAACATGTGTACTATTAAAAAAATCAAGGCACTATCACCATATGTCACCAATCAGTCCTTTAAAAACTAGTATTTTTAGTGTGTCTGTGGAAAGTCCATTCAGATTCTTGGAAACTGACGATGTTTCCATAGTGACGATCACATGCGCGTCAACCCACTTCAAACATAAATTAATTCACCATGAATGCAGATCATAATAGTCTGGTTATTCTCATGCCACTATGCTGTTATATTATAATTACCTAAATACATCACGCTGTCAAATCACCAACTACTGGACGTAGTTTTAGTTTATTCTCCGATAATGCCCGACATCAGCCGCCATTTGCAATGACACGTGACTGACCCCAGCAGGTGTCAATAAATCTTGTCTACCACTACAAGTTCAACACATGGCCCTTCGTAACACAATATCATGAGACAACTTGGCGGGAATACCTTGGGGGGAAATCTCAGTAATAGAAGTGTCTGTCAAACCGTGTTGAAATAAGCCACATGCCACATGCCAGTAAAAAAGTCACATTTCTGATGCTGACAGTTGTATTATTGGTAACAACCAGGAAGTATTATTTAATGTAACTTTTTTAAAAACTACAATACTTACAAAGCCATAACTTGGCATAAGAACTCGACTTATGTTTACCCAAAATTGCACGGGATGGTTTTATGTTTGGTGAAGGGGTCGTTCCAAAAATGCAGTACGGATTTTTTTTGTCTTTCAACTTTGTAGCAAAATGTTTATGCAGCTGTATCAAACTTAATATGCATTTGTTTATAAAAAAAAACAGTCTGAATGTCAATAATATATTTGTACTTACAACCATACAATTTTTTCTTTTGGGGAGTTTCTCAAAATGAAATAAAATTATTACATTTTAAGGTGATTTTTGACATATTTTTGTATTGTCTTTAAACACATTTAAATATCTCTAAACAACATAAAAGAATCAATTCATTTTAGTCTGGAGTATTGTTAGTACCTGAGACAAACTCTGAGAAAAAATGGTTAGCTTATCTTCAAAATTTATATTAGAAATGATTAATTCAAAAGAAGCATATAGTAGCCGATTCAGCCACCTTAACACTTAACGATTATGAATGCCCAAGAGTAAAGGCTTTACTCGATGGATTCTGACTTTTTTCTCAACAACCTCCATAATTAATAAACAGACAACATACAGCATAGTGATAGCACTCCGAGTAATATAACCCAATACAAATTATACAAAAAAGTATTTGTACAAAAATTATGTAAGGAATGTGTCATTTGTTTAACCATATTGCTGTTTTTTTTAGCCGGACAGTCGCGAAGACAAAACCGCGGAAACATGTCCAGGGCTTCTACAGGAACCGATTGTGTGAATGACTCATCGTTGAATAAACGGAAGCTATGATTATAAATGTGTCGTAGTTTGCGTGGGTGTGTCGTTATTAAAGTAACCTTCTTTGAGCATGCAACCTTAACAATGATTGCACTGCACGCGCCCAATCACGTCCGCGTCCGGGAGCGGCAGTTGCGATTTCCCGGCAACTGTAGCAGTGCGCACGGACCGTGCTTAAATGGACCATCTTGTGGACATTTTGACGCCCGGTCTCGCCGCACACGGCTGCACACGGCATGCGTAGCCGAACTTGGCGCGCTTGGCCGCTCACGGCATGCGTGCGGCCAGTGGCTCGAACTGCTCGTTGACTGATACTTTCAACTTAACCCAAATCCCAACCTACAATCTAACCCTGACCCATTTGCATACCAGACCGTGGGGGCTAGCACGAAGCTCCCTCCCGGATTTCGCGCTGACATCGCAGATTTGTGCCGAATGAAAAACTACCTACAACTGTTCTACTCTGCCAGGTCGGGAGCCAATGCGCACGTCGTTATTGCATTATTTATGCAAACTATCATCGTACGTCTTCCGTTCAGTTTCATCAGAATTACTAGAAGAATGTGTAACAAGTTGGATGTAAGATTCGGGGCTCGAGAACTTCGCATCAGTCACACGTTTCCTGTTTCCTCATGACTCCCGACGCTAGCTTTGGAGAATACATATAATATGTAATTTGTTATTATTACTAAGATAAGCCTGTTTTGATGTTTTACGTGTGATTTATAAGGTTCGAGAAGACTATATCTCACCACATATTTAACGTATTAGGTCTTCTTTTTAAGCAGCTGCTGTCTTTGATCACTAAACGTTAAGACGTTTTCAAAACACAACTCCACCTATTGTTAACAGTTGACGTCTTACTGTGAACTACCACCGTCAGGGGAACTATCTTTCTAATAGATCCTGTCCGACTAGACTAACGGATAGTAGATGGTACATGAATGACGTTTATTAAAGGTGCTCAATCATTTCGATGTTTGTGCTCCTCACGTGTCAGACTAATTTCACGAAACGTAAACGTATCAAATATTCATTATTGATATACTGGTTCATCTGTGCGTATGCTTTACTTCGTTTTAGTGAAATTAACAGACAAACAATAAAATGATTTTCGGTTAGTCCTAACGGAATATCAAGACACATATCTGAACTTGGATGTGGTCTGAGATAGACTTCTCGTGTAATAGTCACGTGAACTGGAATATGCGGCGACATCGGCCTTTGACCCCACCTTTCGGTGCTTGGATTCAGTCAACATTTACGAGTCGCCATCCATTTTTCATACAAGTGATAGCTCGATAATTTTATCTGCGACGAAGGGACGCCCGACCGACTCGGCTAAAAAGAGGGTGAGAGCGGAAAGACAAAGAGAGTATCCGCGTACAAAGGTGTATATTGGAAAGGTTATGGATTTGTGAAACCGAACGAAAGAAACGGCTGGCGTGAAAAGTGATGCAGCATTCGCCAAGTTCTTCTGGACAGGTTAGTAATATTGAATTTATCAGCAAGCACACCACACACACGACTGTGTGTTCAATAGATGGAACAGCCAATCATCGTCCGCCATCTTAATGCCATCTTCGATCGACGTTCCGCGACGTTCCATCGCACGTGAATATACATTATTGTAGATATTATGACTTTATATTGATGGACATGTTATATTATACCAATAGTTAACTATGTGCGAAGTATCAGTCTCATGCAAAGCACACACCGAATGGTACATGAACTTAAAAATCCGCTCCATCGACGTTCCGCGACGTTTCATCGACGTTCCATCGCAAATTAATATACAGTAATGTCGATATTATGCCTTCATATTTAATGACATGTCATATTATATTAACCTTTAACTATGTATAATATAATACACAATACAACTGTAGCACCCACTGGACATTCACACTTTACCCTCAATCACTGACTGACACTGGCTGGACATTTGAGACTAATAAAATAATCGAATGCCTAAAATAATTGCCTGGATCTAACTAGTAACTAACCCTAACCCTATAAGTACTTGCTTTTTTGGATGTCTTGACTTGAGTCACTGGCTGCTTGTACTGTGCACTTTAAAAATAACACTTCTTTACTGTTTTTCCATGTGTGATGTAATACATTTAATGCTGATTATAACCAAATATAAATTTAATAATCTTGTATTATGTAAATTTTAAGAGTAGTAATAATTTAAGATTTCTGTAGAGAATGCTAAACATTTATATGTATATTGTGACCGTAATAGCCTACATATGTTACCAGGGGGTAAACGCCCAAAACTGCATGTAGTATGTATAGAAGTATGTATATAAAGAAAAGTATATAAGTTACATCTCTGAAAAGTGTGGAATATGTATACACATTGATAGAGATCTTCTAGACCTCTATGCTAACCTTAGTTTGATAGGGAGCAAGAAAACAAGTACACCGGGTGCATGAACATAGGAGGAAAATTTATTTTATTATTGCTGAAAGTTATTTAAATAGCCTGGATATTATTTTGATGTGTTATACTACGCTGTCCATTTTGAGGGGTAGTAGTACTACTAAAAAAATTCAAATTTAACAAATTTTGGCCATTCCACTTATGCCTTCACTTGAGTTTCACCACAAATATATGCAAATGACGTCCACACCAATCCAGCCACCACAGACAACAACCGCTGCATTGGCTCTATCGAGTATCAGTGGTCGCAGTAAAAACAGCTCACTGTCAGGTATTCAGTCTCTTCCCGAGGCTGGGTGCAGCTCTGAACCATTACAACCAATGTCAGTTTAAGTAATGGTATTAATGTACTGTTATGTTCTGGTTTGACCAGTCTAATGTGTGTACAATTATTCCATCTTTGTATGATAGGGTGGTTATCAAACTGTCAACTACATAGCACATTTCATTTGCAGTACATAATTTTCTTTTTATTTCATTTGGAATGTTTGTATTGCAAACACAAATGTGTATATACACTGTACAATGCAATTAAATATACGTGACACAATATAGCCAAGCCTCATTGAGTGTCATTTCATAATAATTATGCTTATGCTGGTGCACAGATCTGCTAAAGGCTGCAACTGCTTCATTGTTAATGTTACATCACATGACATTTTATCTCTGTAATCACCTGCTGGCTTGCACAGTACAATATACTTATGTTCGGTTACAGATTTGTATATTTGAATGTATATTTTAGTGTGTGTCACAGAAATCAAAATAACTTAATTTGACCTGTTTAAACATACAATGTGTGGAATTATTTTAATAATACGTAAGGTTCGGGAGACTCTTAATAAGACATGATATAATGTCACTAGTACTATCAGTGAAAAATTGCAAAACTTGTTATATTTTTTTAATAAAATTACTTTGTGACTTGATTTCCTGTGACCTTCTTTCCAGCCCACCTATCTTCTACCTGCACTTACAGGTAGTTAATTATGCTGGCAATTGGATGGTGCACAATCCAAATTGTTTCACCTTGTTGGCTATGACACTTGTAAATTGTCTATTTGTTTGTTATATACTACAATTTTACAATATATACAATAATAACTTTGCCACTCTCATATCAGTTATTGTAATTTTTTCACAACTGGGCAAATGACCTTTTCACACTTGAGTGCTGGGCAAATGACCATTGGGCAAATTATCGTGCAAAATATTTTTTCCTATTAATGAAATTAAAACGTTTAAAAGTTACACACCACATGTACACACACATATATATTTACATCTACATACATATATAATATTATATAATATTATATACATATACGTGTAGTAGTGCTGTCAAACCATGTTCACCTTCAAAAATAATCTGACTCATTCCATTTCATGACTTTGTTTGACAGCTTCAACACAAAGGCGCGAACTACCTCGACACCACTGCAGCCATCACATATGACAAGATCTGTGGTGGCTCTATTGACCATCAGTGGTCGTAGCAAAGGCAGCTCACTGTCAGGTGTCCAGTCACTTCCCGAGGCTGACACAATTATGTTTTATTCTGACCGATCTTATTTGGGTACAGTTACACCATCTTTGAAAATGTTTCAACAGCACCCCCCCCCCCCCCCCCAGCTTCCAATATCACCACTCCAGCCGAGCGGCTGAAGTTATAGCGGCTAGGTAGCGACAAAATTTAGACTACACCATTTGGTTCGGCCGCCGGTGGAGGTTTTTGTGCCCCCCAGACTTGATTTCTGGATCCACCACTGTATGTGATAGTTTTGGTTGTCTGCATTAGGATTTTGCTGTAATGGGTGTCCGCGTTAAATTGCATATTGTTAGAAATGCATGTGAATTAAAGTAAAGACAATGTAAATTTAAAACATTTTATTGAAACTATTTGATGAGATCATGACTACAAAATTATAAAAAGCACAATACAACTACAGGTACAATCATTGTACTTGATGTGTATAATTACTTTACTAGGTGTTCATTGTCATTACTTGAATTTAAAAGTGTTCAATTTCATTACAGTGATGCCTGATCTTAATCAATATTATAGACTGATTTAAATTCTGCTAATCACTAAAGCATCAGTAAAGCACATTCATATTTTTTGTTTTGTTTTCAGTATACAAATTCATGTCAGTGTCTGCCATGTGTAACTACTATACATACCGGTATTCATGTTTGACATTTTAAGCCTGAGGTTGAATGGTCAAGGTGAATGTTGGAAATGACAGAATGAGGTGTTATTGTGATGTTAACAATATATTTTCCTCATTAAGTATTCAAAGGTTCATAATACGTATGTCTACCTTCTTCAAGAATGACTAATTTATTTTATAAACTTATTTCAGAGTCATCGCCATATGCTAAATACTGTTTAAAGGTGTATTAATATGCCTGTGTTGATACACTTGTGGGTATAATATACAAGTGCAGAAGTCAATCTAGTTTCCTATGCCCAATATGTTATTATTAAAATGTGTATGAAAACAAATGTGGTATATTTAAATGTGCACATTAAAATTTGTTGATAACTTATACGTGGTTGATTGTTATAAATTTGAAATTACCTGGATTTATCACATGTGGGCCTGCCGCAGACTATGTATCATCCCTGTTTCTGCCTGGCCCGGGTGACCGCCTCTAGCCCCTCCTCGGGCTCGAGTCGAGTGTAGACGTTCGCAAGTTGCAATTCTCGTTGAATTAATACACGACTACGCGTTCTTGTTGCTAACTACGATAGAGTAATACGTACCTTCGTACAACCACTTTGGAATTATAATCTTCATCTTGATACGTTAAAGCACGTGTGTGTTGTTATTGTTTTCGAACGCCTGGGATGCCGATCTCGCGTAAACCACATGACCGAAGTGGCGCAGTAGGCAGACAACGCAATTGGCTTTCGCCAGCGATACCCGCTGTAACGACAAATCTTTTTTTGACGATTAAAAAACAAGTACGCATTTTTGTTTATTAAGCCGACTGTGCGCACTAGTTAAACTATTCACACATTACACATCTGGACATAAAAGAACCGGATTGGCGATGGGCAAACGAAGTGATTGAGCACCTTTAGCAAGAATGTGCTGATCCTAAGCATAGGCTCGGGAAGAGGGGAGCGGGGGCAGCTGCCCCCCTGAAATTTCTCCGGAGGCAGACATATGGTTCTGCTCCCCCTATTAAATGTGAGCGTGAATGTTTGTTTTTTGTGGCGAGCGTCTATGACGGCGATTAATGTGCATTTTTTTCGACTGTGAAAGGTTTGTGCAGTTGGAGGGCAGACATATGGATTTCTGTCCCCCTCCCACCCCGTCTTCGGATGTCATAAGCCGATACAGCGGAGAGAAGCTGGAGAAGGTAAATATTGACGCCAGAGGCGCGTCGTAAAAACATTTCAACAGCAATGAAATCGTTCACTCGATCAGTGGTTGGCGGCAGGTCAGTTGGTCATAATAAAACTCATTTCAACCAACCGTGGCTCGTGTTACATGTAATGTTTAAGAAGTAGAAGCAATTATTCAAATACACAATACCACTCAGCTGCGCGTGCTAATGGGCGAACGGGTCATTATATATTGGGATTCCCAGAAGTCGTTTATCCGGCTTCAAATTGGGGAGGGTATTTGCGTTGTTCTCACGGATGACGCAGTCGGGACTGGAGAACTCAATTACTAGTTTGACTCGGCTAACTTCCGCACTTCGCGTAGATCTGCCAAGGCTAGTTTTGTATGGCAAACAGCCCTGGCTTGCGAGGATAATCCTGAGTAATTTCGCAGCGTCTTTCAATCTCATGTGCAGTCGCTCACGCCGTCAAATGAAAACCTTCCGAGAGAGAGAGCACCGGGTAACCTGACACGATAGACATATTTACACACATAACGTTATTAGTACGTCTGCGGAACAATAGATTTGACTCAGGTGCACTGATTCGACAACAATGCGGTGCCACGGCTAACATACCGCTTAATTGCTTCTAAATGTCAACGTGACCTGCCAAAACCCATGATACATTACGCGACTCAAGTTCCCTCACAAACACACGTTTCGCTCCTTTTAGAAGGGTGATGCATGCACCTTGGAAAGAGAAGGTTTTATATGGAAATATATTGATCGAATTCCAGATGACTGCAGCCAACCAGTTATTTTGTCGATATCAAAGCAAGTATATGAATAATTATATACTCGTGTCTTAATCGTTATCCATTTGATTTTAATAAATCAATACACCATCCCATGAAACACATTTTATTTCACGTTTACGTGTGAAGATTTGTTGTTCGGTATGTTAATGCCGAAAAACGATCTCCGTATTATATCTCGTAAAACCGGCATATTTTATTTTGCATTGCCAAATCGTGCATGTCCTATATGATTTAAATAAGTATTAAGATATAAAAGTTGATGATAGTAACACGGACGTTACATGTAGCCAACCAATACACTCACAATGTTCTGACAATTGTCGTTCTGTTAACCAATTATAATCGTTGTGTGTTAAATAACTGCTGTTGCTGTTGTTTTTATTTAAGTAAGTTGTCTCGTGAAATGACATCTAATTAACCCGAAATCTCAATTAAACATGCGTATGTGTGCGTGAGTGTGTGTGAAATGTTGGTGTCCTAATAGGCAAATTGTAGAACCTAGATATTCTGGCAATAATTCCAATATCACCACCAAAGTTAGTTTGCATTGCTCCGAGCGACTGCCTCAATAACACACACACACACATATATATATATATTTATGCAGAAGGAACAACGCAAGTCAGGTATTGATTGAATTAGGCCAAATTAATGACATGCAATTTTATTGACTGTATATTGTTATAAATTGTTACATACACATCCATTGTGACAACGACAGCAAGCATGCCGGCCCCTGACTGCTAAGCACTACTGTCTACTACGTACAATTCATCATATATGTGTGGGTCACTCCACCAATATATACACTATTCACCACGTGTGGGGGTCACTCCGCCACCAGGTCACCCCAACTATACAATGTGACCGACCCCCACTAAACCGTTCGGTCAACCCCGCCACTGTCAGAGCTGCCATAACATCCTACTAGGGTATACGCATACTATGAGCAAATAATCAAGCATAAATCATGATATCTGAAGAAATCTGCCACTGTCAGTCTAAGCTTACCTGTTGCCATACACTACTAGGGCCATATATAGAGCTGCATCATTCATAACTGTTGAGATATTAGCTTTTGGCTCCGCCACTGTCAGAGCCTAAGCCATATCTCACTACTAGTGCATTCCTAACTATTGAAACATTAGCTTTTGGCTCCGCCACTGTCAGAGCCTAAGCCATATCTCACTACTAGGGCATTCATAAATGTTGAAATAGTAGCTTTTGACTCCGCCACTGCCAGAGCCTAAGCTATATATATATACACCAACCTGCTTTAAGACCAAATTTATTCAAACTTGGCACACCAATAGAGTACATAAAAGGGCAAATTATGAGTCTTTGTTTTTTTGTAACTTAACAAACAAAATTTATATGAATTTTTCAATCTTTGTTATTTTTTGAAAGTCAACATTTCATCAAAGTCATGATATTACATGGAATCCAAATGCTGTATCTAAAATCTAAGTCTGTCATAATGTAGCCCATTATCTTGGTGGGAAATGCTGAAAATTTCAAAGGATTCTGTTGATAAATAGCCGAGTTAGACAAAATAAGAGATTGCTCGTCGGCAAAAAACATTTTATTGAGAAAAATGGCATTGAAGTTTCTCAACATTTCAATACAAAATTTCATATGCAAAAATAGAACTGCAGTGCTAACATTTCACACAAAGCTTCTACAGTTAATTGTCATTCCAATGATGTATACTGTTCATCATTTGGGTGTGTGAAAATATGTATAAAAAGTAGACAAGACCATAAATATGTGACCGTTATCACTACACAATGGTACTACACGACTAAAACTACAAACTGTCTTTTTCTAGTTCACTGCCTTTCTAATAGTTCAATTGAAACCACACAACATGTATTTCAACACCATCACAGCTGCCAAATTGTCCACTAGCATAGTCTCTGAGTGTAGCTTCAGCATCGGCTGCACGAGTGAGTTTTCTCTTTGTTGATCCGGTCGGACGACAGCGTCGTGTTCAGCACTGCCCCACACGTAGTGCAGTAGGTCTCGAACAGGCACACAAGGCCAAGGCAACAGTCGATGGCATGGATCTTCAGTGTTGGCTCACTGCACTCGAGACACGCCAGGCCGTTGACATCGTGCTGCAGCGAACGAATGCTGTCTCAATGGGGCGTCGACGTTTCTCAGCTGCACTGATTCTCTCACGCAGTGGCAGTCCCTGTCGGTATCCAAAATTTTGCTTTGTAGCCGAGATGGGGGTTGTTGCTACAGACGTTGATGGCTGAGGAGGCTCCAGCTCAGAGTCAACCTGCATGGAAAATTAGTTGTTATTAGATTGTACATCTGACAATTAGCATATCAAAAATAAACAGTGCATATGAGCTGGACAGTAATCACTGACATCAATAAAAACAGGCATAGGTTTTATGTTAGACCAATTGGCACTGTCATTTCTGTGATATGTCTAACATGACAATAATATAACAGACAACATAAATAATAAAGTATATACCATAGTATAATAATATAGACGTGAACATCTGCAAAATTGAAAATGTAAACATACAGTGACAGTCAGTGTGACCTAGTAAATTATGTAAATATAAATTATTAGTTTTATGGCTTCTTGGAATATCGGTGCCTGGATAATATTCAGCCTTCAGGTATTCCAAGTTGGCAAGACGTTACTATTACATATCATGTCTTAGATATTGTACCCAAATTATGTTGCCAGAATATATTATGAATAATAACCTGATGTAAACAATGATAGCTTATACGTACATCAAGTTCTGTCGACGAGGGCATCTGCTCAGCAGTCTCCCGGCACGGGTGCATCGGCACTCGTGTCAGCTTCTCTATCGCCTTTCTCCCGTTTGCGGATCAGTGACCGTGCCAAACTCAACTGTCGGCGTCTAGACATCGGTTTCGTACCAAACTGCTGCTTGGCTTTCCCGTGTCTTCCGGACATATTACGTAAAATACTGTAAACGACTCGAAGCGAACAAAAACAGCAATGGCGAACAGAGAGGGGAATTTCCTTGGTGACGGCTTTCCAGGCTGACAGCCAATCAGCGCGCCCCATTCGGGGGAGTGTCCGTGGTTGACCAATCGTAGTGACGCTAACACAGAGAGTCCTCTTCTAGGTCAAAATGCTCGAAATCTACCAGGGATTTTACAGAACCACTGCTACCATGGTGCCCTGCGAAAGTGAAGCTACACATGGATACCAAACATGTTGGGTTGTTGACAAAGATGGCGGAGCACGCGGCCGCCAAAAGTGTCGTATTTTTCGATCGCGGTTGCGTAAGATTATCACTCTAAGACAATGGGCCTGTTATAAATGTTCGTTTTTATTGCATTTGGAGAATTTATTCATATGTACAAAACACACAGATCGACAGTTAGATAATAATAGTATATTAATATGACACAATATGAAAATAGCCAACAAATAAATAAAAATCGGAAAAAATGTTACTTTTAGGAGAGCGTGTCCCCTTATGTCACAGACGACATACCTAGAGACTCCGCCACTGTCAGAGTCTCCGGTACATCTCCCGAAACCATAAACCAGATTAGTTATGTTTCTTATGAAATACGAATATACTTCCTAAAGGCATCTGACGCCCATCTACCTGCAGCTCTAATCTGAGCATCCGATTCGCCCCTTGATGTTGCTGCCCCAATTCTAAAGCTATGCCCTTTGAAAACCTTACTACTTAAACCACAAAACTCGAGCAGCCGCTTCAACAGTATATCAAACTCGCGTCGCAGCATCGGAGAACCATCTGCATATGAAAATAGTGAAGCCCTATCTGTACCTCTTAACACAAGAAATTATCTGAGCAACTTAGCTGGATATATTGCAGTACCAATCATACACTGCCCATCTACCTGCAATGACTGAGGGCCATGTCTACTGCTGTGTTTAAAATGTCGAAAAGAAATGGTGATCAAATCCCCATTCAAAGCTATATCTCTGAGCTGCAGGCAACCTTGCATCATTTTGTTAGAACGGGGGACCATCTCCCCTACCCGTAAGTAGGCCCTAAATGCGAGGACCATCATAGCTGTTAACATGGTACGATTACAATGTGACGTAACTACATGTGGCAGTGCGCTAATTAGACGAACTAGTATTGGCTGTGTCACTGGCAATCTGACATCAGACACCGTTCCAAGGTTTTGTGCCCCTGTTAAAAGCTTGGCAACAATAACATTCTTAGCGGGGTCCTGCAAACCGTTAAGTTTATGAAAGTAAGAAATGGCAGAGATTGTAGAAATAATGGAAGCAGGTGCATACCCTGCATTATGTAAATAAGCAATAAAACCCATTATCATGGCAACAGGCACAGGTAACCCAGGAACGGTGCCTAATGACTGGAAAAAGCCTACCAATTTTGCCCATGCTCGCTCGTATTGCGCTTTCGATGACGAAGCCAGGGACGCATGCATCAGGACCTCAACAGTGTCCCTAAGGCGGCTGGGGAGACGTGGAATGGCACCATCGCTGGCTTGGAATTGACCCATGGGGCCAACGTCAGAAATTCGTGTATCTGGCAACGGGATAATTTGTCGACCAAAGTATTGTCACGACCTGGTATGTGTATTGTCACGACCTGGTAACCTTCGCAAAAACCCTCTTCCAGGAATTACCGAGCAACTGAATGACAAGATCCCTACTAGTTGTTGAATCTCTCTAAGAGTGGCTTTTTCTCTGTTCAAGAATGACTGTATCAGCAACCTGCATTGTACTAACTTATCCTCTGGTAAACGTGCCTCCATGCTTACTGTATCTAACGTTATTCCCAGAAATTGCAGAGCTGTAGAAGGCCCAACTGTCTTTTCCGGTGCCAATGGGACCCCCAGTTGCCCACATAACTCAATGAATGCCTGCATATCACTAAGACACTTAGCATGAGAAGTTGCCAAAAACAGGAAGTCATCAATTATGTGGATGGCTTTTGTTACACCCAGCTTGTTCATGGCAACCCATTCCAATGCTGTGCTAAAAGCTTCAAAAATAGAGCAAGAACTTGAACAGCCCATAGGTAACACAGCATCCATGTAATAAAGTCCCCTCCATTGAAAACCCAACAATGGTGAATCTTTCGGAGCAATAGGTATAATTCTGAATGCTGCTTCTATGTCTACCTTAGCCATAAAAACTATTGACTCAGATTCTTTAATGAAAGAAATAGCATCATGTATGGTTGCATACTGCACTGTTGAAAACTCCTTAGGAATGTAATCGTTAACTGATTCACCATCTGGATGAGATAAATTATGGATTACTCTAAACTCCCCTGGAACGTTCTTAGGAACAACCCCTAGCGGTGATATTCTGTAAGCAGGATTAATTGGTGGGATGTGAATGGGGCCCAAAATCCGACCCAGTTCTAGCTCCTTCTTTAATTTCACATCTATCACATGGGGAAATTCAAAAGCAGACTTCATATTTTTGACAACCCCTTTCTGCACAGGAACACTCAAACACCCAATTTCAAAACCTGAAGTAAACCCGTCAATCAAATACTGGCTTTTCACAACATCATAACCTACTAAAACACCCCTTAGTGCTGTTGGGGACACTGGCGAGGGCATGGCACTATCAAGGTTTGGGCAATGTGCGCTGGGGGTTGGCTGATTTACCGATGTGTGACTTGGGACACCGAAACCCAGGGTGGGCACCACCACACCACCTGCAGAGATGCCTGAACGGACAGGGATTTCGCAAACAACGTCCCTGGTTATATATATATATATCATATATATATTTATATATATATGTATATATATATATATATGTACATATATATATATATGTAAATATATATATATATATATATATATATTATTCATCATTACAACCTATCCTTTTATGGCTACGTTATAAGCACAGTAATACCATCATGAAACAGTTACTGTGCATGCGGCTCACGGCGCTGTAGGCTAACACCCCGAAAGCTATCACAAAATCTCATAGTCTCC
This sequence comes from Escarpia spicata, assembly GCA_963995525.1. Lineage (NCBI taxonomy): Eukaryota > Metazoa > Annelida > Polychaeta > Sabellida > Siboglinidae > Escarpia > Escarpia spicata. The sequence goes on from OZ023210.1 coordinate 36,585,113, forward strand.
TTAACCGACTCTCGCCTGGCTGCGTGACTTCGCCAGGAAGATAGTTTGGCTGAGAATCGCGTTTTGACTGCTCACTGCCAGTTAGCACGTCTATCCACCAGAATGTTGATATATTATGTATGTTTTCGATAACGAAATGAAATTATGAAATAGTGCCCGAAATAGTATTATACAAAATAAAATGAATATTAAACTAAATGAACACAAACAAAATTTTAAAATACTCTGCGGGATTCGAACCGAGGACCCTAAAATAGTTGCGCGACACGCTACCGACTTAGCTACCAAGATCAGCACGTTTTAGTTGTACTTTGGCGACTACATATATTAGTTAGCAGTCCGACCGTTGCGCGCGACATCGATTTCACCTTTTTAGTTAAATTTGTCCTTGTTTTGTATTTATATCATGCTTAATCACACTTAGTCTTTTGTTTCTGCTCGAGCATAAGCAAAGAACGTCAATTCGGAATCTTTGACAGCCACCTAGTGAATATGCATGTGATTAAAAGGTACTAAACTACGAAACAAATTAATGTCGGTTTATTTTGTGTGAGACATGTTTTAATATAAGTTTAATGTTGACTAGTTGTTATAGTATAGTTATTATCTGATAAAAGTGTATCCTTATATAATTTGTTATTTCATAGTTGGCTTGAAAGCCAATCATCGTCTCTACCCGAATCTGGGATAAAGCCCTCTACCGGTAACATTAGCTGGAGCTTAATATTCCAGGCCGTAGTGATAGGCCAAGCGAATGCTGCCACCTCACGGCGCCTGGATAATCGAGGCTAAACTCTCAGTGACTGTGGCTTGCAATTGTGATAACATCGATCGTAACCACCACGATCAGTGCAAATTAATGGCAAACGTCATCATCACCCAAGTAAGCGCGCCACAGAAACCCGAAGTAACATGCCGGCAGATAGTAGACCCCGATAGTTCACAAGTTTAGCAGGCGCGACTCGTGCAAACAGTTAGCTGGGGTGAGACCACATTAGATTTCCCCATAGGCGGCCATTATAACGTTTCCTTCATTTCCTGTAAATTTTACCCAACAGTTTTCTTTAAATTTCTACACCATATTTACCCTCTATTCATACACATGCTGTGCAAAATTCGTAAAATTCTCATACCTCAATTTTCCATAAACCACTTTCAAACCTGACACCCCTTCATTTCTGCTAGAACCAGACAGTGATTTGCCTTAATGACATCATACAGCCAAATGACACCTGTGTCTATACGCAGAAAAGCACAATTTGACAACTGTCATAATTTGACAGCTCTGGTACCACGCTGCAGAAAAACAAAATTTCTACTCAATCAACACTATACAAGTACTCTCAGAAATTCACACAACCTGCATAATGCCATTTCTATTGGGAACTCTCTCGGAGGGTAATGGCGGACGAATCCTTAATGTGGTCTTACCCCAAATAGATCCGCCGAATACTGCAAATCTTTACAAAAGTGACACAGTGCTGAAGCAACGCATACATCCCCATTAATGGTCTAGGGAAATTGCGAGTAAGACACCAAATATTGATTGAGATGTCTTCGAACCGGGCACCCGTCTGCTGAGGAACAATCTCTACTCTGCCATGAATAACGTATATCAACAGGAACTCGGACCCATGCATTAGTTGCTGTGCTCAAAATATATGAATTCTGATGTCAGTGCCTCACTGTGTACACTAAGCCGACCTTGAAAACCTCCCCTTTGACAAATTTAGTGCAATTTAAATATTTAAAAAAAATATTATCCAATATGCTGTCTTTTTATCACAAAATCTTGAACATTTGCCTTTTTTAAGATGACATCTGTTCATAATGGGACTTCTAAACTTCACGAATTATAGACAGTGTGAAGAGAACATGTGTGTTGTTGCATTTTTGGGGTAAACAATAAATGTCACATCAAACACTCTGACAGCATCCCGGTTTCCTATTACGCACAGGTACATGCGAATTGCAGCCATCAGAGTGCTGGCCTGTCTCAATATTGACCTTCTACAAGGTCTTCCCAGCCTGACAGAAATCCAAATCTGGTGTACTTCAAACAGTGAGGGTTATAAATCACAATTCAAACATACATGGGTGTACTGTTGCAGCCAATGGCTAGCCTGGACAAAACCTTGTGCCCTCCTCTCTTAATTTGGGGTGGTCATATTAGGGTTAGGGTTAGCCTGTCATTACAGTAGAGATCTCTGCTGAGCCAGGTTCAAAGATTTTCTTGCATCTATACCAACTGTGATCATGTGTGATGTGTTGGATAAACTTCAGCCAAACGCTATACCCAAGCATGACAGGAAATGTGGTTTCAGGAAGGGACATGCTGTGTACAAAATAAGGACGGAAAGCAGTGCCAGTGCATTGGGTGCAGTGCAGGAAAGTGGAGAAAGTCTCACTGTATGGATGCCAAGACTCACTGAAGCCGAGTTCGAGCAAGTCACAAAAGTGACACCAGGTGGCCTCATCGAGATTCCCGATGCCGAAGGTCGATCTGGCGAGGCAAAGTTGCTGAGGCCAAAACACTGTGCACCCAACGCCAATGATGACGATGATGATTTGTCATTAACGTATCTGAAAGCAGACGATACACATGAGGAAATGCGCCTTTACGATAAGGGCAAGATGCAATACATGTACAATGAATGCATATTACAGCATTCAACACAGAAAAACATGTGTGCTATTCCTGAATTTACCATTGCCAGAGAGGTCAAGGTTGGATTGTGTTGGCAGTGCTGTCTTCACTGCACAAAATGTGAATTCATGTCTGGCATTTATAAGCTGTATAATGAAATTGAGACGGGAAAACGAGGTCGTAAGCCAGCAGCACCTAATGTTGGCTTACAGGTAGGACTTCAAGAATCTACAACAGGCAACGTAAAAGGCCGACTAATCCTTACTTGCCTGAATTTACCCGTGCCAAATCGCAGTGTGATGCAGAGAACAGCCAACAAAGTTGCCACTGCAACAGCGACTATGACGTTAGCTGATCTGGCGAAGAAACGTGAAAATGTGAAACGAGTGAACAGGCTGCGTGGCCTTCCTGAGAATTCACCTATCAATATAGCAATGGACAGTCGTTACAACTCAGCGACCATCACTGGTGCATATCATGCAGGGCAAAATGCAAGCCAGGCAATTGCTGTTGCTGTAGAGAAACAGTCAGGTCACAGTGACATTGTCGGCATAAGCATTCAGAACAAACTGTGCAGTCTTGGTGCTTCGCTGCGAAGACGAGGGCAAGACGTAACCTGTCCAGGTCACGCAAACTGCACTGCGACCCTGCCAGCTGATGAACCATTGTCAGAATATACAGCAGGAGTAGACATTGGACGACAATTTGCATCACAGAATGTTGGATTACGATACGTGGTCACAGACGGTGATGCTCGCAGTGCAGAGGGCGTGAAGGCTGGCATGTCAGAAACAGCATGTGAAGTCGAACGTCAAGCCGACACAACACACCTGGAACAATCATTGTTCCGAAACTCAATGAAAGCACAATTTAGCGCGCGCATGTTTCTCGGGTCGACAGCAGTGATTAGAAAGGAAGAAAAAAAAATGTTTTCACTGGATGTTAAGAATCGATGCCACAGAATTCACAGTGAAATGCAGAACATGTATGCTGGTGATAGCAGGAAATTGGCCTCACGCATGCCACGTGTTATCGAGACGACATTAGATTGCTATGGTGGAGATTGTGGAAAGTGCAGGTTCAACTCTGTCGTGTGTGCTGGTGGGAAAAAAAAATTGGTGGCACAGATCTATGTACCTACAAACAGGACGAATTCACCACCTGAACATGACTGATGCAGACAGGGTCACTCTCCGAAAGCTGATTGAAATGAGATTGGGCATTCAAGCACTGGCATTAACAAAACTATGCCTGAACACTAATCGGAATGAGGCTCTGAACCGCTCCTTATCTTCGACTCTCCCTAAGAATGTGAACTTCTCACGCAATGTCACGGGCCGTGCGTGTGCAGCCATAGACCGGCTGAACTACGGAGCAGGGACATCTATCTTGAGAAAACTGGAGATGAACAATGCTCCTATAAGCAAAGGCGGCAGTGTTGCAAGAGCTACAAGACAGATACAGCGTGAGGCGTTGTATCACAGGACTTACATGTAGCGAAGATCAGTGGTGAGGCGTCTACTGTATAACAAGAGAAAACGGTTTGATGCCATCCGTGCGGCAAGACGGCGAAGAGAGGCTACACCTCAGACAAGGGCAGATGCTCGAAAACGAGGCTACCGCAAGGGACAGCTAGATCAACAAGTGAAAAAAAAAATCAAAACAAAAAAAGGTGCTGTCAAGCCAAACAAAACAATCAGTGATCACCCATATTCCCTCCGTGACAGATCTATAGATGACCATACATACCCGTACGACATTTGACATGTGTGTGCGCTGACCGCACACCATGCACTGACTAGGCAGTTGAGTTGATTGATCAAAGAATTACTTGAAACATCAACCGCAATACATACTCCTTGGATTATACCAGAGAGGAATCAACAAAAGAATGTCACACCTGCAAACACAATGAAAGACACACAGACAGACTGAGTGGATGAGAGCACTACACAAGGAGCTCAGACAGACAGCTTATCTAATGGGGTGAGTACTGACATGCTAATTATAGTTACCTTCATCTCATTTTGTTACACAATTTAAAAAAATATACAAGGCGGGGATTGACCGTGGCCAAAGCATCTCTTTTCTGTAGCACAACGCCTCCTGTTATTGTTCACAATGCATGTCTCTAGGGTCAGATGTTGTACATTGACACATAGAGTACTGTGACACAGATGGCTACAGTGCAAATGTTGGGGAATTTCTGATCTAACATGCAACATGTATGCTAGACGATGGACACGCATCACCCGCCATATATAGCTATCACCATTCTTCAATTTCACTGAAATCACCCCATAATTTCCAGTAACCCTACCCCCTCCCGCTTTCTTTATACAGCCAGTCCATAATATGCACGTCCCATTGGCAGTCGGCACTGTCCTACATCTAATTCTGTGCTCATACTATGTTATGAAGCTGTCATCCATCTTGTCTGATGATATGTTGTCAAGGAGACAGAAAAGTCTAAAATCTAATTTGGGGTGAGACCACATTAGATTTCCCCATAGGCGGCCATTATAACGTTTCCTTCATTTCCTGTAAATTTTACCCAACAGTTTTCTTTAAATTTCTACACCATATTTACCCTCTATTCATACACATGCTGTGCAAAATTCGTAAAATTCTCATACCTCAATTTTCCATAAACCACTTTCAAACCTGACACCCCTTCATTTCTGCTAGAACCAGACAGTGATTTGCCTTAAAGACATCATACAGCCAAATGACACCTGTGTCTATACGCAGAAAAGCACAATTTGACAACTGTCATAATTTGACAGCTCTGGTACCACGCTGCAGAAAAACATAATTTCTACTCAATCAACACTATACAAGTACTCTCAGAAATTCACACAACCTGCATAATGCCATTTCTATTGGGAACTCTCTCGGAGGGTAATGGCGGACGAATCCTTAATGTGGTCTTACCCCAGCTAGCGCATGCATAAAATTTCACAAACCTGTCGCTGTCAGTGGATCGTCGTCTGCCAAACCCCATCGTCTCGTTAGAGTGCTTTTGGCTTAATGTGCGTTCCTCCTTCATAATTACAATAAGATTATAAGTACCGCTGAAACAGCGTATTCCAGAAATTTTAGAGACAAACGGGAACAACTAGTTTCCCGGAAAATAGGTCACTCTGACCCACTTAGCAGTTAGGTCAGCGCTCGCGTCCCTTCAGCGTACAATAGTGTACATGTAGGTATGAAATACGATCTTGGTAACTTTACACACTCGTGAATACTACGTGTATAGCTGCCAAAGAGGGTTCGTCTTGCGATGTCTAGGGGAGGTGACTTATAGTCAGGTTCACAATGTTAACATTTGTACTTTCGTAATTTTTTTTGAGATTTTTTAAAGGTATATATGGCGGCCATCTTGGATTCTTAAAATGGTGGACACTGAAAACCTGTATTTCTCAAAATCTCAGCTGCTAAACCACCAAGGCTTTTGATTTTTGTGGCTAAACCTACATATTGAGGGGCAAGGAATCCAACAGGATCAATTACAGTCACGTAAGCATAATTAAATTACTAGTTTAGGACAGTTATACATGTCATGACTGAATAATAAACATGTAGCATAGCGTATTTGTGTTTCGTTCTCTTTTTTGAGATTTGCAAAACTTTATATATCTGGAAACGTTATGATATAATGAACCTGAAAACTAATGTTTGTATTTTGGAAAGTATATTTGGCGGCCAACTTTGATTTTTAAAATAGTGGACACTGAATACCTGTATTTCTCAATATCTCAGCTGCTAAACCGCCCAGTCTTTTGATTTTGGTGGCTAAACCTACACATTGAGAGGCAAGGAATCAAATAAAATCAATTACAGTCACCTAAGCATAATTAAATTACTTGTTTATGACAGTTTTTCCCAGACTGGGTATGCTGCATGTCGTCATGGCTACCCTAAGAGGCCCGGGGACCTCCATTGAAAACTCTGGAATAGACGATACCTGGATAGCAGCTGACGTGTACAGTTCTGCAACAACCAGACAGATCCTGAAGTGTACACACTACAAGGACAACACAGGACGTGTGTCTGGAGGCAACAACCAGACAGATCCTAAAGTGTACACACTACAAGGACAACACAGGACGTGTGTCTGGAGGCAACAACCAGACATATCCTGAAGTGTACACACTACAAGGACAACACAGGACGTGTGTCTGGAGGCAACAACCAGACAGATCCTGAAGTGTACACACTACAAGGACAACACAGGACGTGTGTCTGGAGGCAACAACCGAGATTGAAGATGCCTGCTCAGAGGTGAACAAACACACCAAGGCTGAATCTGTGAAACGTGCCAACACCCATCTACTCCAAGCTTTGGCCGACGATGTTGTCGTGAAGAAGATCCAGGAGTGAGAGGCACAGAGATCCGAGAATGTCATGTTCAGATCCCTGCTGATGTACTTGCATCGAGTGGAGACGATCCTGTTCTTTGTAGCAGTATCCCGTAACGCAGACCTAAACCTCCATCTTGAAGCAGGAGAAGAATTGAGCAAGCTGCTTTTTTTTGCTATGGACCGAATAAAGTACAAGAGACTCTGGCCACGTTACACAGCTGACATGCACGCACTCAAGGCTGACCACCCAGAGACGTGGAAGGAACTTGAATTAGGTCACCGAGATTGCCATCCCATTTGTTTCCATTGGGGCAGACCATGCCTGTGAACATCTGAACAAGCTCATGAAGGTTAATTCTGGTCTTATTGGAATCTCCAAAAATGCCAATGCAAGACAACACTTCTTCCTAGCTTCTCCCGAACTGTCGTGCATGACAATTAAAAGTTTACTATAACCATGATTCATGGTCACAATACACGCAACCAATACAAAATTCCCATTTACGGTACAAATCATTCAACTATTTCTTAAATACAGTTTACCAAACACAATTAACAACGCTTCCTTTAATGTGATAGCTAAAGTGTATACACAGTGTTTACATGTTTTTTTTAAACTACGCTAAGAACCATTTCATTCAAAATTACAACAACACGTGCACAAACATTAACTGTTATGCTTGTATACACGCAATCAACCACAATTACCTCACCCACACCCAAACACCATAAAATACTTTTACCCGGTTTCCTCACCACATTCTATAAACACACATCTTATACATCTACAACCTAAAAAGCGCCGGCGCTATCTTGAACGTGTATGGCGCAAATCACGCTCGCCTTTGGACACAGCACGATATTCTAAACAGTGTCACTACTGCAAGAGAGAAATGGCCAAAGCTAAATCAAATTATTACACAAACATGGTCTCGAGTAACTCTGATAACCCACGTCAGCTGTGGAACTGCATATATATTTTACACAGACGGCCGCCTCCATCTCTACCTAGTCATGTGTCAGTCAAATCTCTGTGTGACTCGTTTTCTAGTCATTTCAAAGATAAAATAAGTCTTATACGTTCTGCTTTTCCATGTCACACTTTAAGTACTGTAAATGTCGACTCCCCACAAGTAAATTCTCCACTTGTATTGTTTGAGCCAGCCACAGTTGATGAAGTGAGGAAAATAATAATGTCCTCCCCAAATAAGTCATGCGATCTCGATCCATTACCAACCATACTACTAAAAGCATGTCTTGACTTTTTACTTGGTACAATAACAAATATCATAAATTATCACTGAGTTCGGGTAAATTCCCAGATGATTTTAAACACGCACATGTAAATCCAGTTCTCAAGAAGACTTCTCTGCCAAAACATGATTTCAAACATTATAGACCAATTTCTAATCTTAGCTTTATTTCTAAGATTTTTGAGAAAGTCGTAGCAAGCCGTCAAAGGTGTCAATCAGCATACAAACAATTTCATTCTACAGAGACTGCTCTTCTAAAAGTACACAATGATGTTATATTAAACTTTGATAAAGGCAAAGTAACTGCACTTACTTTGCTTGATCTGTCTGCCGCCTTTGATACCATTGATCACAACACTCTTGTCAAACGTTTATCAATGTGGTATGGCATATCTGGCACAGCTCTGACCTGGTTTTCTTCATATCTAACCAATAGACATCAATGTATAAAGATTGATAATTACTTTTCAACCTCACTCCCCACGTCATGTGGCATTCCCCAGGGTTCCGTTCTTGGGCCTTTGCTTTTCACTCTCTACACTACGCCACTCAGCTCTGTAATCCAAAATCATAACTTGAATCATCACCTTTATGCAGATGACGCACATATCTACATTTCCTTGGCCACGCCCGATACAAGTCACTCCCTAAACCGACTCAACGATTGACTCCAAGATGTTTTCTCATGGATGACTGATAGCAAATTAAAGTTAAATGCAGACACAACTGAATTCCTCATCATTGGTACTCCAATGCAGTGAGTTAAACGTAATTACCTTTTTCCAACATGCATCCTGAGTCAAAATATCACACCAGCAGCATCAGTACGGAATCGAGGAGTGACCTTTGATTGCGACTTCAATTTCAGACAACACGTATCCCAAACGTGCCGTTGCTGTTTTTATCATATCCGTGATCTTCGCCGCATACGCCGACATTTGTCGCTTTCTGTCACTAAGACTATCGCAACAGCTCTTGTTAGCAGCAGATTAGATTATTGCAATTCCCTCCTTCATAATATTGCTATCAAGGATATTGCAAAACTACAACGTGTCCAAAATTGTTTAGCAAGGGTAGTCACACAATCTCCTCGATTCTCCCCCTCAGTGCCACTTCTAAAATCTGCATTGGCTCCCCGTGCGATATCGCATTATGTTTAAGATCTGCACCATCACCTACCAAGCCCTTTCATCCCAACAACCTAGTTATTTACACTCAATGCTCACACCAGGTGGACAAGCCAGACAACTTCGGTCGTCTAGTTCGAAGTTGCTATCTGTTCCTAGAGTTAAGACAAAGGCTGGAACTCGAGCTTTTTCAGTTGCCGCGCCAACTATATGGAATTCGCTTCCCGTTAATGTTAAATCAGCAGAAAATATTGTTACATTTCGTCGTCACCTCAAAACCTATCTTTTCAATATCACCTATCCTCCCTAACTTCCTAGCACATCCATCCATTTGTTGATGACTTTCGCCTATCACACGAGTACGAGAATGCTTAATCCGTTGGTTTCGGTGCGCCACTGAGCTCGGATTGTCTGAGGATATTGGCGCGTTAGAATTTATTTATTTATTATTATTATTATAAAATAATCTATCCTGGTTTTTTCACTGACTATGTATCTTATGCTATGTTACTGCTTATGGTAGCTGCACCGGGTATCATGTCCGTCGGGCACATCCTTACGTCAGGAGGTGTCAAGCCGGGCCCCAAGAAAGTGCGTGCAATCGAAGACATGGAAACGCCCAGAAACTCGAAGGAAGTGAGACTTTCCTATGACATGAGAAAGAGGGGAAACTCCGGAGGACCCAGTACCACTATAACAAGCATGCGTGAGACTTACCTCCAATCAAAGAAGGTATTATGGAACTCGTGAGAGACTTCACTTCTCACAAGCGAAAGTGGAAAGATGCACAAAAGTGTTGAAACAACTGACCGATCGTTCGTATAGTGTTGTTTCCCAAGGGCAACTGTTACGTCGAAATCGTAAGCACCTGCTACCACAAGACACAATGACAGAAGTCGACAAGCCGATCATTATGGATGATCTGCTGAATCAAGACGATACCACAGTGCGATCCGTTCCTGTCGATCATCAGGAAATGAAAACATTGACACAGTGTGCGATCAGCCGGTGATGACGTTACTCAGACTGTCACAACAAGAAATGGCCATCAGAGTAAGCCACCTGCATGGCACAAGGACTATGCCCTCTGATGCGAACATTCGTTCTTAAGATGAAGGGGGATGTTGATAGTATAGAGATGGCCGAACAGTAACATCGTTAGTTTGACAGTTCGAATCTATCAAAGCATATCGGATCCTTCTTCAGATTTCCAACATCATTCGAAACTTCTACACAAACTTCACATGCAGCACTGACCAAAGTAACCAGTGTTTTGAAGTGAAGATCGCAGTCAAAGAGGGGTGTGTAATGTCGACCATCCTCTTCAACATTGTCATTGACTAGTAGTCCATTTGACAGTCGTATGTATTCAATAGCCAACCTAGAAATGTTCTATCCTATGAACTTCGTTTGTTGATTTGTACTCATACTCCTAGAACAAATTCAGCTTGGTTGCCCAAACAGCAATTTTGGGCAACTCTGGGAATTTGCATAAATCCAAGATGGCGACTTGTCGATATCTTAAAAATTTACTTTAGAACCACTTGTCCTAGAATTATCTATAATACCTCTTTTAAGGGGTATTGGGGTGCGTAGAATTCATTTCCGATGTTATTTTTTAAGTTCAAGGCCAAAATGAGATACTGAAGGACAGCTGAAGGTCAAGGTCAGTAATCAGTCATATTTGAAACACATACTCACATTTGTTACACGTAGTGTATAGTGCAAATATAATTATGAACATTGGCATTCATATTTCTTTGTGAGGGAAATTCTTGCATTAAGTAATCATGTACGAAAGTCATTGTAGGGATGTTACAAAGATTGATATCCGTAACTATAGCTAACAGATAGTTTTACACAAGGCTATGCTATAAGCGTAAGGTTTACGCTATCTTAGTAACTGCTGATATCGCCTAATAATCTTCACATTTTATCTACTCCCAGTCATCATCCAGGTAATCAGGATCATCAAGACCATCCTCAACATTCTCATGGTCTTCACCCTCCCCACATACATCCTCATCCTCTATGCTATCATCCTCAAAATCCTCCTCCTCAGCATCCTCCATCTCGACACCCTCCTCGTGTCCAGTCTGAGCTTCTTCTGTCTTAATATAACAGCCCTCTTCGCCAGAGCAGTTGCACTGTGACGTGCACGAAAGGTATTCTTTGTCGCAGCCGTAGACCTGCGTCCTACACTTCGTGCCCTATGCCCTTCTCTCACAATGAATCACGTCACCCAGATGTGGTGGACCTAGGTCATCCTGAGCAATGACACAAGAGGGGACGCCATCCCGGATCTCCCACACATCGGGTGGGGCTTGTTGGCCTGCCTCTTTCCACAGCATGACCTACAGATTCACCTGCAACACGTGCAGGAACAGATTAGTGGATGTTGGAGGCAGGGCCTTGACGTTGGGACTTTTATTCTTCTTGGTGAAGAGTGTGAAGCGGGCAGACTCCATGGATATCCCTGGTGGCTGACCATACAGAATGATGAAGAAGGTTTTCGCCGTCTCCATCAGATCCGCTTGCTGTGACATCCACTTCCCCCAGTACATCATCCAAACCTGGGAAGTCCCCAGTGAGCAAGGTGTTTAGTGCGTTGATCTTGCCTTTGGCATACGGATATGAGGTCGTGTCGCACCAGCTGAGGGTGTGCATGCCAAGCACCTGCAAACACTGTGGCCCTAGGTCAGCGCAGGTGGCGGTGATATCAAGCACTGTCCAATCCCACCGCTCCATCTGCACCTTGCACTCCAGCACCTCCCGATACACCCAATAGACCAGTAAGACAAACACGCCTGTGTCATCGCTAAGTATACGGATCACGCTTTTGCCAGAGTTGGCAGCCTCAGTGACACAGGAGATCATTGTGATGGCCGCCTCATCATGACCAAACGCACCATCGTCACGAGTCTCCATCGTCACGTTTTCTCCTGCACTGAAGGTAGACAACACGCTCTCCAGGCTGCGCTTGTTGTTCTAGCTCTTCAGGATGGCCGCCTCATCATGACCAAATGCACCATCGTCACGAGTCTCCATCGTCACGTTCTCTCCTGCACTGAAGGTAGACAACACGCTCTCTAGGCTCCGCTTGTTGTTCTAGCTCTTCAGGATTGCATTTGGGCAGAGGACTGGTGATGGAGAGCTCGTAGATGAGGTAACTTCACCAGCCCGCCGTATTCTCTCGTGATCCTTGGCAGATACATCTTGGTACTTGTTGTAGACAATGATTTTCTCAATACCTTCTGGATAGTGACTCAGCCGACCCTGGATGGATGCGATCAGATCTGAGGGACTGCCGCCGTGTGACCACACGATACGGCAGACCAGCTGCTGAACATCCTAGATGACAATTTCCGCAGCAGTTGGCGAGATTTCGAGCACACCCAGGCGCTTGACCAGCCCCGATTTGTTGGCTTTGGGGAAACAATCGTGCTCGTCGATGAGCGATGGAGGCATTGCACACAACTCGTAGTTGAACAGAGGCCCAAGCTCCATCTGCCGTCGTCGCTGACCAATCATCAAGAGCCAAAAAAAACTGTCCTGCTTCTTTAGAGCATCCATGGCCTTGATAGGACTATTGATAGAGTCGTAGAACCCATCGGGAAGACTGGCGATGCACTTGCTCTCCATCTTTTGTCCAAGCACAGCTCAAGATATCGACAAGTCCCCATCTTAGATTTATGCAAATTACCAGAGTTGCCCAAAGTTGCTGTTTGGGCAACCAAGCTGAATTTGTTCTAGGACCCCAGATGAGTACAAATCAACAAAAACGTTAATAGGATAGAACATTTCTAGGTTCGTGAAATGACAAATGGACACTTGTAAAATTTGTATCTTAGTATTTGTTTTCATATTTTGTAGTTCTAGTTGTTTTCAGCGCTTGACAATGTTTTATTAACTGACTGGTCTGTATTATTGTGGTTACAATGTAATGGTCTTATGATGTCCCATTCTTTATATGCTGGCACTGAGGGTGGTCACTACCAGGGTGCTTGTCGTCCTCAATGGTTCTTTTACGTCACAAATTGAGACGGGGCCAACATTAATGTGATCACCGAGTCACGAGGGACACAGTCCCCAATTCTAAGAGCCAGATTTGTATACCAAATATGCCTGCTCAGTCCAGGTTTCCAACTCAGAGCACTGGCATGCCAGGCGGATGTGCTAACCACTGCTAACCACTACACTAGCCGCACTCTCTGTATAATTTGTTTCTGCTGTTGGGATAAATAAAATGCATCCTTACCTTACCTAAAGATGGGAGGGTGTGTTTCTATATTTTTTTATAAAAACCAGCACAAAACCTTGGAGTAACATACACTATCGAGAGGGATACAGGGGTACCAGCCCAGCCTGATCACAGTGCTTTCTTCTATATCATGAGCAGTCTTACTCCAAACCCATTATACTTTGTCTTAGTCACATATTAAACATAACTTGGGATAATGTCATTGTTTTTTTTTTTTACAGGTTAATGAAGAGGAGCTCAGCATGAAACTGCCACAGAATAACATGTATAGGGACGTACATGGTGGTATGCACCAACTACCAAAATTTACACTGGCGAGTCTAGAGGAATACTTATCCTAGTACGGAAAGAAGCTAGAGGAAAAGAGCAAGTCTCTATACAAAGAAAGGTGAGTTATCTTAACATTAAACTAAAAGGACCGTAGGATTAAAGATAAAAGCGAATAACCATATGAGCTTTGTAGTTTGTACGTTCCTGTCAAATATGATACTGCCTTGATGAAATAATAGTTTTCTTTGTCAATAGATACCAGTAGGCTTTTTGTAAGAGGTTTGGCAAATTTATATGTGTTAAATGTAAGAACAAACATTCGAAACCTAACAATAAATTATTCAGGACTAGTATTCTGGAATACCCTGCCTCATAAACTTAGAATACTCCTGACCATTAACCAGTTTAAAAGAAACCTAACAGGCCCTTACTCGTGAATTATTATTGATATTACATTATCTATGTGTCTGGGTAAATATATATAGGTGAAGCAGAATAATGGGCCAAAAAAGAGGACAGGACAGCAAAAACAAGTGCAAAAAACAAAAAAGTCTTAGATGGTAACCAAGATACATCTACACCTAAAACTAAAGAAGATAATATATCTTTACTCACTGTTATGTGGCGCAATGCCAAGTGAAGTTGATCTAAAATATGAGAATGTGAAACCCTTCAGAAACCAAAATTTGCTTGACTCATGTATGCTAGTACCTCATCAGAATCCAACCAAGACTTTTAAAATGTTAAGAATGATCAGAGCACTCTGGACGTGAAATGATGGACACTGTAACTTACGTTATCCACCACATTGTCCACAACCACAATTTTTTTTAAACAACAATAAACAGGCAGGATGCGTTTTTTGTGTCTCTTCTTTTTTCATGGGCCTAAAATACAGCACAAATATTATCAACAGGAACTATCCACAAAGAAGCTGATTATGAATTTGGCCCAGTATTGTGTGACTCCACAATTTATATATATATATATTGTACATTGTTTTCTTCAGGTTATTGCGGTATATGCGACCCACCACAGACAACACACAAGGAAAGTGGTTTGTGTCAGCTGTTGTGTGGGCAGAGATGAGGAAGTCTGCCTCTTATAAAGTAGATGTGTCCATGAACAATGATGCGGTGGTGTAAGAAGCACAATGTGAATGTGGTGCTGGGCAGGGCCCTACAGCTCACTGCAAGCATGTTGCAGCAGTTCTGTTCGGCCGGACACTAGTGTCAGATAGGAACTATCTTGACAGAAGTGACATGTACACAGGTAAGACGTTTAAAAAAACATTCAATGTACTATGTACAAATATTGGGGCAATTGTCAATGCCAAAAAATGGCATTTAGTTTATCCCAATGTTATACAAATAAGCTGGGTAGTTTCAAGAATGTGACACGCTCTTGTCAACATATCAGCAGCAATAAATAAATGAAAGGGTTAAAATGCATATAAAATTCACAAATATGTAGCTGAATGTACACTTTGACTTGACCTGCAGGTCCTCCAGACGTTCCATCATGCTATACCTTTTAAAGGAACTCCTATCAAGTCCAGCAGATTACATGCAATTCGTGGGAAGGACAATACGGACCTTATATATGATCCTCGATCAGAGCTGTTCCCTCCTGCCAATTCACATGCCCTTGCCAACGACCACAACTTCTTGAAGTTAATCCCACAAGATCAGTACTTGAAAGTTGAAATGGTTAGTTATTTCCATGTTTTCCAATTCAACATACGTACATCTGTATTTACATAATGTGCTCCATTGAAACAATGCACATGGTTACAATAGAGCGCAGTGGTTCAGTGACTAGAACGTTGGACTCTCAATCAAGAGAACCCAGGTTCGAATTCAGTGCTGCTGGGTTGAACCTTGGGCAAGTTTGTTCACTCTACGTTACTCCAGTTCACTCATCCGTATGAATGAGTACCTGGCTGTAGACAGTGGTGGATATTTGTGTACGAATAGTCTTTGTGCATTAATTGCCGCATGGTGATCACATTAATGTCGGCCCCGTCTCAATTTGGGACGTAAAAGAACCATTGAGGACGACAAGCACCCTGGTAGTGACCACCCTCAGTGCCAGCATATAAAGAATGGGACATCATAAGACCATTACATTGTAACCACAATAATACAGACCAGTCAGTTAATACAGACCTGCCTACCATTCCGGATTGTCCGGAATCATTCCGGAAAGTCACCTCAAATTACGGTATTACGGTGAGGGATGAAAATATTACGGACTGTGACCATGTTGGGTAATCACTGAAATTTAGGTTGCACTATATTAAACAGGTGGCAGCATATGTATGCAGCATGTTGTGACATGGTTTTTCATTCGCTGAGTCTGGTCGTAATGTAACCAATAGGAAACAGCGTTATGACAAAATCGCATTTCCGCGATCAAACAAAACGAAGTCACGCGGCATGAAATGATGGCTGACAGCGAAAGGACGCCACCGCCAACCCAAAAGAAATGTGTAATGCAAAAATGTAGTGAGTGTTGTACTTGTAGTGTTGGCCAACTGACTGTACTAAGACTAAGTTAGTGTATTTATTGAGGAGTTTAGTGTATAATTTACAGCCTATCATACAGTTACTACAGTCTAGGCGATGTCGATGACAGTTTAATGTAATGGTTTTGGTCCATCGCTACCCCCCCTCCCGTCTATCATTTATCATACTAGAGTTGATTAGGCTAGAGTGTACGTGATGTTGATGACAGCGTAACTAATGGGTTTGACCTGTCGCTACCCCCCCCCCCCCCCCCCCCCCCCCGGTGACAATATCTTACATGGTGGTTCTGCATTACTGACAGGAAGCGTATATTCCTGAAAATCAGTGTAAATGGGAAGATGGATTACTGACAGGAAGTTTTTGGGGTAGGCAGGTCTGGTTAATAGAACATTGTCAAGCGCTGGAAACAACTAGAACTACAAAATATGAAAAATACTAAGATACAAATTTTACAATAACAATTTACATAATGTCAACAAAATACAAAACAAACCATTGTGTGATGGGAGACTCCACACTATACACGAATTCACGGTTCCGACGCCATGTTCACCTAGATCAGAGTTGCGAGTAAATAAACGCACGTGGTTATTTCATTACACGGATTCACGGTTCCGACGCCATCTTGACCCAAATCAGAGTTGCGAGTAAATAAACGCACGTGGTTACGATAACAAAGCAAAACAAACTTATTTAAGATGGTGGATGCCCATATATGGTAGAACCGTGAATTCGTGTATTATTATCTTTAAAGTTGAATAATATTCACTTAAAAACAGCCCCATTCATGACATAGACGCGCACGCTATATAGTCTATAGACGAGACTGGCTGCACTGACCGTTTTATATACATATTAAATGGATGTATATGTTGCTTTCACTGAATTGTACACGTTATAGTACGAATAAATATTATTATTGACAGTTTACGAAACATCATGAATTATCGCTCACACACAGTACCAACCTACCTGACAATCAATTCGCGTTTTCTGCCAGACTGCTTGGCACTTCGTTTCTTCCGTTCATCTTTGAGTTCTTTTAAACTCCAACTTTGATTAAAAAAACAGCTCATAACGTGGGTGAAAAATGCTCGATATAAGTATTCTGTACACTACGTCGTGACCAACGTTGGTGACTGACAGTGCTAGGCCTGACTTGCAAGGGATACTTCAGTATTTGCAAGTTGGTGTAGTTCGCTAGGGGGCAGCACATCTGTCGAAGGTCAATGAGTCCGTATTTGACATGATCGTTTGTTGCAAACCGTATTCGGGTAGATTTCTGTGTGTCAACTTATTTGACCAAACATATTTAACCAAACGGCATTCTAGTGAATTATTTGAAGAAAAAAAATCTTGCACAATGACAGCGTAAATGGATAATCGAAAGTCAGAATTCGACAATGTCGACGTAAATGGAAAATCGAAAGTAAGAATTTGACAATGTAGCATTGTGGAATTATGGCCCTAATATCGTTCCATATTGGTGACCCCTGAGCTGGAAAAGAACAATCTTGACCCCCGAGCTACTGAAGAACTTCCGACCAGTGTCGAATAAATCATTAATCTCCAAGCTGATAGAACGTACAATGGCACGACTCAACACCTACATGTCTGAACACGGCTTGCACGAGGTTCTCCAGTCAGCCTACAAGAAACACCGCAGTACTGAAACAGCGCTCCTCCGGATCAGTGACGATGTGCTCCGCTCCATGGACAGCAAGAAATGTACTCTTCTAGTGCTACTCGATATGCATCTATGGGACAGCCCTCTCGTGGTTCAGGTCGTACCTAACCAACAGAAAGCAGTCAGTTCTCCAGGGGGCATCATCCAACTGACAGCGTCTGGACTTTGGGGTACCCCAGGGCTCTGTGCAGGAGCCTGTACTGTTTTGTATCTACACCCTATCGCTGGGGAATATCATGCGTCGACACAACATTGAGTTTCACCTGTACGCAGATGACAGCCAACTGCTGCTCACCTTTAACCCCGCATCTTCCCAGTGAGCGCTTGGCGCTATGGAGATCTGGATGGCTTGCAATTTCCTAAAACTGAATAACAACAAAACTTAGTTTGTTGTGGTTGGAACTAACGGGCAGCTCGCCAAAGCAGCCGTGACAGCCATCTTCATTGGGGAGAGGATTATCCCGGCAATATTGAAAGCGAGGAATATTGGTGCAATTATTGACTCAAACTATGGACTGCAGGCACATGTAAACATGGTGTGTCGGTCAACTTACTACCATCTCCGGAGCATCGGGAAGATCCGAAAATATCTGGATGTGAGTACGGCCCAGATAACCACCCACGCCCTCGTCACGTCAACACTGGACTACTTGAATGGATTAGTGCATGGCCTCCCAGCAATTCAAATTGCTCACACTGACCTACAAGGCAATCCACGACGAAGGCCCATCCTACATCAAAGACATGCTGGTGCAACACAATCCGAGAAGATCGCTTCGGTGTGAGAGCAGGCTGCTGCTGGCTGTGCCCATGTCAAAGACGTAACTAGGGGACAGAGCCTTCTCTGTGGCTGCACCCACAATGTGGAACAACATACCTCTATCCACTCGCCAGGCTCCATCGACGGATGTATTCAAAAGACAGTTAAAGACTTAGTTGTTTTGCAAAGCTTTTTAGTGCAGTTTTAATTATTTATGAAATTTTCTATAAAACACCTGTATTGTCCACAGATAGTTCTGTGTGTGTTTATTTTAGAGTTACTTTATTTATATATACTTTATTTACTAATTTATAAATCTTAGACATCTAGTTTTAATTTTCCATAGTTTTCTTTATATAAATATTTAAAAAAAATTATGTTTTGAAGTTTTTAATGTGTATTTGTATGTATTGCTTCAATGAATTTGTAAAGCGCCTTAGAGCAGTTTAGGCTGACAAAGGCACTATATATATAATTATTATTATCAATATACTATCCACCCTGTTCATGGGTTAGAATGCTGGCGCATGACAGAGCAAGACATATCTAGACTGTCAACCTTCCATACCACAAGTCTCACTGGAGGATCCTAAGGATATTCTGGCCCACAAGAATGTCCAACAAGCAGCTTCTTGATGATACGAAACAGCAAGACACGCGCACCACTACCACCAGAATACGCTGGAAGTGGATTGGCCTACGTGCTACGGAAAGAAGCCAACTCGATCACCAGAACTGCAGTGCGCTGGACCCCTGAAGGGAAAAGGAAGAGAGGACGTCCAAAAACAACCTGGCGCAGGACCGTAGAAGCAGAGACGAAGGAGGCTGGACACAGCGGGGGCATCCTCGAGAGATTGGCAAGAGACAGACCGGCATGAAGGAACTTCGTTGCTGCCCTAAACGCCAATTATAGGCGTGAGTTAATGGGACACGTATAGTCTGCTGAACTGGTTGCAATGAATATGGGACAATGTAAACTTGTTGAACAACAAAGGGTACATACTTCAGTTAATACAGCCCAGCTCGTTAATATTGCCAATAATGCTTGTTTTGAAACCGAATATTTTGTTTACAATTTGAAATTTCGCGGGGCGAAACATTCAATTGGTAATACTCTTATGGGCTTGCTAAACACAAATTGGCAGGCAGTATGCCAACAACGTATCTAACATTATCTTAAGAGCATGTATAATTAATAAATAAAAGTGCTGAACAGCTAAACTGCCTATTTTCAAATTACACAGACTTGAACTGGGGTATGATTAATGCGCCCACAGTGTTAAGATTTATGTATTTCTAAGTGATTTAGGATCTTGTATTAACGCTATGCTAAGCATGAACATTATTTTATAATTAATTGTATTAAACGCACAATAAATATCTTTAAAATATTACACATTTTATGCGCATTCTATAAATAACACATGTATCTTGTGAACAGTAAGTTTTATTTAACTTACTACATAACAGGACTGTGTAGTATTATCCATAATGGTGAACGTTTTGTGATGAATACTCTTTCCTAAAGTATAGGCTAAGCGATATTATAATTACATAATACTTTATCAGCATATCATGCTCTAACTACACATGTGCTGTTATTGCATTTAACAGTTAACACTCTAGTACGACACATGCTTAGTTAGTGGAGGGTTCAAAACAATTATTAATTTCTGAATAAGAAATATATTACTGCATCTGTAAATATCTGGTAGCGTTACGTTGTAAAACTCATACTTGAAATTATATACCAACATAGAAACTAATAGAAATACTGCCATAACATTTGTATGGCAGATACGTATATGCTCGTTATATCGTTATGTTGCATACTGGGTAAAGATGTACATACATTTGTGCACAAAATAAGTTCATGTTGAATATATAATTAAACAACATAAATCCAGTCCAGTCAGGTGCATAGCGTATGTGGCACCACAAAACCATCACTGGGCGATGTCTGCTCTACTGTAACCATGCTAGACTTAGGCGGATAAACCGTCCGGTTGGATGGGCAGTCATGCCTAAACAGAAAATCTTGTTGTCACTTTTGGTGATTTCCAAATATATGCACATTGATTTACCGCTGCCAAATTAATTATAATAACATTTATAAAATAAAAAGGCAGCGGTGGATCACTTAAAATTACCTATATTTTAGTTCCGAAATCCGCAGTGCAATTTTTCTAATGGTACTCCACAATGAAATTGTTTCATAGCACCGCGACCTCTAAATGCATTCGCAGGTGTACAGTGTGAACCGGGCAGTTGTGTATAGCTGTATCGCAATGTGTGACCACCACATGTGCTGCAGTTGGCGGCGAACAGCCGGGGTCGCACCAATTGAATCACATCCTCAGTATTGAAGTGTTCAACAAGACACTGATTTAAGATGAGGCCAGACCCTTCTGTTTCCTGCATCGCCTGCAGTAGCCTGTCTCGGACGTCAGCGTTTTCCGTGTATTGGTGCAGGTCGAGGAGGTTGAAGCAGGTGTGGGCAACTGGAATATAGTCGCTCCCCCACCAGTCGACTGGAAAGAGATACAGTTATACCCTCGCTGGTGTAGTAGTAAAAATACTTTGGCTCAATCTAAGTATGAACAAACTAACATGTGTATTTCAAAATGTGTCTAGGTTTTTAATGGCTTAAGGGTTTTTACCAGACATCAGACGGATGTAAGACAATCGTTCATTACGTAAAAATTACGCGTATTATCTGCGATTCTTCTGAGAAGCGCCAACCATCTTTTCCCGCCAGAGGGCACTGCTGATTATACCCATTGGCAGATCCTCTTACAAAATGATGAATTTAAATTGAATCAATCATCTTGTTAGTTATCTGCATACTTCCAACGCACATTAAATGACATATGTCAATATATAAATATACATCAAACGAAATCCACAAGGTTCTGCCAGAAACATGTCTAGTGAGTTTTCTATCAACTCGAAATGCAGTGCAAGTTGTAGATACATTTCACAGGTGAGTGAAAGGAACGAGGCAGCAGGGATTAGATTATTTTATTATTATACACTGTGAGTCAACATTGTGAGTCAACTTTGTGAGTCAACAGTGTGAGGCAACACTGTGAGTCAACACCGTGAGTCAACATTATAAGTCAACACCGTGAGTCAACATTGTGAGTCAACACTGTGAGTCAACACTATGAGTCAACACTGTGAGTCAACACCGTGAGTCAACATTGTGAGTCAACACTGTGAGTCAACACCGTGAGTCACCACTGTGAGTCAACACTGTGAATCAACACCGTGAGTCAACATTATGAGTCAACACCTTGAGTCAACATTGTGAGTCAACACTGTGGGTCAACACTGTGGGTCAACACTGTGAGTCAACACTATGAGTCAACACTGTGAGTCATCACTGTGAGTCAACACTGAGCCAACAATGGGCGTTAACAATGTGTGTCAACACTGCGTCAACAATGAGAACCAACACTTTGAATCAACGCTATCAGTCAACACTGCGAGTCAAAACTATGAGTCAATATTGTGAGTCAACATTGTGAGTCAAATTTGTCAGAATCTCATAACATTACACCTGTCCAAGGACAACAACATTTGCCGACATTCCTGTTATTATGTCGTAATTCCATAATCTGTTTAGCATAACACATACATGTTACGGTATACATAAAACACATTCGGTCATGTAAAGTGTGATAGCAAACAGCGAAAATAGCAAGAATGTTTAGCAAAATGACAGTTAACGACGGGCATCGCGTGCCTCTCACGCCAAAGATCGACTTGTACTAGTGTCCATTGGTAAGGTTGTGTGGATCAGTCTATTTTATCGCGATGGGGACATCCACTTTTAACGGTAAACAAATAGTAAGTAAGTAAGTAAATGTTTATTTTTCCAACAAAAGATACATACAGTGTCTGTGGTGTATCAGAATGAATATGTCAGAAAAAATGGGTATACTGAAGAAACTCTTGTACTTGTATACCCCTAAGAATTATTTACTTACTACACATGGAATATAGCAGATATTACATAATAGTACAATTATTATTATTACTATAAAGCATTTATAGAGCGCCGTGTGTCCGGATAACAAATCTGCTCAAAGGCGCTGACAATCGTAGAGTATAAATAAAATACATTAAATGACCTAAAACATATTACATAGAAATATTAAATAGAAAGGTAAACGAATATGATTTAAAAGTAGCATATAAAAATTACATAAAATGTCAGTTAGATAAACCTGAATAAAAATAAATATATATATTTACAAGTGTATATATTATACATAAATTAAATGAATTAGCCGTTTAAATACCTAAAATAAATAATGTGCTTAAATTAAATAAATACATATAACATGCTAATTAAAAATAAATAAATAAATAACTGCAACCTAAGTACATAACCGAATATCAACATTGCACAAATGTCACTGATGCGGACTGCAAAGTTATTATTGGCTATTACAATATAACTACTCAAATTATTCGCTACAAGTTATCAATACAATAGTATCTGTTGTGTAGATCATATTTGTTTGCAGTTAGGAACCACAATATGCCGAAATATCTTCCATCCGCATCGAATAAAATATTAGAAACTGTACATTTTTTTCACACTGGATTTTAAAGTTGTTTTTTATTCTGCTTCACTCTGCTACGAAGCACACAGTACGCTAGTAGGGGAAGGTCGCACAAAGTGGAGCCCCGCCCGTTTGTCGTTATTCGCAGTCGTACGACTAAATTTGTTTTACTGGTGATATAACTAACCCGCCAGAGGACACCTCTGAACAATAACCGAACGCCAGTAGCGCGAATTGAAACAAGTGAGATCAAAAAGTTCATATTTCATACTTTTCTTAAAATATTTACACGGTATGTTAAGTGTTGCAAACCCCTTAGTATACTGCGAAAATACAGATGGCTACGGGCATACGAAACTCATTTGTATTTTTAGTGTGTAGACAAAGTGGGCCCCCTCGGTGGCCCACACATCAAGGATATGGAATCCATGTTGTTCGGTTTTACTGGAGCACAGCTGCGGAAAATAGCATTCCAATTTGTTGAGCTGAACAACATCGAGCACCAGTTCAGTCGGGAGAAAAAGAAAGCCGGCAAGCAGTGGCTTCGCTGCTTCATGTGCCGACACAGTGACGAACTGATGCCAGAGGCCACGTCCGCAGCGAGGGCAAGAGCATTAAACGAAGTTCATCTTCCCGCGAAAAGGGATGAAGGACGAGCTCATGGAAAACGCACCTCCTGGGGCCATTGCCTCACCTCACGAATCGGGATGGCTGCAGAGCGAGCTCTTCGTGAAGTGGTTCGAGTACTTCATGCGGCATGCTAATCCGACCAGCGAGAGACCAGTGCTGCTAATTCTTGACGGTCACAAGACGCACACAAATAATTTGCCTTTCTTTGAAATGGCACGCAATAACCATGTGACTGTCATGTGCCTACCTCCGCACTGCAGCCACCGGATGCAGCCACTTGACTCAGTTTCATGAAGCCGCTCATGACCTACTATACGCAATCGATCGAGAACTGGCTGTGCATTCACCCTTTGCGAGTGGTCACAACCTTCCAGATCGCAGGGCTATTCAGAAGTGCATACCTTCGAGCAGCAACAATGCCGACTGCTGTCAATGGGTTCCGGAAAACCGGCATATGGCCCATTGACAGGCATGTCTTCCTTCATCACGATTTTGCTGCAGCAGCATGCACCAACAGACATCGAGCTTAGGGAGGATGTGGCTTCACATGCAGCAGGCGATGGACTGGCTCCTGAAGCAGTTCAACAAACGGACAGAGACATTGTCCCACATGCAGCGCTTGCATTCGGTGTTGCCGAGGCTCCGCGAGACACTGTTCTGAATGGAACTGGCATCGACTTGGCACCAGTTCCAGCATGTGGCAGTTTGGCATCGAATGCTGCCCCTAACATGCTGGCCCCAACGGTAGCCGGCATGGACTTGGCAACCAATGTCGATGGCAACGGTATGGGATCTCCACAAAGAAGCCAGAGGATCACAGCTGTCCCCATCACGACCGTGTCGCCTGTTCCAAAAGTGTGCGAACAAACACCCAGAAAAAGCCACCGACGTGGAAAGACCTGCATCATCACCCTCAGCCCCTACAAACGAGAATTGGAGCTGAAGAAGAAAGCCAGCAACAGATCGCCTAATGACGAGTCACAGCCCAGCGCGAGTGGAATAGCTCGTGGAAGCAAGTTGAAGTCCGCGAAGCCATTGCGACACCTCGCGAGCAGCAAATCGACTTCTAAAATAGATATGACACCATGCCTGTATTGCTGCGAGCTGTTTTCAGACATCAAAAGTCGAGAGAAATGGATCAAATGTTGGGAATGCAAAGCGTGGGCACATGAGGACTGTGCCGGATATGAAGGCGGTGCATTTACATGCGAACTGTGTGCTGATGAGTGACTTGCAACTATTGTTCAGAAGGGGGCTCACTTTGCCTTCCCGTTTTTTTAAGACACGTTTCTGGGTGGTGTTTTCAGACGCCCATTGCCAATAAAAAAAATCATATTGCATCACAAGTTTACCCGTTGTTAGGTAAAGGTTGGAACGTAATGTTTCTGAAAATAAAATGTAAATGGAAAATGTGCTGTTTTTAGCTTAGGGGGCCCACTTTGTGCGACCTTCCCCTACTCTAACAGGAGGCCTGTACTTGACTGGCAGAAGAAGATTAGCAAACGAGCTATCGAAGCCTTTCATCTTTTAAGTATCGGCGCGGCAACAAATGAAATGTAGTTTTCACAAAACAACATTTATTTGACTCAAAATTCAATGCCAATTATTAGTGATAAGCACTAGTCGATTTACTTTGAAATAGTGAAGTTATTAGCAAAAGATGACAGCTACGCATAGGCTTACATTCGCACGTGGCCGGCACATTTTTCTTCGTTCGGACGAGTGCTTATCACTGTTCGGTCGAACTACCATTCCTCGTCAATTTAAACTTTACTCTGACAAAATATGACTAAATTTGACGCGGCGCGAGGTCTGTGAAGAAGCAGGATTTACGCTCCCAGCGGGCACACGACGTCGGTACTGTTGTGATATAGCACATACCATAATTGCTATAGCGAACTACATTATCGCATGTATCACTACGCCCAATAAACACCAGTTGGTGAGTTAGCCGATCAGCCTGGATCGAGTGTTGGTGCATAACTGAACGTCATTATACCTATCATAGCGAATCACTTCATGGTGGCAGCGGTAAAAACGAGCGAATATCGACTACAAACAGCGGTAACAGTGTACGAACTATAACTATTGTTACTGAATGCGCAACCAGCTTAACAAGCCGCAAACGAAACGTTTAGTTGAAACGAAAGTCAAACAAAATTGCGTCACGCAGATGCAGACGTCGATGAAGTTGTCAAAGCTGATCACCAGAAGGCGCCACCAACGTCGGAGAAGTTGTCAACTGATCACCAGGAGGCGATAGCATCGCACATGTACACCGTTAGCGTCTTTGTGAACTGTGACAGTGTTAGTTTTATGTAAGCCTACGTAAAGCTGGACCCACAAAAGCGGTCGCCAGGCTACAGTAGCTATACCTTACACACTGCAACACATAACCAGCTAACAATGGCAAAATACGCAACTATGAACTGGGAAGGCGATAACATCGCAGAAACATTCAAACTCTTTAAACAGCGAAAGACATTGATACTCACAGACGAGAATGTCATTGACCCAGCTAAACAGGCAATCAAATTTCAGATTGCTGTTGGTAATGAAGGACTCAAGCGTTAAAATGCGTCAATGCTATCAGACACAGACAAGCAAGATCCCGCAAAACTCTATACGCTGTTTGAAGACCAACT
Organism: Escarpia spicata; assembly: GCA_963995525.1. Classification (NCBI taxonomy): domain Eukaryota; kingdom Metazoa; phylum Annelida; class Polychaeta; order Sabellida; family Siboglinidae; genus Escarpia; species Escarpia spicata. The sequence goes on from OZ023210.1 coordinate 36,611,859, forward strand.
AGACATACGGGTGAACTTTCGCATCCACAGAATGGAACTAATGACATTTCGTCAAACAGAGCGAGAAAGTACAGACGAGTTTGTCAACAGAGCGCGTCATAAAGGCAGTTTGTGCGACTTTGATGAATGTGAGCTAGTGGAGCGAGTCATTGAGCTCATCATAGCGAGTACACCTCATGAACTGTTGCAGAAGCATTTGCTAGACCAAAACAAAGGGTACGACATGAGGAGTGTACTGCAAGAGGCACGCAAGTACGAGGCCATAGCCGCCGGAAAAGCGTCCCTACAAACATTATCCACACATCACACGTCAATCAGTGAGGTAAAGCACCGAAACGCGTGCAGAAACTGTGCATTGTCACACGCACCGAGGCAGTGCCCTGCATACAAAGACAGATGCAAGCACTGCGATGGCATCGGGCACTGGGCCAAGTGTTGTAGGAAGAAACAGAAAGATGAACAACAAAGGTATCGCAAACGACGTAACAGCCAGCCAAAGAGCCGAAGCCGACGTGACAGTCGCCGCAGACCAGATAAACCAATCCATGAACTTTCTGGCTACCAAACAGAAAACGAGAACCCGGACTACGAAAGTGAAAGTGAAGGCGAAGTTCAGCACGATGACGACAGAAAACCCGGGTCGCTGCACAGACTCTCCACGTGACGAAGTGTACGCTCAACTTAACGTTGTGTGCGCTGACATGAAGGGCGTCCACGAACTCAAACTGAAGGTTGATACTGGCTCTTCGGGCAACACACTGCCCATACGCATAGCACGACAAATGTACGGTGACCAGTGGACAACCAAAGTTGAGCCCGTACCGAACACTACGCTGACAGCCTACAATGGTGGCGAGATAAAATGCTGCGGTGCAATGAAAATACTCTGCCAGTACAAAGAATGCCAGTGGAGAAAGTACAAATTCTACGTCGTCGATGTCGACGGGCCAGCAATCATAGGCTTGCGAGCATGTGAACAGATGAAAATCGTCACCATCAATGCAATCAAGTCGAGAGACAAAACAACCCAACATGCGGTGACCGTGAAGTCCGTGGATGATCTGAAGAGGCGTTTTCCAGAGCAGTTCGACCGCATAGGTAGCTTCGATGGGAAGGCTAGCCTAGTACTGAAACCAGATGTGCAACCATCAATCGATGCACCACGCAAGTGCAGCATTCACCTCAAAGAGAAACTCCAACGAGAATTGGACAATATGGAGAGTGATGGTATCATCCGCAAGATCGAGTACCACACGGACTGGTGCTCATCAATCACCACGACTGTGAAGCGGGATGGTTCGTTGAGAGTCTGCCTAGACCCTAAGCGTCTCAACGACAGCCTCAAGCGGTGCCCACACAAAATACCGACTCTAGAAGAGCTCAATCCTGAGTTTACAGAGGCACGCGTCTTCTCCAAGATGGATGCCAAGGCTGGGTATTGGTCCATCCACCTCGACGAGACCAGTCAGGAACTGACGACCTTCCGCACACCTTTCGGCAGGTACTGCTTCAAGAGGCTTCCGTTTGGCCTGTGCGTATCCCAAGACCTATTCCAGCAGGCCATGGACCGCATACTAGCCAGGACGCCAGGTTGCGTCGGCATCGCAGACGACGTAGTCGTGTGTGGTCGAGACGACGTGGAGCACGAGTAGAACCTGCTGAGACTGATGCAGGTCGCCAGTGAGGAAGGTCTCGTCTTCAACTCGAAGAAATGTGTCGTGAAGACCCACGAGATCGTCTTCTTCGGGTCAGTCTACGGCCAAGACGGAATTAGACCGGACCCGAGCAAGATTGAGGACTTACGCATGATGCTGACCCCTCAGGACAAGGAGGACCTGCAGCGATGCATCGGCCTGATGAACTACCTTGCAGCGTACATACCTCACTTTGTGGACAAGGTGGCACCCTTGAGAGAACTCCTCAAGAAGGTCGTACCATTCGCGTGGCACGAGGACCACCAACACACCTATGACGATCTGAAGAGATGTATCAGCAACGAATCATGTCTGGCGTACTACCATCCACAGAAGGAAACGACGCTGGAAGTCGACGCATCGCAGAAAGGGTTGGGTGCCTGTCTGCTGCAGAACAACAAACCCGTGGCGTTCGCATCGAAGACACTCACCCCAGCCCAGTCAGCCTATTCGAACATCGAACGTGAGACACTAGCGATCGTAAATGGCATCCAGAAATTCCACACCTACCTGTTCGGAAAGCAGTTCGTTGTCATAACAGACCACAAGCCTTTGATAACGATACACAACAAGCCGCTGAAGAGTGTACCTCCACGTCTCCAGCGACTCCTGATCAAGCTACAGGGGTACGACTTCCAACTTGTGTATCGACCAGGCAACAAGATGATCATTGCCGACGTTCTGTCGAGGCTCCCCAACCCGAAGAACAACGCTGAGATCCCACTGGACGTGGCTGTGGATGCTGTCGTGCAAGATGAAGAAGAGGAAAATGTCATCGACAGCATCGATCTAATCAACTTTAGCATCGACAAACGTGCTCAGCTTCGAGAGTTGTCCACCTCAGACCGCACACTGCGAGCCCTCCAGCAAGTGGTCTACAGCGGGTGGCCCGACACGATCAGAGATCTGCCACAGGACCTTCGCCAATACTGGTCCTATCGCGACGAAATTGGCATCTCTGCTGGCGTCATCTTCAAAGGGAGACAGGTCATAATTCCTGAGGCGATGAGGAAAGACATCCTAGGCCAGCTCCACGAAGCACATCTCGGAATCGAGAAGACCAGACGACTGATGCGTGAATCAGTTTACTGGCCAAACATTCACAAAGACATTGAGACAATGGTGAAAACCTGCGCAGCCTGCCAGGAGAATCAACCAGAACACCGACAACAACTTCTCCTCACCCACGACGTACCATCAACACCGTGGACTAAAGTGGCAAGCGACATGTTCCAGGTCAAAGGAAACAACTACCTGCTGATTAGCGACTTTCACTCAAAGTTCTACCTCGTCCAGAAGATGCAGTCAACAACCAGTTCTGCCATCGCGAACATGTCAGCAGAATGGTTCAGCATGTTCTCAGCATGTTCCACTGGAAATAGTGACTGACAATGGCCCACAGTATGTAGGGCAACCATTCCACGACATGTGTAAGAAGTGGAACGTCAAACACACTACAACATCACCCAGATATCCTCAATCCAACGGACTCATTGAGAGACAGGTCAGGGCGGTGAAAGCGGTCATACAGAAATGTGCGAAGACGGGCAGCGACGTGCTAATTGCCTTACAACACCATCGATGCACGCCGCTGGATAGTCATCTATCTAGCCCGAGTGAAATCTTGTTCAACAGACCTGTGCGCACTACCCTACCGAGTCACCACCCGACGCTGACGCAGAGCCAGCAATCGAACAACGAGCAACTCGAGCGACGCAGAGATCGAATGATACGGGACCACGACCGACACGCGGGTCCAGAGCTCGCTCCGCTGCATGCTGGGCAACGCGTGCGAATCCTGAACAAGGAAACACACCAATGGTGCCCTGGAGAGATCATCGCGCAGAGCACAGAACCGCGTTCATACATCGTACAGACGCCAAATGGCACGCGTCTGCGCAGAACAAGGTCCCATCTGAGAGAGCTGGTGTTGACGCCAACTCCAAGATCCGTGACATTCCGTGACCCGCTGGACGACGACGACACCTCCGACCAACCGGTCGCGGTGCCCGTCACAACGACCGGTGACACACCGCCCTCCGAACCAGCGATCCGACGATCAGGGCGCGTGATCAGGAAGCCGGCCAGATTCAGCAATGAGTAATTTTGACTAATTATTAATTGACTATACAATTACGTTAGAATAGTTCTGTGTTATATAAGCTTACTCATAATCTCATATTCATAATTATTGTTCTAGTTCTACGTATATCGTTCACTTTTATTTCTGCAGAGGGAGATGTTGTGATATAGCACATACCATAATTGCTATAGCGAACTACATTATCGCATGTATCACTACGCCCAATAAACACCAGTTGGTGAGTTAGCCGATCAGCCTGGATCGAGTGTTGGTGCATAACTGAACGTCATTATACCTATCATAGCGAATCACTTCAGGTACGACGTCGATTATTGGTTGAATATACATCGCGACGTCGTACAACATATATACAACGTTTTTACAACATCGAAGAACCGATGTTGTAAGGACGTCGAAACTTGACGTTGTCACGACGTTGAAATCACGTCGACAACCAAATCCGATGTCTTTACAACGTCGGGTGATCGACGTTGTAAGGACGTCGAAACGCGACGTCATTACGACATTGGAATTACGTCGACAACCAAACCCGACGTCTTTGCAACATCGGGTAATCAACGTTGTAAGGACGTCGAAACACGACGTTATCACAGCGTTGAAATCACGTCGACAACCAAATCCGATGTCTTTACAACGTCGGGTGATCGACAAACAGGAGGCAGAGTTGGCAGATGCCTCCTTAGCTGGAATGTCTCCGGGGGCAGACATATGGTTGCACCCCCCATTAAATGTGAACGTGAATGTTTGTATTTGTGGCGAGCGTCAATGGTGGGTGGAAATTTAAATTTTATAAGACGCTTAATGTGTATTTTTTTCGACTGTAAAAGGTGTGTACAATTGGAGGGCAGACATATGGTTTTCTGCCCCCATTCCATGCAGTAATAGCTAGGCGGCGCAGCGGAAAAAAATGTCCAACAGAACCCCCTCGATGGCATTTAAGGCATTTAAATTTTAGATTAGCCAAATGCAAATATGCAATTTAAGTGTTTTAAACTATATTCAAATGCAAATGTTTCAAATTAGATGATTCAAATGCAATTGCAAATGTTTAGTTTTATTTATAATTTCTAAACGGTCCCGTTTATTGTCTGGTCCCGCTTAGGTGGCGTTTTCAAAGACAGCATTTATATAATTTTTAGTACAATAAAAATGTTCAAACTGTTTATATTTAATAATTGGGTCGTCCTGTAAATCACATGCATTTTATCGACCAGGGGAACGAGTAATCACGTTAATTAACGTGTTAATTCACGTGTGGAATTGGGGAAACTGGTACGGTTCTAGGAGAACGAGTATTCACGTGAATTTTACATGTACGTTCTATACACGCATTCTACAAACGTGTACCAATACGTAGCAACAACGTAACGATATTGCGCTGTCCAGTGACCATCCAGCAACGTGTCGAGAATTAAGTTTTATATATACGTTGTACACATCCGCCATGGATTGGGTTCAAACTATGGACCATGAAATGCAATCTCGTCCGTTTTTTTGCAATTGGTACAATGTTAAAAAACTCGCCCATGTATTGGTTTTAAACCCTATACCGAATGATCACAAAAGGTTCATTAGGAAGAGATGCCCAATTAGCATCAACAACCCAATAATTATGATCACCGGAAATACACTCATATATTTGTTTCTCGAAAAACTGCATTTGATACTTGTTATCCGACGTGAAAAATTTTAACAACCAGATTTATATAAATTTGTCCAACATATGATTTTCATGTACTCGTCACCACTCTTAAGTGTATCCACCCTTTCGCCACAAAATGTTCCAAAATTATATTATATATATATATATATTATATATACTCTATATTAATTAATGTTATATTGTGTAGTAACATATGACAAGGCAGTGTCTGTCACAAGTTATCTGCACAATGTGACATATTTCTACTCCCCTAGCAGATAACAGAAAGGGCGGCCAGATACGATTGCTCTCAAGGTGACGCACAAAGTCGACTGTTATACACAGTGGACAGGGGCACATGTCACACACACACATGGTAGTAATTTTAGAAGCTGTAGTTAAGTAGCCGTGGGATTATGAGAGCTACCCATTGGCTAGTTTGAAATGGTCAGTGCTTACCGCTTTAGGCTTGGATGTGAGGCTGAGCTGCATGGGCAATGACTGCCCTGGGCCCAATACTTCTGCTCCTGCTTACTAATGGTATTTTAATTACCCCTACACACTGCTGGATCAACAGGGAGAAGAGGGTGGTTGATTGGCCACCCACATAAGATAAAGAGAGCGGGCAACACCAACTGACCAGTGGTTGCAGTTCCCTTTGGTCAAATGCAAGAAGATAACATCAGGTAACTGTATGGCTCGAAGTTGTGACTATGTAGTTGCAAATGTGACAGTACTTTGAGACCTGTGCCTAGCTAAATTGCATTTCGCACAGTGTGTGACCTGACGTTTAATCCTTATAAATGACACACAAAACCTTGATTTTAAATAACATGTCGCTAACATATTTTAACATGTACTTATTCAAAGTTTATGTTATTAGAGTTAATTACATTTTTGTTATCTGTGACAGTTACTTCTCTTGCAATACTATGTCATTATATATATCCCGGTGACTCTAGGCGTTTAAATGGTTTTTGGTATCCAAATCAGGTTGGTCTTTGCAAAAGCTAGAATTGTGATTGTTTTACTGTGCATTGGGATAAATTAATTCCCCATTGTTTCGTTTCAGATGATAAAAAGGAGTGCGATCGATATGATTTCACCCCAACGACCCAGGTCAGCGATGAGGATGAGAAGAGGAAAACAAAGAGCAAGACATACACAGATTGCATGACTGGTATGTTTAAATGTATTATAGGTAGGTAGTATCGCGATCCCAGTGTACTTGTGTGACGGTGGCCAGTGCAGACAACAAGCGTTCATCGGACTTCGTCCCAATAACGACAATCATATCGCTATACTACTATCATTTTCTGTAACGTCATCGCAAGTACTCCGTGTGTGAGTTAAATATATCTTCGTCAATATGTATATTTTCAAGTTATGCCAAAAGCTTGATGTTCCGAACTAACCTGTTCAAATTAACCTTATATAACAGATACGGCTGCGGCTATCCCCGATTACGCCATGACACCACTGGGCAGTGGCATCACCAGACCGAAAAACTAACACCACCAACTGGTTAAAAACAAAACTAATAAATCGCTCGCCTAAATTATTTGATTTTTTCTAACGTGAAGCACTGAATAGCAATACTTACTAAAAGAAGTAGTTATATGAAAATAATTATATGTACATGTATAGTGAGAGTTATATTTTTCCAGATTCTCTCGACGAGTCTAGCTCCGACCAGGAGGTCACTCTGAAGAGTACAAGGGAAAGTTGTAGTAAGTACATAGAAGTACTTCTGTTCTCTCAAACATCTTGCGTTGAATGCTAAATGTCAGCACTGCAATTGGATTTCATAAGTTACAATATTCATTCATAATCAGCTTCTTCAATGATTCAAAAGATGCCTTTTTAGTAAACCAATAAGTTTGTGTTTTTAATTTTTGTTTCAATCTTTGATACCTCACAGGTAAGGTCTTCCTGCCGAAACCTCCTATGAAGCGGCTACCATCACCACCATCACTTGCTTTGTCACCAAACCAAAGAGGTAAGAAATATGCTATGTCTAGCATAGTAAATGATTACACCTACCTAAGCCATACATCAGTGATCAGTGTAATTCTTTCTATTTCACATTTACCAATGATTTTTGGCTGGATTAATGGAGCATGCGGATTGGTGAATCAGCATAATGAATTTATTTAGTGTGTCAAAATTTGTTAACAAAAACAAAGTTTTAATGTAGCTTGATAAAATATATCTAAATTCAGAATTAAGGGGATATATGACAGCTAGAATGGTGGTTTTTGAGACAAAATACTTAAAATGTGTTTCTTGCATATTTCAGTAGTTTTGTATGTTCGGTAAAGATACCTTTTATAACAACTATACATCTCAAAAACACGTATATTGATGGATGAGGTGTGGCTCTTACAAGAAATCAATTTGATCATTCTCTGTTTGGTTTGTATTACTGCGTACTCTTTAATAATCTCAACAATCTGTATAAAACATTTTGGTTTTATGCTTTATCTTTGGTGTAATATCGCAAAATGTGTATAAAATTGTTACATTCACAATTACATAATTTGAAAATTCACTTGCCATATCATTGGTACTTCCAAAGTTTACAATTTTCAGATGTGCTGTATTTTGGTGGCCGTTTTGTTTGTTACCATGGAAACGGGAGGTCGGTCAGAAAAAATGTTAGTATATTTTTTATTCAGTAAGACCTTTTCTACCATATGGGCACAACACAATTATATTGATTGACTGAGTGTGATGTTCAAACGTACAAGATTTCAATCCTGTGATGAATATTATGTTTCAGCGAGAGTCATGAAGAACCAGGTCGGAACGGAGACATATGCAGCCGTCTCTGCTTGCCTTAAATATGCACCAGACCGGGGTGGAGGTGGTGGACGGAAGGCTCACAACTAGATAGAGTTCCAGCTTGTGTAGTTAATTTTAATTTAATTGTAATAATTGTTTTATTTGTACAAAATAAAATGATGTGATTTGTACCACGACATAATGAATAACTTTATTTTTAATGGTATAGATATGCTGACATAATATTATTTTATTTTATTGCGCAATTAATGGAATTGCTTTTGGTCTGAATTATAGCTTATCCAAGAAATTATAACACTTAACCTTAAAACATTTGAAAGAATATTTTTTTCACAATTATATCGTTATAAATTCAAACAAATTACAATACTCCCAAGATATTCCACAAACACAAACTACATTGCAAGAAAAACGCTCCCCGAAATAGCCGTTGATACAACCTGGAACGACACCGACACCCGACGTTGATACACCTTGTTTTCAACGTTGTTTCGACGTCGGTACCTGACGTTGTTCCGACGTAGGTACCCGACGTTGTTCCGACGTCGGGTATCGACGTTGTTTCGACGTCGGTACCGGACGTCGGAACAACGTCGTCACCTGACGTCGTAAAAACGTCGTCATCCGACGTCGGAACAACGTCGTCACCCGACGTCGGAACAACGTCGATACCCGACGTTGATACAACTTTCAAATCCAATGTGTTTTCGACGTTGTTTCGACGTCGGTGCCTGACGTCGAAACAACGTCGTTACAACGTCAGTTTGCCCGCTGGGCTACATTTTCCAACGAGACCCGAGCGCGTAATGTCTTAATTAACACAGGCAGCATTCCGCTACGGTCAGATCGTTGATTCGTGGGTTGTTTTGGACGCCTACTGTACTTGTATTGTTTGAGTTATCATAACAAAATGTTACTTATGAACAGACAACATATTGACGTTTTTAGTTTTGTCAGTTTTATTTCAATACATATAATCGCAAGGGCTGGAGTACAAATTGAAATAGGTCAATTTCACAGAAAAATCCTTGCCCAAGCCTATACTATATTCATAAAATAGCAACTTAATAATATCATATCTAAAAGTCAGAACAAATAGTGTTGCTTCTGTAGTGATTTAAATTTACAGAAATGGAATAAGTTATGATCTGCATCTGGCTCAGGTGACGCGCTGTCGGTCTGACTGATACACATCGGTCAAGATCAGACAAATGTTGCATGACTTGATTGGCGCTAAAACCACATTTTGATTTCGTGCGGCACATCAAAAGACAATATTTTTCGTTACAAATAATAACAATCATGTAAAAGTTACAACTGAAACACAGTTATGCCGTCAAATCGCCAAAGCTTAATTTTGATCAAATTTCAATCAGAAAAAGACGTTCAGAAGTGCCAAATTACGCTCCTCAAGAATCCCGCAGTGAATGAGCTAAGCGACCGGTGTAGGACACTCAAAACACTACCCCGCTGAAAATACTACGGTAGTGTTTTGAACGTACTTTCAAAACACTACTGTTAAGTTCAAAACACTACCCCTTCGTACGCTCAAGACACTACCCAATTCCAAAACACTACTGTCAGTATATCTTACCAGCCAATTACATTAGTCACCTTTGGGAACTATCCTATACACTAGGGTCGAGTTCGTAATCGTTGGAGCCAATTAGACAATATAAATAAATAGGTTGTGTGAAATGACACAAAATATTAATTATTAATATTGGTTTGATTTGCCTACATTTTAATCTCACCCACACCAAACCGACCAAACCAATCCCAGATGTTTCTAGTCTACACACATTGATAAATTGTACCTGGTTACTGGCCTAGTTGTAGGACAAACCTGGCCTGTATGCATGTAAGCCCCCCCCCCCCCCCCCCGGTTCCGGCGCCTTACTACTTGTGTTAAAGTATCATTATTATAATTATATTGTTGGTGTAACAGAGAAGTGGTATATCGATCGTTTCACTATAAATTAAATATAGCATCACTGCATTAGGATGGCAAACTCTCACTTTCCATTTTACTACAGATACGACAACTACCGGTAGTTAAAATCAATAAACTGTCAAACTGCTGACAGTAATGGTTTTTCTACTTTGAAACGGCCAGAGACAGTACTGGTCTTCTGGTTATCCGGTTTCCAAGAGCGAAGCGTTACGGAGATGATGCGTTACGGAGATGAAAAACAACCCGCTATCCGCAATTGCGCATTATTGCGTTGCAACAGGAAAACGATTAATATGCCAAATACTACAGTTTCCTAGGATGAATAACATATCAAATAGCCAAGTAAAACAAATACAGCTGTAGATTGTTCCTTGGAAAAATATCCTGAAAAGAAAGCGTCATCTCCGTAACGGATTTTGCCACAATTTTCAAAGTCAACTTTGACGAAGTCTGCAGAAGTTTCGGTTGTAATTAGGATAATATTTGTCTTTTAATTAAAATTTTAATAAATCTCAATTGCCATGGTAATGTATCTTGTTTATTCACATAACGGTTTCCCCGTGTCATGTGCGGTTCAAATCCATTACGGAGATTACACCAATTTGTACCACTATTTGAACCAACACAATAAAAAAATGTAGCATACACTAAAGTCTTTCATATTTGCCGGACAGTTGCGTCAAATTGCCTATTTAAATAAACACTTTTATTGTTACATTATATGTCGTATCTTGTCTTAGGCAATAGTTACAAGGAAAAAATATGGATGGGACAACTTTTTCAAAACTACCGACAATACAGAAGTCGCTATATCACGGAGACCAAACCTTTGTAATTATATACACTTTTTCGCGTTTTTATGTACAGTGAAACTCTACAAGCGTCATGTTACACGTTTGTGTGGTATTTATGTAGGGCCAACGTTATACCAATGTGTGCATATTCATTGTGTGTGTGTGTGCGTGTGTGCGTGTGTGCGTGTGTGCGTGTGTGCGTGTGTGCGTGTGTGCGTGTGTGCGCGCACGTGCGTGCGTATGTGCGGGTGGTATTTGTGTTGGAAATGCTGGTACAGTTGCAATCACCTGTAGAAGTTGAAAACCGTTAATCCAATTATCCATTAATTCTTGCACCAGGCAGGAGCTATCTCACACCATCTTAGACTGAGTTTGATCTGAGGACTTCATCAAATTCTAAGCCTATAAGTGCTGCTGGACAGAGGCCTGAAATAATATACTGCCCTATTTGTTAGGGTAATTATCACATCCACTACTCCACTCAAGGGGTGAACAGTGCCCTGATGGGACGAGCCACTGGGACAGAGCTCCAACACTCATTTGATGTCAGCAGGGGAGCGTCATTAAGTGCAATAAACAAACTTCTGCAATCAACCAGAACTGGATACAACAAACAAAGAAGAAGCTCTTCTAGTGATATCGGTGTCCACCAACATGGATAGTGTCTGAGGGGAGGACAGTCATGGAATACCCATTTGTCTAAATAAATAACATCTCTGGATTTCAGTTATGTTGGAAGTAAATTATTATTTTAACAAACACTCCGGATTTCGACATTCACATATGTCGAAACGGTGTGCACGGTTTCATTGATCAGGAGTTATAATGATAAAAACATATTATAGAATAAACACGAATTAGTATCTATATCCATACAGGCTGTGTGTATATACGGATAAAAGTTTGTTTGGCAAACTGCAAAAAACTGTGTCTTTAGATTTCAACAAATTACCGTGTAGCTATGTCTTCAAATGCTGGACAAATTCAGTGAAATTATCTGTAAATAGCGTACTCATTCTACTTCAGCGAACCAAAGGCGTGAATTTAACTATATATATATATATATATATATATATATATATATATATACTGCCACAAGTGCGGAAGACTGCCATGACAGAGCGGGACTTCTAATTTAAGTCACTCCGAGCGATGTAATTAGCAAAATATACTTATTAATATTTAGTAGTATGCATTGATGAGGTATATACGCCCTATTCTAAATATAGTATTTGTATACGTATGGAATACTGTCACGTCGTCCCGTATAGTAGTTGGCAGGAGGTCTAGTTTTAAAAATCATCACACGTGGCAGCACCCAGGGTAACTTAACAAATCTTGGAGAATATATGTCATTAATAATTTATTATTCTACTTATTTCTCCTGTAGCTAGTTCTACTTACTTTACAGGTTGCTGGTCCTATTAGTAAATCTAAATTTTACTCAAGGCACAGTGGTCACGTGTGGTCAGTGGGCGGGAATAACTGCCACCAACTGCCACAGTCAGTGTGCCAACGTTTAATGTTACAGTAACACCACATGCTGTTTGGGTAAGTTCCAACCTATATTTTATACATTATAAAGCAATACTTTCAATTTATAATTGTACCATGATATGGGAAAGAGAATTGTGCATCCTTCGATGTAAACTGATTTACATGTTTGGGTATAGTTATTTAGTAATGACTTTGATTACTGATAACTAGGAAAATAGGAAGACGGAGACTGTATGTCGACCTCAGGAGCAGTGTACGGCTGACCAGATGGTGGTAGAGAAGGATTAATGAGGTTTCTAAGGCTGATCACAGCCAGTAGACAGTAGTTGTTTGAATGGCATAGCCATAGAAAGTATGTTTTAATCGTGTTTAGATTCGTTAAATCTAGTATATGTATTACGGAAACTGCCGCCGTATTACGGGAATACAAATATCTGACTACAGAAAATGATATACATTAAACAATTGTTTAATCTATAAATAATACTGCTCGAGATGCCCTGAAGAAAGTGTCATATTTTTACTTGTTACAATTTATCAACAAATATTTAGTCTACTACAAGTTCTACAAAGTCTATGGTGACGTCATCCAATGCTGTGCCTGTGTACAAAGTTACAACTTTGACTGCCAGCAGCCTGCTGATGACTGCAGTGGCACATGGCACGTGGGCATATTATTATGTCTGCATCTGTCAGTCAACAGCAATTACAGCGGCAAAAATATCAGTGTCGTTAATGCGCGTCTAGACATTAATACAATTAATGCATTGTCCAGCAGCTTTTAGGAGGGGGGGGGGGGGGGGGGGTAACGCTTTTTGAGAAACATGGAATACAATTAGAGGTTCGCATTTTAAAGATGCAATTTTGAGGGGGTTCACATTTTGGAGAAAGGAGGTTCACAAAAAGGGGGATTCAATATGCATACCGATACACGCGCATGCATGCACATGCGCACACGCACAATAAATATACATTAACCTTTTTTATTTTTACACATTCACGTAGATAAGATTAATTTTATGAAATAAGTTTGGTTATTTGCAATATAAAGTAATTTCGATGACATCATGATACTTTTGATTACATAACTATTGCGTTTATGGGGTAAGTTGATCAAAAACTTCCATGGTTTTGATTATGATGCACCATAACTATAAGCGAGTGCCATAATCTGTAATGTAGATCACTACAGCATCACTTGTAATCTGGATCGTTTACTTGATAATTGTTTAAACACACAGGAGCTGGGCGCAAACACATATTGACTGCCAAGGCAACAGACAAAGAGGTGGAACAGGAGGAGAAGATGTGGTTAAAGTTTGCTACGGAGAGGGACGTCGGCCGGAAGGAGAAAGAAGAGAGGAAGCGAACCGAAGTAATCGCGGTGCCATGAAGGCCACTCACGGAAACTATATATAGGACTGGTTTCTTTATCCAATACTGCAATTTTTATAATTTCTATTTGGTGGGTCTCCCACCCATGTGTGGTTGGTCCCCTCATAATAAATTCAGCTTTATATAAAGCTTTTACACAAAAATACACTTGTCTTGTGTTACTATGCAAACTAGCCACGATTCAGTTGGTACATCATAAAACGTCACACTTAAAATACTCTTTCCTTGTGTTTATAAAATGAAAACAGTTGCACGTACGTATACCAAGAATGGCCATGTGCTACAATATATCAAATGCGCAGGTGCTATAGGAAATGGGTTGAATTGCGCTAAATTATGGTTAGAACGTAGGTTATACATTAATGTCAGTTCAACGTTAAATTTTCGTTAGAAATTAAACGTTAGGTAAACGTTAAGCAAACGACTGAACTAACGTTAAACTAACGTTTCTGCTAATGTTACAAAAACGTTAGTTTACTGTTACATTCTGGTTAGAAACTAAACGTTAAATGAACGTTAAGCTAACGTTTCTGTAACATTTACATTAACGTCAATTTAACGTTACAATTTCGTTAGAAATTAAACGTTAAACAAACGACTAAAATAACGTTAAACTAACGTTTCTGCTAACGTTACAAAAACGTTAGTTTACTGTTACATTCTGGTTAGAAATTAAACGTTAAATGAAACGTTAGATTAACGTTAAAGAAACGAGCAAAAATCCCATTCAACGTTAAACTAACGTTTCTGCAACGGTTACATTAACGTTAGTTTAACGTTACATATTTGTTAGATTAACGTTAAAGAAACGAACAAAATAACGTTAAACTAACGTTTGCATTAAACGTTAAATTAACGTTTCTGCAACGGTTACATTAACGTTAGTTTAACGTTTCGTTTTGGTTAGAAATTAAACGTTAGATTAACATTAAAAAACGTGCAAAATAACGCAAAATTAACGTTTGCATTAAACGTTAAACAAACGTTTCTGCACACGTTACATTAACGTTATATTAACGTTTGCATGCTATCTGGGATAAACATAGTCGCTAAAACTAATCAGATGGCGGGAATAAAATTATTTTATGTGAAATATCATAATTCATTAGGGTTACGGTTATTATTATCATTAGCCATGGTTAGAGCCAGTTATGATTCGAGTTACGGTAATCGTTGGAACCAATCAGACAATGGGAATAACTAGTTAATGTGAAATGTCATTATTCATATGTCATATATATCATTCGTAATTATTTATGGCTAGCTTAAGCTAGGATGGGTTAGGATTATATATATATATATAATAATAATAATAATAAACTTTATTTATACACCATCAAATCCGGGACTAATGACCCCCGTTCACGTGTGTTTACAAATTGCCAATCATCTAAGAAGCATAAAAACACTTTTAAGAGAATAAATAAGAAAATAAATTAAATTAGCAAACAATATCCTAGTATATAGTGTATGCATATATATATAAGCCTAAGTATAGTAAAATTACTGGTAAATGCAATGATAAAATAAACGATTAGCAAAAGTGCTGAACAGCTGAACCTACTGGAAAATATATATATATAATAAAAATATATATATAAATAAATACAAAATAAATAAAATAAAAGCCTAATTTACATTAAATAATTTGATTAGATACTAAAATGTGATTCTGAGATAAATAAGACTAAAAATGTATTAAAACTATATGCATGAATAAAGCAAAGGTTAAATGATGTCTGGTTATATTAGTTTGAGAACAGAAATGTCTTCAATAATTTTCCAAACTGTCTAGTGTTCTCAATCGCGCGTAGTTCCAGAGGCAGAGAGTTCCACAATGTCGGCCCAGCACATGCAAATGCCCGGCGACCATAACGTTCTAGGGTTACGCGTGGAACATTCAAAAGCAGACCACCGCCAGAGCGAAGGGTCCTGCGTGGTGCGTAACGATGTAGCAGTGACGCGAAATACACTGGCGTGCCTGCATACAGTGCCGTGTGTACAACCATGAGTAACTTGTACTCGATGCGCTTTCTCACTGGGAGCCAGTGTAGCTGTTGTAGGACCGCAGTGATAGATCGCCGGTCACCTCGTCGAAGTTACAACACGAGCGGTTGACCGTTGGACTCTCTCTAGACGGTGCAGCAGACGGTCAGGTATACCAAACAGCATCGCATTTCCATAATCAATTCTGGATGTCACAAGTGCATGGACAAGACATTTGCAGACACTGGTCGTCATTGCCCCTCGTACACGAGCAATTCTCGAGAGATGGTAGTAAGCACTTCGACATACATTTGCAACCTGCGTCGCCATCGATAAATCAGCATCGATTGCAACACCAAGGTCACGGACGATGGTCGATGTCGCTACATATTGTCCGCATATGTCGACATGATCAATGAGTATTGGTCTGCGCAAGCTCGATGAACGTATAACAATTGCTTCCGTTTTGCTCTCGCATATATATATATAGCTATTACGAGGGGGCGCGCGATAGTGTAGTGGTTAGCACATCCGCCTGACATGCCGGCGCCCCGAGTTCGAAACCCGAACCGGGCAGGTATGGTATATTTGGTGTAAAAACCTGGCTCTCAACATTGGGGACTGTGTATCCCTCGTGACTCGGAGATCACGTTAATGTCGGTCCCGTCTCAAATTGGGACGTAAAAGAACCACTGAGGACGACAAGCACCCTGGCAGTGACCACCCTCAGTGCCAGCATAGAAAGGTCGGCTTGGCGATAATGTTCTGAAAAAGGCTGACTAGTTGAATGAGACCTCATAAGATCACTGTAACCACAATATATACAGACTAGTCAGTTAATAGAACGTTGCCGAGTGCTGGAAACAACTAGAACTAGAACTACCAACCCCAACAATAGCTGATTCCAACCACAACTAATTATAATAATAACCTTAACATTAAATAATTATTATTATATTTCACAGTAACGATTTATTCCCGTCGGCTAATTCGTTCCAGCGATTACCATAACCCCAACCATAGGTAATAATAATAACCTTAAGGATATTTCACACTAACTTTTTATTTCATCGTCTGATTGGTTATAATGATTATATGATATCACAAAATCAAAGCGATACATGAACCTCAAGTCTATCTCAACAGCTATATTACCTTCACCCACCCCCACAATATTTTGAATATGCACATATCTGGACGTTTCCCCCCAGAC
This sequence comes from Escarpia spicata, assembly GCA_963995525.1. Taxonomy (NCBI): domain Eukaryota; kingdom Metazoa; phylum Annelida; class Polychaeta; order Sabellida; family Siboglinidae; genus Escarpia; species Escarpia spicata. Next base: position 36,628,943 of record OZ023210.1, read on the forward strand.
GTTCCCCCGCCGACGATAAAGCAATCTAAAAATACAATGACACTGCACTCACACTTATCGCTGACACGACGAGGTTTATTAATAACATCAGTCTGGTCTCAATAGCTTTGTTTTTAATCTTAACCCTTATTGCCAAAATACCCTACCCCATGTAAAGTTTCGTATCGCTTGCCTGGATACCCCACGGCCTTCCAGTACCAAGCGATACGTACTTTTTAGATGGCCCCAAACACACGCAAATTAAAAAAAAACGGGAAAATATGTAGGGGTAGTGTTTCGAGGGTACGCTCAAAACACTACGGTAGTGTTTTGAAAGTACGCTCAAAACACACACACACACACACACACACACACACACACACACACACACACACACACACACACACACACACACACACACACACACACACACACACACACACACACACACACACACACACACACACACACACACACACACACACACACACACACACACACACACACACACACACACACACACACACACACACACACACACACACACACACACACACACATATATAATATAATAGTTTTGGGCGTACGCTTAGTGTTTTCGAAGGGCATAGTGTTTACACTTACTACACCTAAAAAAGAGCGCGAAAAGACGAGTTGAAATAAAGCGGTACCCTGGTCCCCAGTAAACGCAACGACGCGGCTTCGATCAGCGGTCCGCACGAAAAAAACAACGCGTCAGTGTCAGTGAAATTCTTTGAAGTGCCTGAGCCTGGGGTATCAAAGTTAGGCAAAATTCAAGTTATAACGGCGAAATCGAGGTGAGTCCGGATTCGACAGAAGTGCCTTGCATAAGATATACGTAACATAACTTAAGTGGTAAGTTTCTTTTGATGTTGAGTATACCTGAACATACCGCGACAAACTACCTGTATGGCTATGCACGTAAACAATAGGCTATTATTAGCCTTAGGTGAGTAGACCCACTCCATACAGCGACACCTACTTCCTGTTGTCTATGTCTATGTCTATGTCTATATAATAATTGGCAAAAACCATACGGTCATTACGCCAATACAGGGGACGGGGGGCATATGGCATAGCCCTACAGGGAATTTTTAGAGTCGTCTGCCCAGCCTAGATTTAAAAGTATCCACCGTGGCTGCAGACACAACTGTTTCGGTTAGTCCGTTCCAGTTCCTTACTGTTCTATTAAAAAAGCTGTTAGCATAAACCTGAGTCCTTGCCGGCACCTGAATAAATCGTTCACTGTGGCCACGAGTGTTGTTGATTGAGTGAACGAGGTGGCTCGGCAAAGGAAGGGCTATTTCTCCATGTACAGATTTATAGAACATTGCTAGGCGGCTGACCTCTCTGCGGTGCTCTAGGGACTCCCACTTGAGTGTTTTCATCATTAATGTTACGCTGCTTTCCCGACTGTTGTTACCCATTACAAATCTCGCTGCTCGTCGCTGTATTTTCTCAAGTTCGTTAATATTTTTGTTGGTGTATGGATCCCAAGCAGCGCTCGCGTATTCGAGATTAGGGCGGACTAGTGCAAAGTAAGCCGATTGTTTAGTTTTCTCTGAGCATTTATACAGATTTCTCTTTATAAAACCTAATATACGGTTAGATTTGGCAGATAGGTGGGATATGTGAGTGTTCCATCTGAGGTCATCAGAGAACTCCACGCCTAGGTACGGGTGATGGTGTACAGTTCCCAGGCTGTCTCCATTGATGGTATACTGAGATCGGTGGTTAGTTCTCTTCTTGGTGATATGCATAACTGAGCATTTATTGATATTAAAATGCATCTGCCAGGTTGCAGACCAGTCCACCAGCCTATGCAGGTCGGACTGGAGGGCTTCTACGTCACTACTGTAATTGATACACCTGTATAGAATACCATCGTCGGCAAAAAGCCGGATATTAGAGGTGATCCCCTCTCCTATATCATTGACATATAATAAAAAAAGAAGTGGGCCCAGTACAGTGCCCTGTGGTACCCCAGACTCGACTGTCACTTCTTCTGACGACTCGCCATCTACTACTACATTCTGCTTTCTGTCAGTTAGCCAATTTGAAATCCAGTTGGTGACTCCATCACTGACCCCGTAATACTGGAGTTTTCTCATAAGGCGTGCATGAGGCACGGTGTCAAAGGCCTTAGAAAAGTCCAGTATTAGGAGATCAGTTTGGTGGCCGTTATCTATATTCTTTGCAATGTCTTCTGTGGCACCAATTAATTGTGTCTCACATGAATGTTTATTCCTGAACCCATGCTGGTACTCTACGATGATGTTATTAGAGTCCAGATGGTCCATTATGTTGCTGTAGATAATGTGTTCAAATAGCTTGCAGCATACTGATGTGAGGGATACTGGCCTATAGTTTGCTGCGATTGATTTGTCACCCTTCTTGAATACTGCTGATATATTAGCATGTTTCCAGTCAAGGGGGACCTCACCCGTGTCGATGGATTGTTGGAATATTCTAGCCAGGCAAGGTGCAATTTGATCAGCTGTCTCCATTAAAATTTTGTTTGGGATTGCGTCAGGGCCATGCGCTTTGCCGGGCTTCAGTCTGAGTAACAGCTTGTGTACTCCATGTACAGTGACTGTGATTCCCGGCATTGCGGAATATGGTGACTGAGGCATGACTGGGATGTTGACAAGATCTTCCTTTGTGAAGACAGTTTGGTACTGCTTTGACAGTATATCTGCTTTCCCCTTACTAGACGAAACCAGGTGATTATTGTGGTCTTTCAGTGATGGTATACCAACAAAGTCCTTTCTTATATTTTTGACGTATGACCAAAATTTCTTAGGGATTGACCTTTCTTCATTACACTCGACGTCAAGCATGCTATCAATATAGTTATGATACGCAGCGGTTAGCTCTGTTTTTACATGTGTCCGGAGCTTCCTGAAGACAGCCCAATCCTGATTGTTTTGTGTCTTTTTTGCTTTGTTATATAGTCTCTGTTTCTTGCGGATTAGTCTGTGGATATGTCTTGTCATCCATGGAAGATTATTCCTAGATGATAGTTTCTTTGTGGGAATGAATCTGTTCATGCTATCCAGTACAATTAATTTAAACATATTCCAATTCTCATTAACTGATCGCAAATTGAAATCCTCTCCAAACAAGTTTATATTAAATTCATCTAACTCTTTTTTAATGGCACCAATGTTTGCTCGTTTATATATATAAACGGTTCTGGCTTTCTTCTTGTTCATTGGTACTTTCATGTCGAGATCGGTGGTGACAATGTCATGGTCGCTAATTCCGTTGATAGTAGAGATATTTCTGAACAGGTTAGGGTTTGTGGTAAGAATCAGGTCCAGTATATTGTTGAGGCGTGTTGGTATTCTGACCACTTGGTCCAATGAAAAGTCATTGCAGATATCAATCAGCTTCTGACTCATACCATTGCCATACTGGGGGTTTCTGATCACCGACTTGGTTTCCCAGTCGATGCCCGGCATATTAAAATCACCCCCCAAAACAATGTTTGCCGCTGGATATTTCGAGCTAATACGGCCTAGCGAATCCTCCAGACCAGATAGTGCATCGATAGTGGAGTTAGGTGGTCTATAATATGATCCCACTATCAGGGTCCGGCACCCGAACACCTGTATTCTTGCCCATACAGTTTCACAGTCAGAGTCAAACTCGGGCATCCCCGACGAAATAAAACAATTCTTTATGGCAACGAATACTCCTCCACCATTCCTGTCTCGGTCTTTTCGGTAGACATCGTATCCTGGATGGAATATTTCTCCATCAGACACCGATGCATCTACGTGCGACTCTGTGCCAATCACTACATCGGGACCATCGGCCTCCACAGTACTCATAAACTGGGTGCGTTTATCTGTGCTTAGTATGCTGTTGCAGTTAATGACCATAATCTTAATTGGTTTTGATTTAGGCTTGTTGGTTGGTTTGTTCCGGTTTGTAGGTTCGGACTCAGAGTCTGCAATGTTGTCACCATTTTCAGACACTGAGTCTGACAACAAGTCATATGGGTTAGGGTCACTTAATATGGAGCTGTCGTTAAAAAAGGAGTTTGAGAAATTTGGTAATGAACAGTGAGTGCAGTACCAGCTGACATTAGAATGTTGTAAATGGCGATACTCTTTGGGTGATACCCCGCAACAACCAATGTGGATCCATGTGTCGCATTCGTCACAACACATAGCACGATGATTTTTGGCAACAGCCTTCTTACATACTCCACATGGATACTTAACTGGTCCGGGGTTCAACTGTATATCACCCGAGATCAGTAGTGCAAGTAACAGATAAGTGGACATTGTTCGCTGGTTCGCAGATGGATATCGTGACTGTCTGTTCACGACACGCTTGATGTATATATCAGCTCCAAACAGCAAAGCTGTCTGGATCCTCCTCTCACCCACAAACTGGAATCCAGCATTTATATTATCAGGAAGTGATGCTGATGTAAAACCATTACCATGTCGAAGTCCCGCCATGAATGCGACCATCAGTATGAAAGCTGTTGTTACCCGTAGGTCCATCTTATGGTGACAAGTTTCCTGGCAATTTTCAGGTAGTTTAAAATGTGTTAAAAAATAAATTAAATAAATAAATTATGCCGCTGTACGACTGTCCAGATACTCCGACATAAATAGTGAAGGTTTAAAAACTACAAAAAATAAAAGCAATATGGTGTAGATTTTAAAATGTTGAAAAATAAAATGTACTTACAATAAAATGTTCAATGCTGTTATAGGATTTCACAAAAGAAACCAGTTGCAAGCCAAGTCTCTCCCTCTCTCTTTTATTAATTAACCTACGTTATATTATGATCAATGCAATTGAAAGATTTCGCACAGGTATCAGGTTAAACGATCTATTTAAATGTCAAGTGCAGACAAGACGTCTTTATTATATAGTGCAGCTAACAAGGGATTTTTACCCAGGGCGACTCCGGGTTTTAAAAGACGTCCTGTGCGAAAAGCCTGTTAGTATAAAGGTATATTGGTGCTCCTATTAGACTTGGCAATCAATTAGTTAGCAGCCTGACCTGCGCGTTTCAATATGGATGGAGCTATACGTACTATAGCCTTTGTTTACACGAAGTGTACAGTTGAGGCAGGAAATACACGCTCAGCGAGACTTAAGAATACTAAATGCGGTAGAAATAAGGCTCTAGTTGCGAGTAGTTTAGTTTATTCTGAATGCAGCCTGAGTAAATAAAATTATTTTGAAAACCAGCACTATTGTTTCAGTTGACTTTGGGGGGTTTGTGTTACGCGCCCTTTCCAACTCAGTGTTTACAATTTACGCCATCTTGTTATGCCAATCAATGTCGTGACTTGTTGCTAAGGAAGCCAGTGTACTAAAACCGTATTTAGAAACTTTCGAACACAAATATCACCATGCGGCTACATCTAGATATTGTTGTAGATGTATATAATCAAGTTAAAACAAATCAAAATATGTTGATCTCGAGATTAATGCAATAGCTGTCGGAACGAACGAAAAGAAACGACCACACCTGACGCATGCGCAGATCCAGATCCGTTGTGTGAATCGTATGCGAAGCAAGAGCATTAATGTTTCCCAGTTGGTACCTCCTGTAATCTATATATAGATCAGTTATGCGTGCCGCGCGGTGTGGGGTGGCGGTTATTACCTTCCGGTTCCCTTTTCTTTCTGCGGTTTCTCTTCATGTTCGCGTTTAACAATTTGACATCTACATTATATATACAATTTACGATACACACACACACACACACACACACACACACACACACACACACACACACACACACACACACACACACACACACACACACACACACACACACACACACACACACACACACACACACACACACACACACACCCACACTTTACAATTACGTATCGGACTGACCAACAAAAGAATAATAGAAGATAGTAGAATATAGTAGAATAGTAGACAATATAGTATGGAGTAGTACTTAGATGCAATGTGAAATGCATATAAAATTCCGAGTAAGCTTTATATGCAGTGATAATATAAAAAAGATTTCACAATTACCTTAATGATCGTCATTTTAGCAATCGCACTGACAGAAAATAATTAAGAAAGCTCCCGTTTGAAATGTATGGAGGTGATTAGTTGCAAGTAATTCAATTATTATGTTTTACGTTTGTATAGGACCCCTGATAATTTATTAATGGTTGTCTCACTCTCTGATAACTCGACGAAGACCTATAGAATACCCCCGAAACGCAACAAGCATTGATAATTTAACCTTCTCCGCCGCCGGTGTCCTGACTCAACGCCAACTGTGCCACGGTCCGGAGTATTTCCATAACTTGGTGACAAAAAATATATTGGTATTGATCGACAGTCCATGTCGTGGACTATCTAGCACTATCCTGTCGTCAGGAGTGCGAGTGGCTCCATTCCTTTCCTCGATTTCAGTTGTCTTCGTGATCTTGCACGATTACGATTGTATAATTTTGTCTGATAATTGTGTGTAGGCATTTCAAAACTCGTTAAATTAAAATCATGGAGACATTGTAAATTTCGTTCTACTCTATAGAATGCAAAGAAGCAATTTGTACATCACCTACACACTCATCTCCTATGTGATATTTAACATTTCAAGCAATGCCAAGGTCAAGGCAATAATGCTGAGCCCTTGATTATGGTTGGTGTGGAGGGAATTTGGCATTGCCCAAACAAAAATGTTTATTTGAAACTCAGTTGAAATTCAACTGAGTTTCAGTTGAAATTCAACTGATTCTATATGAATAGTTGAATTTCAACCGTTGAAAGTTGATTTTAACTGCTGTTCAACCTGCGTTCAACAGTTGAATGCAAGTTGAATGTGAACATGAAGTTGAATGCAAGTTGAAAGCGGGGACTTAGACTTCAACTGCAGTTGAATGCAAGTTGAAAGCAGGGACTTACATTTCGATAGCAGTTGAACGCAAGTTGAAAGCGGGGACTTAGACTTCAACTGTAGTTGAACGCAAGTTGAAAGTGGAGACTTACATTTCAACAGCAGACTTAGTCATTTTAAAGAATCCGTTGTAGTTGAACACAGGTTGAAAGCAGGGACTTTATAAATGTCCACAACTCAGTTTGAACACAAGTTGAATGCAATGATTTTATCATTCCTAATAACATGTATTTTTAAAGAAGGCATCCTGATTATAAACACAAACTTACTCTTGCGTATTTACACAAATTCATTCACAATTATAACTGAGGTCACTGACATTTAAAAATAATATTTCAGTAGCAGGAATGGGATCAATTCAAAAATGAATTGGAATTATTCAATTCCTTAATTGAATAAACAAAAAGGTGGAACAACCGAATAATTTAACATGACACTGGACTCCCGCTGTTAAGAGCAAAGCGATGTGCTTTAAATTAGACAGGGCTCCCAGTGGGCTCACGAAGTCTTTTAGCAATTAATTTTTGGTCAAGCGGACAACGTCTCAAAATGATTTAAAACGACGTCTATTCGATGTCTTTCTGTTGATATCTAAATCACGCCGACGAATTGACATACATTACATATCTTTCTATTGACATAAAAATCACGCTAGATAATTGCCCGAAAACGACGTTGAACATAGAACTTTTATCGTTTCAGAATGACGTAAAAATGACGTCTATTATATGTCTTTCTGTTGACGTCTAAATCACGCTGTAGAATTGACGTCTGTTGAATGCAGTGTTATTGACCTGAAAGTGATGTTGATTGAACAGAGAATCTTTTCCGTCTCAGAATGACGTAAAAATGACGTCTATTAGACGTATTTCTGTTGACATATAAATCACGCTAGTGAATTGACAAATTTTAGACATCTTTCTATTGACGTAAACAGTGCCTTTGGAGAATTGACATCAATTAGATGTACAATTGTGGCAAACGAAATAATTATTAACTTTTCTATCTCGGAAAGACGTAAAAAGACATACTTCATTTGACGATAATACCATGCATGATAATTTTGATCTAATATGTAGACATAATGTTAACATATAAATTATTTTGAACAAATAAAGTCGTATCTTCCAGAGATAACATATGAATATTTGTTTACTTACATTTGGGCACAATAATTATTTATGAGAGTTCATTAATTGCTAATGCATGCATCATATCAACGTTTGGGTCTCGGTGTTGACTAAATAACAAATAGTTATAAATCAAAACGTAAAACAGCTATAATTAGAAGGCTACATACATGATAATAATATGATCTTCCACACTCAAGTATGCAAGCAGTTATATATAATGGTAATGAATGCATCAACCCATATTAAACAATAACCACAACTTTCCAGTAGGTTGATGAATACCACTGAGGTATCTACAATGCAAAGTGTTTTCTATGTTTTTAGCTATAAATGAGGTATGCTGTGTCTAGATCCAATTCGGGTCACATATGACCAACCTCTAAAAAGATAAATGACTATGAGTTCATACGGGTCAACCGGTTGCTGCCCACATACCCGGTAATTCGAGTCTGGAACCCGCAAAATCTCTGATGACTTGCCATGCACAACCCTAACTCGCAGGTCGGCCTGTACAACTTTGGCGGGCAATTTTAAATACACCACATATGTCCCTATGTGTGTGTGGCAGAATTCGACAAGTTACAAACTGCAGTGCTGTTTGGATTTCGTGTTTGTAAAAACTTTGTATTGTTGCAGTTTTTCTGGTTTGTCATTTTTTCTTGCAAATCCACAGCATGTCTCACTTGGTGGCTGTCTTTGCGGATTCTATTTTCAAGTATCTTCCCCATAGTTTAGATGGTGTCCAGTTCGAGCTCTACTGTAGACGAGGTGTTGGTGTCAATGGCATTCGTCAAGGTAAGATGTATTGTCTAAGACGCACACAGTGAAATGAGAAATTGTGCATCGATCACTATATTACTGTACACATTTTACTGTAGTGTTATCACACATGTGGAAATTGCATGTTAATTTCCTGTAAAATAGTGTTGTAACCCCTTCTCGGCTGGTACCTTCCCGGGTAGATTATTTTGCCCTTTATGACTAATAATGATCAACTACTTGAACAAGGTTCGTAAATTAATATACAGGAAGCATATTCAGTTTTTATATTCAATAAATGATTACTACCTGATACTGAAGAATACATATTTATATTTAGACGGTGCCGCTAATCCAGTCGGATGATTTAACAAGATTTAACAAGATTGCCACCCAGAGAATTAACTCTAGGTAGCAGGTGGACAAGGAAGCCATTGGCTTTTCGAGAGTCCGACCTTTTTATCTATGTGTATCCCGCCCGTCTGAGGTATGTGTCGATTTTATTTTTAAACATATTCACGCTACTAGCACCCACACAATCAGCAGGTAATCTGTTCCATTCATTTACAGTCCTTTGTGAAAATGAAAACTTTCTTATATCCAATCTACTCTGCTCCTTTGCTAATGCAAGATCATGTCCTCTAGTCCTTCTATCTTTCTTAACTGAGAAAAACATATTTCTATCAATATTTTCATAACCCTTCAATATTTTAAACACTTCTATCTGATCTCCTCTCAATCTCCTGGTCTCTAGTGTTGTTAAACCGCATTTTTTTAGGCGTATTTCATAACTAAGATCCCTCAGATTTTGTATCATTTTAGTTGCTCTCCTCTGCACTCTTTCTAGCATATCTATGTCCTTCCTGCGATATGGCCTCCACGCTTGAATACAATATTCTAAATGAGGCCTAACTATTGTTTTGTACAGCGGTATTATTAGCTCTTTTTCCTTATACGTTATGTTTCGCCTAATTAATCCAAGGATTTGATTTCCCTTTGAAGCTGCAATTCCGCACTGCTCTGAAATCTTCATATCAGCACTAACGGTTAACCCTAAGTCCTTTTCTTTTACAGTAGTACTTAGTACAGTACCCCCCATTGTATATTCTACCTCTTCGTTCCCATGTCCTATGTGGAAGCATTTACATTTCCCAAAATTGAACATCATTTGCCATTTTTCAGACCATTTCATCAAACTGTCAAGATCATCTTGTAAATGCTGTCTATCTCCATCACTTTTAGTCCTTCTAAACACTTTTGTATCATCCGCAAATTTCAACACCTTGCTTGTTATTTCATCATCCAAATCGTTGATGTATATTAAGAATAATATAGGACCTAATACTGATCCCTGTGGTACCCCACTCAATACCGATTTCCAGTTTGAAGCCTCCCCATCAACTACTACACGTTGTCTTCTGTCAATCAGCCATTGTTCTATCCAGTTTATTATACCATTTCCTATGCCATGGGCCTTTAGTTTAAGCAGTAATCTTTGATGTGGTACTTTGTCAAAAGCTTTTTGAAAATCTAAGTAGACGATATCTACTGGTGTTCCCTCATCTACCCACTTAGTGATGTCTTCCAAAAAACATAACATATTTGTTAAGCATGACCTCGCTTTAAAAAAAACATGTTGAGATGGGTTTATCAAGTTTTGTTTAACAAGAAAATCCACCATGTGATCTTTAATTAGTCTTTCTAATAATTTACAAATCACTGATGTTAAACTCACTGGTCTATAGTTCTCTGACTTGTTTCTCGAACCTTTTTTGAATAACGGTATAATGTTTGCTTCTTTCCATTCTAAAGGAACCACTCCCTCTTCTAATGACAAGTTGAAAACTGTTGCAAGTGGTATGCTAATTTGTTCTACAATTTCCAATAGTAGTTTGGGTGGAATACCATCCACTCCAGGTGATTTATTTTCCTTCATAGCCCTTATTTTCTTAGCTACCATTTCCGGGGTTACAATTAATTGTCCTAAATAGTCTGAATCTGCCCCCTTGAACTTAGCCTCTGGTATTGGCAGTGAACTAATATCTTCCCTGGTAAACACTGAACTAAAGTACTCATTCAGGTCTTCTGCCATTATGAATCCCTCTGATATCATATTTCCAGCACTATCTTCTAGAGGACCGACCTTATCTTGAACTTTCTGTTTGCTTCGAACATACGCATAAAAACTCTTGCTGTCATGTTTTATATTACTAGCTAATTGTTGTTCATAGCTTCTCTTTGAATTTCTAATTTCAGCTGTAGCTTGGTTAAGTGCTTCTTTATAATTGTTGTAGTCTTCATCATTTCCAGTACATCTATATGACTTCCACATCATTTGTTTATACTTAATTTTTCTAATGGCTTCTTTCGATAAGTGTTTCTTTTTGGACCGTTTTCCTTGTTTTTTGAAGGGTACAAATTTATCGATTATGCACTTAATTTCACTCTTTAATATATTCCAGCATTCTGTTGCCGTCTTATTTTTCAGTGTCTTATTCCAGTCTATCTTTGCTAAATATTTCCTCATGTCCTTATACCTTCCTTTGTGGAAATTTCTCCTATACTGCTTTTTGCTATTCCTTTCTGATTTTACTTTGATGGTAAAATGTATCTGGTTGTGATCGCTACTCCCCAGTGGCTCACATATCTTGACATTGTCAACTAATTCATTCTGTGAGGACAAAACTATGTCTAACACATTCTCACCCCTGGTTGGTTCTAGCACATGTTGAGAAAGGAATGTATCTTGAACTAAAACTAAAAACTTGTGGTCCTCTCTCCCCATACTCTGTAGAGATTTCCATTGTATATGCCCATGGTTAAAATCCCCCATAATAATACAGTCCCGTTTGCTTACTTCCCTTATAGCATTTTGTATTTTTTCATTCTCTTCTATGCTTATGTTTGGACTTCGATAAACCAACCCAACCGTCAACGTTGAGTTTCCTGTAACTATGTTACACCAAACAGCTTCTTCGCAATCTGCTTCTCTTTCTAATTTTATTTCATAAGCCTGAATAGATTCTTTAATATATAAAATAACTCCACCTCCCTTTCTTCCTATTCTATCTTTTCTAAACATTACATATCCTGTCAGTCCCAATTCAGCATCTGATATATCGGTGGTGGTCCAGGATTCGGTTATACCTATTATATGAGGGTCAATATCTTCTACCATAATGTTTAGTTCATTTCTTTTGTTTACTATACTCCTTGCATTTAAACAAACACATTTATATCCAGCTTCAGAAGAGTTTTCCAGACTGTTATTTGTTGATTTATTTGTGCTGTCTTTATCTATGCCTCCATTTTCAGGCTTTTCTGTGAGTCCCCCCTGCGAATCTAGTTTAAATAGATGCAACCTGTCCCACTGTCAACAGATTGCAGCAGATTCTCTGAGAAAACTGCTGCCCCCTTTCCACTAAGATGGAGGCCATCTCTCATGTACATATCTTCCCTCCCAACAAAGTATCCCCATAAATCTGTGAATCCCACCCCCTCTTCTTCACACATCTGCTCAGCTAGTGCATTGATCGCCATCCTCTTGCAGTTTCTATACGTTGCCCCCCTTCCTCCCATTACTGGCAAAATTCCTGACAAAATAACCTGTTCGACTCTCGTCTTCTTTAGCTTCCTCACTAACTGTCTATACTTCTGTACTATCGCAGTTGTTCCCTCCCTGTCTGCATTATTTGTTCCTACATGTACCAGTATAGACCCCCCCTTGCCATGTCCCAATACCTTCTCTACCCTGTCAGTTACATGTTCAATCCTAGCCCCCGGTAAACAAACAACGATGTCTTCCCCCTCGCTCAGTGTCTTGTCCGTCTTTCTCATAATGGAGTCACCCATAAACACCCTCTCTTTCCTCATTGCCCCCTCAATCACTGCCTTAGAATAGCTCCTTCTTCGTTTTGCATCTGTCTGTTTGTTGTCTTTCCCCCCTGCCTTCTTCTCTCCTGTCACATTCTCTTCCGATCCATTCTTTCCTGTCGCTTTTTCTCTTGTCACCTTTCCTCCTGTCAGCGTCCCTTTTATCGACTTCTCTTCTATCACATTTGCTCTCACTTCCCTTCGTCCCTTCTTCTTTCGTCCCGTCTCATTTTCCTCTCTCCTCTCCCGTTCCATCTTCCCTCCCTCCTTCTCTACAGTCACTTTCTTCCCTGTCACCTTCACGCTTGTCACGTTTTCTGTTGTCGATTTTCCAATTTCTTCCCCTCCAATCACCTCTCCTCTCAATCTCCTTTCCTCAGTTTTCTTGCCACTGCTATTCTCCTTCAGTCTTGCAGTATCCTCACCTCTCTCCCTGTCTTCTCTCTCCGTTCGACCTGCCTCCTTGCTAATTCCCATCTCCATTCCCTTCACAATATCTGTCAACCTAACTATCTCCTTCTGCAAACACTCCACCTTCCAACATCCAATGCACTGAAAGGTGAATCCTTCCTCCATGGTTTCTGCCCATGACTTTCCACACCCGGACGATGCAAAATCTACCCAGCTGTAGCAGTGATCGCACACCAAGTGTCGCTTTGCCTTGACTTTCCGCTTGCAAGGCGCCATATCCCGGTCAGAATTTATTTAATAACTTAACTAACTTAGTCTTTATAAAGACTGTTTCCTGTGTACTACAGCACACTTTAGGTTACAAATTTCAATTACACAGCCGACTATTTATCCTAATACGAACGCTAACATCACCGGTAGTGACCTAATTTAAATACAATCAATTACGTTATGTTAGGCTGCTTTATTGATTTAGGTTACGCCGCCCGACTATCGCCCTTGCTTAATTTTAACAACAATGCAACCTAACCAAAATATATAGCAAGTACTGGCTTACACAGATATTATCTTGTGTAAGTAGTTTGATGGTTGTTACTTTATCTCCTATATATTCTACCACATAATCAGGTTTGTTAAATCTTGTTTACAAGTTATCGAAGGCTAAGCCGCCTAACTGAGTTACCCTATTATCACTCACTATACTAAGGTGTTCTAAAATACTTTAACTAACTAACTTTAAGCACAAATGCTACTCAATATATGTTTATTGCAACTTTATGAATGATATTAAGGCAAAAATAATACTTATCAATCAGTAATTCCACTTGTTTATCCACTTTTTACACCACCAATTTCTACGATCAATCTCCGCCAAATATAGCCTCGAACCTCCAGAATGAGAATCCATTAACTTAACTTAAGATGTTGCCGAATTTCAATTTTCTTTTACGTCTTAATAACGCATTTCCATTGGTCATATATTGTGTTTCTTTTAAATAACATTACATTCTCATCATTAACATTTTAGGAATAGTGATTTCGCTGCAACTTGATACGGTTACATTACACAAGTGTTCTTTGAAGCTGATGCCGGTCGTCGTGTGTGTCGCGTCCGATAGAACTTTTGTCTTGACGCGGGCCGTCTTCGCGTTTACGGTTTAGCGCGTTTAGCAGCCTACTTTAGAATTATGGACACTCCTGTTCTGTCTTGTTGAATGATAGGTGTATGTTGACTGCTGAGCGCCTCAGCTTTTATTTGATATACATATGTTACATACTATGATATCACTACAATGAAATGTTATAATTAATTTTAGGAATTAGAATAGAAAACACAATATATTAATTTGCAATTGTCATTGACATCTCTATTTTATGTTCAGTCTTAGGCTTAGCAAGACAATTTCATTTAAATTATGCAGAAGTTTAGAACATCTCTTAACTTAAACTTAAGTAAAGTGACCTGTGTATTTTCACTTTGCGCTTTTTCTTGCACAACAGTTGATGAATATTGTGTAAATATGATTTTGCTTTTAGTACAAATAGGGACATTTGTCTTTAACAGAATAATATGCTTTCAGTGCTTGCTGAAGTGGATCCAGTAGAGGTTGATGCAGTTATTGTCCATGTGGCTACGAACCACCTAGAAGCCATCTGCAACGACATCCGTCATCTAGACCGTACCTTAGATCAACACCATCGACTTATTCGCGAGGCCCAGGACACTTACCCTGGAGTGCCCCTCATAGTTTCTGGTGTACTCCCTCGATTTGATGAGTGAGTTAGTACTAGAAAATATCATAATGATAACAATAAAAATGTGATCACATATACAAAATTGTGACTGCTACTTCTGTCAATGCTGCTCCATAATTGTGTTTGGCTATTGGAAAAACTTAATTCATGGTTTGTCTTGTAATATGTTTTTGGAACTTGCTAATATAAGCAAATGATATGTCTACTGATTATCTACATTTTTCTACACCTTTCACGAAGCAATAATATATATATCACGCATTTTAAATAGGATTGTGGCTGTAAACATTTCGTTTAGAGATGTTTGAACAAAGTAATACTTGTGCTGAAACTTACTTTAATTCCTTTCTACAGTGATGATATCTACAAGACAGGGTTGTTGTACAACCAGTGTCTCCACCAGGTGTCTGCACGCATTCCTGGTGTTCATTTCTGGGATTGGGACACCATCTTCACGCAACCGGGACATTTTAGTATGGACGGACTTCATCCATCACTCTACGGCAACTCCTTGTTACATGCTACGACTGCCAACCGTGTCCTGCAGATACTGTCACATGACAGTAGCCTCGGTTTTGCCAAGTAAGTTCAAGCAAGGACCATTTTGTATGATGAATATGGTGTTGTCTCCCTTTGTTATGTTTGCGTCGTACCTGCTGTGTTTGAGCTGGTTAGACATTTGAAAAACATTAATTTATCACAAATGACTTGAAAGTAGAATGTGTCTTTGCAGGGAGGCAGACATGGTATCCAAGGAGCTATCCCGTACCCGAGCAGACCATCAACGGCGTATAGTAGCCAAGGCACAAGCCAAGGCTGCTAGGACACCTCAGCCCTGCAGATGCAGACAGGACCCTGCACCAGCGCGGACCTACGGCAATTATATTCTACCAGGTACAGGACACCCTGCTGGTCCTACTGTGTGCCCGGATGACCTGGAGGACTATATCTTCATCAGTGTGGCAGGAGTGCCCATCGCCATCCCTCCAGGGCAGCTGCATTCACGCTGCAAGGTATGTTCTAAGGCAGATCAATGTATTTTAATTTACTCCAGTACTCTAGCATATAAGGATGGGCTATCAACCAAAATACTAAAGCTCATTAAAATTTCCAGATAAAAAAAATTTGCTGAAGGTATACCATTTTTTCATAAATATAAAATGATACAGTGTCTGTCTGTCTGAGAGTCATATAAAGCCTTAATTATCAGGTGAGCAAATTTTAGGTGGTATTTTGAACAAATCCAGTCAAAGCGAATTCAACAGTTTTTCCGATGATTTCAGTAAAACTAAATAAACCTATAAATGTTTTTCATTTATGCATAGATACATTCAAGAATGGCTGATATATTGTTATAGAGAAGTTTGCATTCCAGCACCACTCAACCAGTCCGGAACGTCAGATGAGGACCCAAAATCAGATACCACGTCAGAGACCTGCTGTGCAGTGCGGTGTCCCTTCTGCACTTCTGTCAGCTCGTCAGAGGATGTGTTGCTTGACCACGTCCTGACTAAGCACCGCAACCTATGCCGAGATGTAGAGACTGGAGATGATGGTGATCGTTCGTCGGTGTCATTGCAGCCACTGGACACATCCATCGAGACTCCAGTGACTGACATGACAGACATGACAGTGGTAGGAGGTGTGAGTCCTCTCAGCATAAATAGTCAAGACAGCGCCACAGTTGTAGGTGGAGGACCACGGCATCCATGTGTAAGTAGCCAAAATAAATCTGCATCATGCTTTGTGCAAGCTAGAAAAGAATTATTTAAATCCACATTTCCGGCAGTACTCAGATCTAAGCAAGTTGACATTCGATCTGGAACTAATGTTAAGTGTACATCTACTGATCCCAGTCAGTATCCTTATATGCCGCCCTTATGCCAGATAGAGGGAATTTTACAGAAAATTGAGATAAATCACACGGATAGAGCAGAAATTGTGCTGGATTATGGTTGTTATTCAGTGGAAACCATTAAAGTTTTCAAAGATTTCTTTGCTGGGAAGGACATTCAAGAAAAAGTTAGGATGGAAATTAGTTGGGCAGAACAACACAATTATTTTACCATAGATGGTGTTTCGCAGCTTGACCACAAATGTTTAGATGAATATTTGCAAATTGTTCTGAACTATGCAGAAAATGACAGTCTTCATAGCAAATAACCGATACTACATTGAAGATCTTACATTTCTTTTTGGTGAACGTTGGCTGTCAAATTCGCTTCTATCTCAGATTAGTGTAATGCTGAATGCTAAATTTTATGATACTAAAACTTTGGTGTACTATGCATCAGATATACAACACAAGACAAATTTTGGCGCACAGATTCACCAAAAATTTGCAAATGTTCATGATGGGCAAATTATTTTGTTTGTACCTGTTGGTAGTAATGGTGGAACATATTTCATGGGCAATTTACAAGTGTCTAATGCAGATGGAACTAACATTTTGTTACAGTCTAATCACTTTGCACTGGCTGTGTATTCAATGGAATTTAATATTGTAACCTATGCAGACACACTTGGGTGGGGAATGCCGGCAACAGTTAGGACTATATTTCAAAAGATATCACAGGACTTGGGGAAACCAGCTCCTCTTTATAACTTTTGTCACCAACCTGGGGTTGATACTGGCTCACATACCTGTTCACATCTATGGTCTCATAAATATCCATTACAGATGTGTTCATCCATTTGCGGAGTCTCTGTAATAATAGGTGCCTCACTAGCAAGTTTATACCGGACCAGGTTCTATGGTCTTGCTCTTCCAGATTCTCAAATTCAAACAAATGAAATTGCTTATCTGCGCAACATCTCTCTCTATTCACACTTTTTGAGACAGGTAATCATGCAATGGATAATGACAGGCACAGTTGATGTGAATATGCTAGTACAAAAGCCAAATGGAAAGCTTTCCAGTAGCAGCTACCAAAGTGTGAGTGCCAGTCGTAATAAGAGAAGCAACAAACACAAGTCTATGCCCTATAAAACTGTTCGGACAAGCATGGTACACTCATTTTTCAATTATTTAACTAATGATATCCCAAACTATATTGTTAGTGCACAGTCAAAGAATAGTTTTGCTGACTACCTCAATAAATGTTGGTTTCATAGTGCATGGCAAACAGCATTTACTGCTGAGACAGCAATGTTGGTGCCGGAACAAGATAGACGAAATCCACTGTTGTTGACCAATAACATAACAGAAAATCAATTCAGGTTACTTGTCCAAGGGGAAAACGCGAATCATTTAAACAAATCTCTAGCATTTCAAATTCGAACTTTAATAGACAGAACTTTGCCGAGGCATGCAAATGACACTGTGCGTGATGCTACTAAATTAGCCAGATTTAAAAACCAGGTAAACACTTCCAAGGGAAAATTACTTAACTGTATCATGAAAGGCCTATATCTAGTGAAGACTCGGAAAGTCAGTCTCATTCCAAATTGGGATCAACATGGGTGGGCATTTGTCACTTCAGAGGATAAAAAGCAATCTGGAAATGACCATGAATATTATCTAAATGTAGGTAGTGAAAATTTACTTGCACAATTGAACGCAAGTGCTGCTCAAACTTTCCATAATGTTGTTGCCCAGTACCTGCCAGTTCCGGCACCAGATGAAGGGGTTTACATTGTAAATATATTCCTTACCATGTGTACATGTTTAGGTTTCATTCACAAGGGACAACCATATTTCTGTAAACATTTACATGCAGTGCAAGCAACTATAAACAACTGTCATGACCATTTAAAATTGTTGGAATTGTATTTTGCTACTGTCACAAAAATTCCTCCTGGTTTGTCTACTCTCTTTCCCCAACAAAGTAATATATGTGATCGGGCTAATGTTTTCAGTGGTATAAATTCTTTATTACAAAGGTCCCACATAGCAACAAAGTTAGAAGTACAACAAGCTAAAAAGGGTAATTTACTTAAACTCCTACATGATCCTAAGATGAAAGCTGCACCAACATTCTTCTCTGGTAGGCTACCCAAACGACATCCTCATCACTCAGGATTCAGAAGGAAGGGGGGCCCCATTGTTATCAGAAATAGCGATTATCAATTGAAATTTCCTGAATTTAATACAGGTGATCCATACCAGCCTCTAGTTAAAATTCCTCACAATGCTAGAGAAAGGTGGGATGGGAGGAAAAGATGTATGCGCAAAAAACGAGGACTGACTATAAGTGAAGTAGCTTCAGAAAATGCTCAGATTTTGGCTTTCAAGCTTAAAAAGTTGGCAATAGCTCGGTCACACAAATTATCAAGAAACTTAATACAAAGTTGAAAGTTTTCTAATTAATTAATTTCTAACCATTTTGCTCTTAATTTCTTTCATTTCCTAATGTAGTTGAGTTTGCCTAAAAAGATCTGTTCTGTATAAGAAGTATATCAATTATTATTACATGTATTATGTGTTTACACAACAGAGGGCACAGAAATTACTGTCAGAGACTATGTCACCCAAGGAGGGATAGTGCCTAGATGATTGGTGTTATAATGTGTTTGGCATGCTTCCAGGTGTCATTGATAAACTGTGTTTGGACAAACAAAAGCATGTTGGCTTCATTCCACCCCATGTGTCTGATAGTGGCTACCCTTAACCTTCTCTTGTGTTTACCTACTATTGTATACAAACTATTGTACACTTGTATTTGTACTCATTATTTTCAACCCATAATCGAAACATGATAAACGTATACGGCCCGACGTCGCAGCGTGTTAACACCAACAATGCCGAGCAAGACGAGTTCTTCGCCGAACTCGGAAGTCTGACGTCGCAGTACTCGTCGAATGCCCTATTTTACATCGCTGGTGATTTCAACAGCAAGCTCGGCTACAAGAAGTTCGACGAGGAATTCATGGGAAAACACTCGCGTGGCAGACGGAACATCAACGGCATAGCCCTCGCCGACTTTCTCGAGGTACACGGCCTGTTTGTCTGCAACACTGCATTCCAACACGCCGCTCGTCACAAAACAACATGGCAAGGACAGCGCCGCGATGTGACGACAGGTCACACTGTACCCATATACAATGTGATCGATTTTGTCATCTGCCGACAGACACACAAAAGGCTCTTGACAGACTCCCGATCATACGCCGGCACTTTACTCGATACCGACCACCGTCTGCTCGTCGCAAAGCTCGACCTCAGGCAAATGTTCAACGTTTGGGGTCGAATCGAGAAGTTGCGCTCGGCGAAACACGTTCGCTACAACACCGAGTTGCTGGCCAGCGATCCCTTCCGCGCACGGTTTCGTGACGTCGTGTCGGAAGCACTATCGGAAGTCAATACGAACACGTCAGCTAGTTCGAGATGGAACACATTAGAACATATTCTGAAGTCGGCGGCGGAACTGACCATCGGTCGGACCGCCCCGGCGGCCAGACGAGGTGTCACACACTGTGTTGAAATGGCGGCAATGTCAGAGGAACAACGCAAGTTGAAACTATGGCTGCAGAACACTCCAAACGCTATCCGCCGGTGCGAACTGAAGCGCCAGCGCAACACAATCTTGCACGCTATGCGCCGAAAAGCTCGCGATAACGCCTCAGCGAGACTAGACAGGCTAGCGTCAGAAGTTGAACGTCTCCACGATGGCGCAAAAATGTTTCGTGCCGTTCATG
The DNA here is from genome assembly GCA_963995525.1 of Escarpia spicata. Lineage (NCBI taxonomy): Eukaryota > Metazoa > Annelida > Polychaeta > Sabellida > Siboglinidae > Escarpia > Escarpia spicata. The sequence continues at coordinate 36,649,416 of OZ023210.1, forward strand.
AAATGACGAGGAAACCTGCCGTCAAGCTAACGATCCACGACGACGCTGGACGCGTTATCTGTAACAAAGCCGAACTGAACGCGCGTGTCACCGAACACTTTAGTCGCCAGTTCAGCGACGAAGCTATAGAAGAACTGCCTGCCTTCACCGGAAGACCATCGCGACTGGCAGACCCAATCACAACAGAAGAAGTCAAGCGAGCGATCGGGAAATTGAACAGCGGCCGAGCCAGCGGGCAAGACGGCATACCGGCCGAATTTTTCAAATGCACGGCCTGCCTGTTAGCAGACACAATTGCCAGCATTTTCAACGATGCACTGGAAAAACACGAACCGCTCGACCTAGGCAAAGGTGTCCTCGTATTAATACAGAAGCCGGGCAAACCAATAGGTCCACTAACGAGTGTGCGTCCGATAGTCTTACTATCGGTGCTCCGAAAGACACTGTCTCTCATCGTACTATCGAGGATCGCGCCGAAAGTTGACGACTTCCTGTCGCCGTCGCAATCGGGATTCCGACGCGGACGCAGCACGGCCGACGTAGTCTTCGGGTATCGTTGGCTCTGTGCTAAAGCGCAGCGTCAGCACGTATCAATCGAATTCCTCGGCATCGATCTGAGTCGCGCCTTCGACACCATACGTCGCGACAAGCTGCTTGACACGCTACAAACATTCCTCGGCGAGTCGGAAATGCGGATGATTCGCTTCCTACTCGCCGCCACGTCGCTCGAGCCGCGTCTCTCAACAGGCGATTGTCATTCATTCGCCACATCCATCGGGACGCCGCAAGGCGACAGCCTCAGCCCCGTGTTATTCATTGTGTACCTCGAAGCGGCACTCCGTGACCTTCGTTCGCGCCTCCCGACACGTCCACCAGCTGATGCCACCCTACCGCTGGACGTCGAGTACGCTGACGATACGGACTTCGTCAGCTCTTCTCGTTCGTTCCTCGACGAGATCGAGCGCATCGCGCCAGCTTGCTTGGCGAAGTGGTCGCTGACGATCAACGCGTCGAAAACAGAACGAACAAGTATCAGCCGACACGCTGACCGCATTCAGGAAGAGTGGCGTATGACACGCAAGCTTGGATCGCTCCTCGGTGAAGCCGAAGACGTCGCTCGCCGAAAGCAGCTGGCCAACGTCGCCTTCCGCAAGCTGTGGACACTGTGGTTCAGGCGATCACAGATCTCTCTATAGCTGCGGCTACGGCTATACGCATCCTTCGTTGTGCCCGTGCTGACGTACAACATGGGTACATGGGGACTCACGAAATCAGAACTAGATCATCTGGATGCGTACCACCGTCGTCATCTACGCCAGATCATCGGCATATGTTGGCCACATCGCATTTCCAACGAGGCACTGTACCACCGTTGCCGATGCCGTCCCATCAGCGAAGCTGTCATAACTGCAAGATGGAGTCTATTCGGGCACGTGCTCCGTATGCCACCCGATGCACCCGCTCAGCGAGCGATCGACAACTATTTCGCCGTGGACACAGGTGTCACGACATACATGGGTCGACCGCGAACGACACTGCCGACAGCGTTGAGCGCGGACCTGCGACGCATAGGCCGTACGCTACGTTGCCGTGCCGATGTCGACGCTCTGCGCGCATTCGACCGTGAACAGTGGCGACAATTGGGGCTAGCCATTTCAAAATAAGAAAGCACCATATGAATCCATGGAATTGACCATTTTAAATTATTTATTTACATTTTTATTACTTTTTAGTGCAATTTCTACTGACATTTTAACGATTATTTTATATATGTTTATATCATATGGACATTTTAATTATTCATGTATCTATTCATTTAAATATTTTTATTTATTTATATGTCTATTTATTCCACTTCTACAAAGAACTGTGATGGTATATTTCGTGCGGAATGGCACAAGCGAAACAGACGCGATCTACATCACGTCTGCCACGCGAAAGTGCACATAATAATAAATAAATAATAAATCGAAACATTGCAGAAGGAACGAAACCAAACAAATAACTGGAGCAATGTTTTCTTCTTGATGGGTGATTTTTTCATTATACATGTACTTTAATTCTACCTTGCTACAATCATTTGTTGATTATCATGCACTGAAGTATTTAACTGATATTATATGTCACCCACCCAGGTAACCCTGGTATATGAAGGTGTTAACTTTAGGTTGGCCTTCATATGCAGACAGGCGACTGGGTGGGGACAGTGATATCGACCTATGAATGTGTGTATAGGTGTAAATAGTATGTAATATATGTGCATATAGTGTGGGCCCTAAAAAGCCTTCACAACAATATATCTCAGCCACCCAGTTAACCCTGGTGTGAGAAAGTTGGTAACATTAACTTTGTCATATCCTCAAAATTGCCTTACATTGACCAAGTTTAAAGATATAGTTTACTCTAGACAATAGAGGGCACAGAGACTGTCAGAGACTAGATCACCCGGGAAGAGATGGAGCACAGTAGATCATCATTATTATGTGTTTGGCATGCTTCCGGATGTTATTGATAAACTGTGTTTGGACAGACAAAAGCATGTTGGCTTCATTCCACCTCATATATACAGGTGTATATGTAATATATATATATATATATATATATATACACATGTCTGTTGTAATAATGTATATTCATTGCTGTACTGTGTGGTAATATATGTTTGGCATAGGGTTAATTCCAATAGTCATTGATCTCGCTGCTATATATTGAGCATTCACATTTCTTGGTTTCAACCTTAGCTATATATACATGATAATGCATACAAGGGGTTTTGGGGGCACTCTGACGCTTTCCCCTTCCACAAAGCGATTTAATCTTTAAACCAAAACCTGTCTTTTGTCAATTTATGGGTGGGTCCCGCAACCTGCGTGTGGTTGGTTCCCCTTACCTTTGCTGTTACGTTATCATGTACATATTGTATTATGTGGATTTCATTACTGACTTAATACAAAGCTCTGACACAAATGTACATCAGCCTTGTTATTTACAGCAAACTAGCCACACTTCTGAGTCAATAACTCCACTACATTAACAGGGATCCTTGTTCCACATAAATAATATATATATACACTTAATTTACATGCAAAGTTGCATGATATATAGGAACAAGTCGCTCTGCAAGCATGCTTGAAACGCTACAGTATTTGGGTAGTTGAAGCAGTCTTCTAAAGACATGAGTATAAGAAACATGTAACCTATGAATGCTGTGAACAGTGTGGTTCCACTATAGTTGTGATGCGTACACTGAAGAACTAAAAGTATCAAATAGCTTTATCTTAATATTATCAGTGCACATATAACATTTTCTAAGTACCAGGTAGTACGTATACAGTGTCACGTGCATATAGCTGGCGATACTGACACATAATTATAATATCTTTGCCATCATTGCACACACACACATGATATATATATCGCAAAATATAAACATAAAAAACTTTCTGAGTAATAGTGACAGTGTTTTATGTTTATATTTTGCGAGCGAGTTCAGCCTCAGGTATCAAGAGCTGCACATATACCGTCAATGTTGTCCCTTCAAGCTGACATGATTCCTGCATATTGTAAATAGCGGTATATATACAACTCGATAAGTTCGTAAACGTTGTTAATTTTTATAAATGCCGATGCCAACATGAAGGACATTTCCAGCCAGAAATCACCGCAACCGGAAGGAAGTGACCGAGATTCCTAAACCATGCGCACGCAGAGGAGGTACCAACTCGGCAACAATAAGTAATTTGCGTATTTACGCGAACGTCAACTTCACTAATGTGTCGTACGTGCGTAAATAAAACCACAACGCGAATCACTCTCATAAGACACTTTGACATGCTTTCCTCAGAATGGAGGTGAACGCAAACACGTTGATACAGGGAGAGATTTACTATTCTTGCGGTGAAAACTCGTGCAAACCTAAACGGGTACGTAGAACATAGTGATAGTAGGAAATCGCATCCGGAAATTCCCCACCTCGTTCGCTTAAATTTGGGATTGGCCCTTTCAAGGCCTTTGGTTGTTTACGGAGTCGGCTAGTCGACTAAAACTACGAAATCTGGTTCGAATGATGATGGTGTATGTTAAAGAGTGTTAACACTCAAATAACCAACTTGTCCAGAAACACGAAATTACCGACAGGTTACGGTGACAAAACAACTGACATCAGGACAGAAGTTGATCAACACACGTCACCCTACAAATATTATAACATTAACAACTACACTTGTTTTGCACATGATCAGTGCATGACATTCTTGCCGGAACAGGTGTGCGTTGTTCCACAGTTTGAGCCCTCAACCAGAGTAAAACACCAGTCGTGTTTGTAGTTAAAACACGATGCTTCATGCCTGTCCAAATTCAAGTAAAAATCTCAGTCAGTCAGTGTATGCCATTTTTAGACAGTCCGAGGACTGACTAGTCATTGACAGATAAGATCTGTTTGTAAAAAGCAACATGTGTATAATTGTTACAAGGTGAATGCACTGGTGCACTGGCAGCCATAAAGGGGTCAGGACACTGTTAGACTTCCTGCTTGGTTACAGACGAAAAAAAGTGTAAATATTGACGGGTGTCATACATACAGGCATTTTGCAAGAGCTAGAGATATTAGATTTTGACTAAACTCGACCAGCATGTCAATGAGATGATAATAACAGCAGGTGAGAAGTTTAAGAAACTTTATAGGTCACGTTTTCTTATAATCACACAAAACATTAACATGGTCGCCAATGGGAAAACTGACAGTGTGCTGACCCCTAAAACAGGTTTGTGTTAAGTGGGTGTATGGTTGAGACTTCAGTGCACTATGGTATTTGACAGGGTGAATATGGTATTTCACTGGGCCGAATTCACCATGGGCCGAATTCACCAACACCCATCAGTAAGGTGGAGAGAATGCACTGTGGTTGTTGACAGGTTGAACATGTCAGTACAGCAGAGAGAATGCACTGTGGTTGTTGACAGGTCGAACATGTCAGTAAGGTGGAGAGAGAGTGCATCATGGTTGTTGACTGGTTTAACATGTCAGTAAAGTGGAGACAGTGCACTATGTTTGTTGACAGGTTGAACATGTCAGTAAGGTGGAGAGAGTGCACTATATTTGTTGACAGGTTGAACATGTCAGTAAAGTGGAGAGAGTGCACCATGTTTGTTGACAGGTTGAACATGTCAGTAAGATGGAGAGAGTGCACTATGTTTGTTGACAGGTTGAACATGTCAGTAAGGTGGAGAGAGTACACTATGTTGGTAAAATTATGTTTGTCTACACAACTGGCTTCATTATCGAAACATGATTATTGACTTTCTTTAATTGGCAGATGTATGCAGAGTTTGGAGTTGAAAAAGAGGGAAATTCAGGAAACGGTAGGGCATAATGTTTATTTTAATTGTATTCCTCTGATAATTAGACATGTTCATGTTCTTGACAAAAATGATAACTAATGTAATATAAATCATGCAATTAGTTTTATGGAAAGAAATTAATGAAAAAAATGATAATTTCAAATATCAATACCTTGGGTTCAGGTATATATCTAAAAACATACATTATATAATCTTACAGATTAAAACTTCTCTATATATTATTTACATAAAATATATTCACACATATTTGTGTGAATGTGTTCAGAGACATTAGTTACATAAAATATGTTTGTATGTGCTCAGAAACATTGGTTATAGATGAAGTATGTTTGTATGTGCTTAGAAACATTGGTTATAGACGAAGTATGTTTGTATGTGCTTAGAAACATCGGTTATAGATGAAGTATGTTTGTATGTGCTTAGAAACATTGGTTATAGATGAAGTTTGATTAATATATTAATTAATTAATGTAGATTATTTTTTATAATCTTTTAATACTTATTTATTAACTTTATTGAAATTATTCCTTTTTTTAAAAATATATTTATGTGTCTAACTGATCTACTTTTAAAAAGCTATGTATTTTTATTTATATGTACCGATTGCGCATGGGTTTTTTGCCTGAAATAAATGTATTCATATTCGAAGTATGTTTGCGTGTGCACAGAAACATTGGTTGTAGAAGAAATATGTTTGTCTGTATACTCAGAAAGATTGTTTATAGATGAATATTATTTCTGACCGATATATGTATCACTATATATGTATTTATGTCTGAAATAAAGCATTGAATTGAATATGTGCTCAGAAACATTTGTTGTAGAAGAAGTGTTTGTACATTTTCAGAAACATTTCACCTGGCGTTGTCCGACGTGACGTGGAAGAAACGCATAAGAAAGAGAGCTCACTGGAGACACCGTGACTTCTGTGGCATCGTTGATGGAGACTTGACGTTGCCAGGGACAGGATGCTGGTTCGTTCTCTTTTGTGTATTGGGAATCAGTTTGAATTCTATAATTGATCTTTGGTTTGGCCAAACCGATCGATGGTTGATTGTATCATTGGTGGCCATGGCCTAAGCAGAACTAAGAACATTTTGTTCACTAGGTGGCAATACTAGTAGCCATCAGCGGTAGTTGACGTAAACATAACATACTTGATGAAAATGTATGCACCTGTTCATAATAATCACTACTGAAAACTTATCAAACGAATATCTTCCCGTAATGTTCAGGCATGAGATTCTTCCGCGGAAACGCGGATTTCCGCAGTTCATGAACTCGATTTGGCCGTTTCTGTGATTCGTCCAAATCCGATTTTTTTTTTATATAGGGGGGTGTTGTGACTTTACAAACTTGGCAAACATCGTCAATAAAAAAAAATTATTTTGTGATCGTCGTCCTTTTTCAAAAGCAAGCCGCATTCTGAATGGCCAGAATCTGCAAATCTCGGCCCAGCTTACAATCCGTGCATGAGTTTTTACGGCAAATCAGCTGTGGCTGTAAGTTGTTTTCGAAGTTCACAGTCGCGTTTAGTCGAACGAAGCATGAGCTACGGTCTACAGTAAGTTGTCCGCTCTTATTTCAAACATTCTTGTATGAGTCAATTACTGAATTATCGGAATTAACGTAGCAGACGAGACGAATGGTTTTAAGATCGTAATTTCAATAAATATTAGATCGTTTAGCCTTACATTACGGCGCCGGCGTACTCTCATGTGGCTGGCATTACGATTTACGGGTCATGGCATAAATAAAACGTATTAAGGTATCCTAGATGGGTTTATAGATTATTTTGGATAAAAATAAGTATATGCCAAAACTTAGTAAGTTTTCTTGGATGGGCGATAATATGTCAACATTAAGTATACGCCTGTTCACTTTAACGTATGGTTTAGGTTATTATTAATTAAATAACAATTTGAATTAAATTTACCTGACGTTGTTAATATGAACACTTTTAGGGGATATGGCGTGCACCAAGAAGGATGTTGTACAGAGAGGGGACGAGTTGAATTTGAAGAAGCAAGAGAAAAGCAGCTGAACAGGTTTCCCAAGAGGCAAAGTGCCAAAGTCAAAGAGGCTGAAATCTGTCCACCTCCACTCCCCAGTCCTTCCTCAGGCAGAAAAGAGAAAGAAAGCTGTGAGTGCCAGGATCAAGCACAGGCAAGAAAAGAAGTGAAGTCACATGTCCACAATGAACACTTGTAAAGTTTACAAGTTTATGGTTTCAGTGAACACTAGTAGATGTGGACATTTGTGTGTGAATTTCAGTGTACTGTATATTACAATTATCATTTTAATAAACCTTGGTTATTTAAAGCATTTTTGTGTATTTTTTTCACATTGACCACTTGTGTAATGTTGCAGTTTTGACTGCTTCTGGTTTTTTGTGTGATATGAAAAGTATGTGCTTTTACATTTATGTGCACGGAACTGTAAGCTTACACTTTTGATTAATACAATCCCAAATGTAGTGTTTTTATGCACTATGTTTGTGATTTTATATAGAATGGAAGTTACAGGATTAGACAAAAACAGTGTGAAAGTACACTAGATTGCAACACAAACAATGATGTCTTTAAAAAATGTCTGAGTTCCAATCCAGACCCTCCTTTCTTCCCCAGTTTGCCGCGCCGCACGCAAATGTTCCTCGGAAGTGACTTGCCTCCTCTCACATGCCTGAATGTTAGATTTTGAGTGATGTTAATGGAATCTTTTTCACGAAACAGAAATAAGTTTCTGAATGGGTGGCTATGTTTTTAAATGAAGTGGTCATAATTTATTAGGGGGTGGGCTGGGGGTAATCAGGTGTGGGCCCAGTTTTTTCAGTGCACAGGATTTTGGGGTGGGTCAGATTTCAATGCACATAATTTTGCCAACAATAACATATTTTAGAGTAAATGTGGAGAGGAGGCAGATATCAGTTCAGGTGATTGGTGGGAAAGTTGGATTCCAAATCAGAGTGTGCACTGATCTCCCCCCCCCCCCCGATAAATAGCGAACGCTTCTTATGTGCATGTTGTTGGGTTCATCATTTAAAGGCTACTAATACTAAGAATTATGTATAGTCTATGATGCATTGGATGGATATATCTGGATGTGGAAATCTATATAAAATCATCAACAAACTGGAGTGGATCCAGAAATCGTGTCTAGGGGGGCACAAAAACCTTCACTTGCGGGCGAACCAAATGGTGAGTCAAAATGTTGCTGCGCTGCCGTAACTTCAGCCGCTCCGCTGCCTTGGCTGGACTGGTGATATTGGAAGACAACGGGGGGGGGGGGGTGATGTTGAAAAAATGTTGCCGCAGTATCGCCGTAACTTCAACTTATTATTATAACCTGAATGGGGGCACATTTCAAATGGTGTGGGGGGCACGGTCGCAAGGGCCCATTATAAAAGCTTTGCAGACACGCTGAATTCATAAGGTCTATGGAGGGTACATGCCCCTCAGACCTCCACTGGATCCGCCTATGACAAATGTAATTCTGCCATTGAGGTAACTGCCATATGTGTTAAGATGTGTGCTTATATACTTTATATTGAATATGAATATCTTCCATTACATGCTATCAATTATGACTGCTAGGCTGTCATTTGGATAGTGAAATAGCAAGTTCAATAAACATAATACCAATGTCTAAATATTCAAGTCAGCGGTAAATTTACATAAAAACAATACAGTTATTGAATCTTGAATTTCAATAAAATGACTTCGTATTTATAAACAGTGTACATTCTCATTTGTATTATAGTTAATTTTTTTTGTATTATAATTGTTGCCAATGTTTTGAATAAATGTTCAATTCAGGGGACAGAAGCCATCGAAGATGACATACATTGCCCTGTGCCTTCAAGGCAAGACCATCATGCTGTTTAGTAAGAACCAACAACAACAGACAATCAAAGGCTACACGTTGAGCGAATGGAGACAGACTCTATCTGGGGCCATGAAATGTGGTAAGGAGTACACTGAATACAGGCGGCATTACCAAGCCTTTAGCCAGAAATTATTTGTTATCAGTCTTGAATTAATAAGAATTTTGGCATACGAATGGCTTATGAGGAAGCCATTCATGTCAATGATAGCCATTAATGGCCAGTTTAGTTTATTTAAATGACGAACCAGTGTCATTTGAGCCATTTATTTAATGAATACTGATCCATTTGATTTGTTTCATTACCAGTTGTGCCAAAGTTAGTCATTCGTGTGGGCCTATAGACTTGGAACTATTAGTTAATTTAATGGCCAGCTGCCCCCCTCTGAATTCCACCTGTCTTATCAGTTGTAATTACCCATGTTGGGCAGTCATCTGCCAGTCTTGAAGATGGGAAAACAGGTCTGTGGCTAAGTCCCTGGGCATAAGTCTCGCACATCTGACATGGGACTCGTGCATTTAGCATCCATCTCATGCCACATAGTTAAAGACTGCTAGTTACTCCATCAACTGGTTTAGTTCGTCATGAATCAGTTCAGTGGTGTCCAGATATAGGATACGCATGCCAGCAGTTACGCAAACACGGTTAACCAAAAACAACTCGAACGATTTAGAGTTTCCTTCGCTAAAAAGAGTCCAATGATTACAAGCTTAGATATCGAAGAAATCGGATATTATTCATCTGATCTACGGAGATATCTACGGTTTTTATAGACTTTATGTACGGTTTGTGATTTGACTTATATTATCGTCTGTTGTCATGGCAATCAAAAACGTCGTCATCAACGAACTGTTATGCTTCTATATCAACTGAATGGACATTTTACCTTGATCTGTCCTAAGTCGCATTGTTTTAGACAATTTTACAGATGATAACATCGCAACTGCCAAAGACGTTTTATATGCTCACATCTCCGTGCTAACGAAACATTGTCGTATTAAACGACAAGGGTCTGACAAGAATAAACACAACGTCGATGACATCTCGAAACTTCTCGACGAAATCGATCGATTCGGACAATATTGCTATATATGTCGCTCATGATCTTGATAAATTGCCAAGCATTGATTTTAATCACATAGATATGTCAACATTATCAAGTGAAATCATTCTATGCAAAAATAAACAGTGCGACACTGATGAATCCTACAGACAACTCGCTCACTCGGTGTCCGCATTGTCTACACAAATTTCTATGCTGGTGTCATCACTTATACCAGCAAGACAACCTTACGAAAATGTGATCCAGTCTGCTCGCACTACAACCCCTCGACCTGCTGCTGCTGCATTATCAACCTCACGACCCGCCGCTGCCACTGTATCAACATCATGACCCGCCGCTGCTGCTGTATCAACCTCACTACCGACTGTTGCTGCTGTATCAACTCCACGATGCGCCGCTGCCACTGTATCAACATCACGACCTGCCGCTGCTGCTGTATCAACCTCACTACCCACTGTTGCTGCTGTGTCAACTCCACGATGTGCCGCTGCCACTGTATCAACATCACGACCCGCCGCTGCTGCTGTATCAGCCTCACGACCCACTGTTGCCTCTGTATCAACATCACGACCCGCTGTCTGCTGCTGCTGTTGCTGTATCAACCCCACGACCCAGTGTTGCCTCTGTCTCAGCATCACGACCTGCTGCTGCTGCTGTATCAACCTCACTACCCGCTACTGTTACTGTATCAACCTTACAACCCACCGCTGCTGCTGCTGCTGTATCAACCTCACGACCTGCCGCTGCTGCTTTATCAACCTCACGACCCGCTGCTGCTGCTGTATCAACCTTTCGACCCGCCGATGCTGCTGTGTCAACCGCTCTACCACAACCAACATCAACCACGGGTAACACTACTCTTCCACCACTGTGGACCGTGGTTGTCACAAGAAATTCAAAAAACATCCACGTCGGCCTTCTCTAACATGTCCAAGCCGTTCTCTTCTAAATATAAACCACATACCATGACTACTGACAATTCTACCAAGTGTGGACTCAAGTGTGATCCTGTTCGACTCATATCTGCTGAATACTTCTTAACAGGATTTCACGCAGATGCAACTGGTGCCAAAATTTGTACTTTTGTGACAACTACTTTGAACATGAAATGCTCATGTGAATGCTTACCAAGAAGAAGAAGAAGAATTTCGTTTTATTTGACCCAGACATTTCAAATAATACATGCAATACTTCCATGTCAAAAAAAAATTATAATACAAATATATAACTTTATGGTAAACATGGTATAATGTATAATAAATAACGAAAAGTAGGGTCAGGAGACTCCTCTAAGACTGTGGTAGTCGCTATCGAGAAGCCACCTTTTGTAATAAAACTTTAACTGAATTAATACATCACCTAATCAAATTATTCCAGAAAAAGAAGAAGGAAAAAACCATAATATGTAAGCTTGTGTGTAGTGTGAGCCAGCTTACATGATTATTGTGTTTGTCGTTAACGCACTGTTTTGTACTGTATCAAGTTGACAGGTGGTTGTCAGTTCTTAATTTTGTATACATATATAGCAATTTTGCATTTTTGCCTTGATAGTTTTGTAAAAAATAAAGTTTAACTTACTTGGCAAATCCTTGTGAACTATGTGTACTAAGCTTTTCTTTGACTATCGGGAATGTTATTTAATAAAAGTGGCAAATTATGCCTAAGACATTTCTTTGCAAATTCATGTTTAATTTTATAAGTCTATATTTTATTCCTAACTCTTGTATCATGATTATGTACCTCAGAGTTAAATATTATCCTCCAGTTTTGTAAATAAACTGGTAAGTCATTGTGTAAATATTTATAGTAAAACTTTAATTGTTGTAATTTAAGGATGTCATCTACTTTTATCAAGTTGAGTTTTTTGTGAAGTGGTTCTGTGTGGGAAGTATAATTACTTAAGGTAATAATTCTCAGGGCTTTTTTTGAAGTTTTATTATTATATTTGCTAGAAAGCTCCATGCCATGATGCAATAATCAATGTGTAGCACTATTAAAGAATTATATAATATTATTTTAATATGAAGAGGTAACACATGTTTCAATTTATTAAAAATGCCAATTTTTTTAGAACAAACGTTTGATATTTTTTTAGTGTGCTTTTTCCAGTTTAGATTTATATCTATAATTAAACCAAAAAAATGTAATTCTTTGACTTGTTCAATATTTACATTGTCTATCTTCAGAGTAAGTGTCTGTATATTATTTTTCTTTGCCTTTTGAAATGTCATGTATTTAGATTTAGCGATTAGATTTATTTATTTTGAGCTATTCATTTATTTTTAAAAGTTCTTCATTTATTAAAGATTCAAAATTTTCGTCATGTATGTTATCGCTGAAAGTGTTTAGTGCACTTGATAGAGTTGTATCATCAGCATAAATTATGAAATTAAACATTTTACTGGCTTGTGCAAAATCATTGATATATATGATGGATAACAGGGGTCCTAAGATTGAACCTTGTGGTACACCTGTTGTTATTGATAACATATTTGATTTTATATTGTCAATTTCCGTATATTGTTTACGATTTGTTAGGTAACTGCTGAATAAGTTCAGATTTGTTCCATGTATACCATAATATTTCAATTTATCAATTAAAATTAAATGGTAAATGATATCAAAGGCTTTGGAAAGATCTAGGTAAATATTAATGGGTATTTCATCCTTATCCAGTTTGGTTATTATTCTATCTATTAATTCTAGTGCTGCGTATTCAGTTGAATGTTTAGGTTGGAATCCATACTGATGGTCAAAAACAAGCTTAGAGTCTTAAATAAGATGATAATTGGTCAAATTTTGTCAAGTACTTTTGAAATAGCTGGTAGAAGAGATATGGGTCTATAATTATTGAATACTGCTGGCTCACCTTTTTATAAATTGGAATTACCTTAGCAATTTTTAGTTTATCAGGGAATATTCCTGTGGTTAATACTTGGATTTGTTAATAAAGTTAAAGATTTGTTTAGTGCAGGTTCAAGCATTTTTAGCAGTTTGGTAGAGAGACCATCACATCCACAGCTACTTTTGTTGGGTAGATTAATTGTTGTTCTCTTTATGGTATCTTCTTCAACATATTTAAATGTAAAATTACAGTTTACCATTTTATTTAGATAATATGAATGATCATGAATGCCTTTGTATTTAATATCATTAGCCAGATTACTACCTATATTGGTAAATAATGTATTGAATGTGTTTGCAATTTATAATTTGTCTGCCACAATAGAATCGGATTCTTTAAAATATTTTTGAAATGATTTATTAATTTTATATTTAGACAGGATTTCATTTATAGTTTTCCAAGTGTTTTTATATCAAATTTAAATTGATTAAAAATTGATTTAGTCAAAATATGATTGCTTTGCGAAAACTTCTTTTCAAAATACTATTGTATGTTTTTAGATTAAGCAATAATACGCCATATTCAGAAGATTCAGGGTTTGTGATTTTTAATTGTTTATAAAGTTTGTCTCTGTATCGTATTGAGGTTAGCAAGCCTTGAGTTATCCATGTAGATTTTTTATGTTTGTATTTATTAAATTTCACTAATTTGCTAGTCATATATTTATTTTAGCTTGATTTATTTCATTGATGCTAATGTTATAATTATGGTTTGGATCAGCATTTGAACTTGTATCTAATTTTGTATGTATTTCAGAAGACATTATATCATTTCTGACTTTTAATATAGCCTCTTTATTTTGTACATTAACTCGTATAAATTGTATTGTATGTTCCTCTTTTAGAGCATAAAATATGGTTGGTGATCAGAACTTTTTAAAATTAATATTCCTGCTGTACTTTGCAAAATATGCTTTATTAAATTACAAAAACATTATCAATAAGTGTACCTGTACATGTTGTGAACCTTGTAGGAAGAGTAATTTGGGGGAAGAGACTAAATGAAGTTAACATGTCAAAGAAAGTGCTACAGTGTTGTTGCTCGTTTATGTTTAGCATATTTATATTTTAGTCCCCTGCAAGAATAAGGTTGTTGTTTTGATGATGTTGCATTTTACCATTGTAAAATTATTTATAAATTCATTATAGTTTTCAGTTAAAGGCCTTGGAGGTCGGTATATATTTCCTATAGGGACTGTCTGCGATAAGCATCCTCCATTTACTTGTATTATTTGTCCCTCCCATTGTTCATATAAATTTCATTTCATCTTTACTTCATAATCAAAGTGTTTATCTATATATATTAATAATCCCCCTTTGGTGCTGCAACTTTTTCCTTGGGATATACAGTCATGTCCATTTAATTGAATTAGTGATAAGTCATCATTATCAGATAGCCAGCTCTCTTGGAGACATATTAAGGAAGACAAGTCATTTACAAATGCCTCGGCTCACTAAACTTTGCATTAATAGACTGTATATTTGAGCTTAGGATACTGAAATGTTTATTATTGTTTTGAACTAAGAAATAAAAAATTTCAAAATCATAATATGACGATCTGCATATTGTTGGCAATTCATTATTCTCATCAACAGTATTACTGATGTTTAGAATATTATTTAGACAATTATTTGTAGAGACAAGTTTCGTCAGTTATCATTTCAGTGTATTTTAAATTTTAATGAGATCAATATATTTTCAATTGCAGTAATGTTTCAGTAAGAATGTGCCTTTAATGTTTGAGTTACTAGATTTTGTTTAATAATATTTGTATTTTGTTCATGTAAAGCTAAAGAGGTGCATGATAAGTAGCCACTTAAAGTGTCAGAGATAGATAAAACCAGATTATGTTTAGAAAAAAATACAAGAAAAAAAGGCGATGTAATAAAAAAAGACAGGACCATTTGACAAGATGGCCCGAGAAAAACCAACGAAACACGACTGCTATTCATCCTTCAAACTCTTTGTGGACATTGCCAAGCCAAAGTTACTCTATGATGACAATCTCTGCCCTGCTGGAACAAAGATTGGATGGTACTTCCCGCCTAGGAAGCACACAACAACATATTCGACTCACCTGTAAACTGTCAACTCTGTATTGCTTCATTTAATGCCAGAAGCATACGGAAAAGTGCTTATGACGTGCTTAACATTTAAAAATCCTGTGATATTCTTGCAGTGCAAGAACATTGGCTCTCTGAACAGTGCCTTTCCTAACTAAATTCTGTTCACCCTGACTTCAATGCCAGAGGTATTAGTTCTATTGATTTTTGTGATTGTTTGAGTTTTTGCTTTTTATGGAGACGTTCACCCGACCCATTTATTGAACTTATAATTTATGACGATGAGAAAAGACTCCTTGGTCTGAAAATCATCACGTCCTATGCCACTATTCTGATTCTTCACGTATATTTACTGTATCAGAGTGATGACAATTTTTGTGAATATCAATTTTTTTTAGGAACGATACAGGCTAAAAGCAATTCATTTGAATCTGCTAACATATTCATCATTGGAGATTTTAATATGGAAATTAACAAGCCCAGTCTATGTTCGACACTTCTCGATGCTTTTATTAAAGAATGTCACCTTATTCCAAGTGACATTAAGTGCCTCCCTTTCAATGCTCTTACATAAATGTCAGGTGATGCTCATGGCTCAAGGAGCTGGCTGGACCATGTGTTCAGCATTTACTCCAGTCACTCATCAATCTCTGATATGGTAGTTAATTATGATTGTGCCTCTTCTGACCACCTATCATTATACTTTGTCATATCTGTCAACTTATTACCTACGTCTGAAGCATCCACTCAGGAGCAAATTCGACAGCCTTGTCCTATGTGGTGGGCTGCCACTCACCAAGACCTTCACAACTATTACACTCAAACCAGTGTGCTTTTATCTGCAATTGATGTACATTATTAATTTCACTGAGGGATGCCTCTGAACTAATACCTACTAAGGCACATAACATGTCTTTGAAGATTGCTGTTCTTGGTAGGAATGATATGGTCAGAGAGTCCCACCAGGCTGCTTGAGAGTTTTCTCATGTGGCGGCCTGCTGGGAGTCCCCGACATGGTCCTTTGTGTGACATAATGAAAATTAAACGTGTTCAATTTAAACATAATAAAAGACTCTGTGAAAAAATGCTGAAGCCCTTAAAGCCGAATGACTTGTTTCAAAACTAAATAATAATGACTTTAAAATCTTCTGGAAAGATATAAAAGAAATGAACAATGCCAAGATGCCAAATCCTAGCAATGTTGGCGGTGCATGTGGTGCTGAAAACGTAAAGAATATGTGGCTTCATCATTACCAATCTCTGCTTAATTCTGTACCTGGCTCTCCAACACATACTAAAAAGATTGACATGTATTGCAGCAATATGCAATTTAATGATCAAATAATTGTTGATAATAAAGAAATACAAGAAATAATTCAGGCTATGCCTACAGGAAAAGCTCCTGGTTATGACTGTATAAATAATAAACATTTAAAGTATGCTAATGAAAAACTTAATGTTAAAATTATGTTTATATGTCAGTGCTATTCAGCTTGTTAATTCATGGGTTTTTACCTGACACTATGATGGTCACAATAATAGCTCCAATAATTAAAAACAAAGCTGGTGATTTGTCTGATAACAATAACTACAGACCTATATAGCTAGTAAATTATTTGAATCTTTAATATTATTAAGGTCTACCATTTTCTTCACAACGTGTGCCAACCAATTTGGATTTTAAAAGCATCACTCAACTGAGATGCTCATATTTCTGTTAAAAGAACTTTTTCAACACTACATAGCGAATGGCTCTTCTATGTATGTCACTATGTTGGCCTTCGACAAAGTGAATCATAGCAAGCTATTCACTAAACTAATTGACCGTGGCTGTCCTGCTTTTATTGTGCGCAGTCTGTATCAGTACCCTGAAATTCACTGTCAGATGGTGTCAGAGCTTTTCTAGATTCTTTACTGTCTCAAATGGTGTTAAACAAGGTGGAATCCTTTCTACCCACTTTTTAATGTGTACATGGATGACTTAAGTGTAAATCTTCACAAATTACAAATTGGATGTCTCTATGCAGGCACCATAATAAGTAACTTGATGTATGCAGATGATCTCTGTATTTTTTCACCTAGCGTTTCTGGGTTGAGAAAACTAACAGATTGTTATGCCAAATATGGCGAAATGTTTAACATAACATATATTGCCAACAAGTCATGTTGTATGGTTATTGACAACAAACCTCAGGACATGAAAAATATTCATCCTGTCACTCTCAATAATTGTCCGTTACCTCACACTAGTAAATGCAAATATCCGGGTCATATAATTAACAATAATCTTACTGACAATGACAACATTGCCAGACAGAAAAGATGCCTATATGCTCAGGCCAATGCTTTAGCACGAAAATTTCGCCTTTGCAGTTCTACCATTAAAACTTCCCTATTTCTCTCTTACTGTGGTGCTATGTACACCTCAAGTCTTTGGTTTAAATTAAAAAGAACAGAGTTTGAAAAGTATTACTGTTGTCTATCACAACAGTTTTAGAATTTTACACAATCTGTCATCATGCTGTAGTGCAAGTTTTATGTTTGCTACAAACTATGTTAAACCTTTCAATGAACATATTCATCCATATACAGCTTATTATGTTGTCTTCAACAGTCTGAAAATCCACTTTTTGTGAATTATTTTTATACTGATATACATTTTAGAAGTATTAAATATTGGACTACCCAATTGTATACTTAAAGTTGAATGCACATTTTATATATATTTTTTATTAACCATCTATTTTTATTTCATGTGTGTCTATATCTTTGTATTTATTTATTTATTATTTTTGTATTTACTTGTATTATATGTACATATGGACTTTTGTCTGAAGTAAAAACATTATTATTATTATTAAATGGTTTGTCTGATGATTTTACATAAAAGTAAATACAAAATGAATTTGAAATGAGTGACAGAATTCAATATTTTAGGCACCCTTAAATTGGACATACATACTCTGCTGTTTCAGTGACCAACTGGTGTGTGGTGTTCATTGGTAGCACGGTTCACATCACTGACCTTGAAGAGGGCAGTCAAGTGACCTTGGCACTGACCGCAAGTGGACTGAGTCTTTTGGGCAACAGTTTAGAGATGACCAGCAGACCGCCTCATACTGTGCAGAGATGGTCACTGTCACACGTTTGGTGTGAGCTACAAGAGAACAACATTGTCAAGTTACATGCCAAAGAGAATGGACTCACAGGTAGGAATAGCCACAGCTCACAAATCTCATCTTACGTATCTGTGTAAATGGTAAAGGGAACCTTGGGCAAGTTTGTTCACTATACGTTGCTCCAGTTCACTCAGCTGTATGAATGAGTACCTGGCTATAGACAGTGATGGATATTTGTGTACGAATAGTCTTCGCGCATTAATTGCAGCATGGCTGGATGCTTCCCAGAGACGTCGAGATGGTGTTTGATTGAACAGTTCTGCCGGGGAGTAAAGTATAAAGCACTTTGAGCAGTCCTGAGGACTGGATACTGTGCTGTATGAGAACAGGTCTGCCAGGGAGTAAAGTGTAAAGCACTTTGAGCAGTCCTGAGGATTGGACACTGCGCTGTGTAAGAACAGGTCTGCCAGGGACTAAAGTGTAAAGCACTTTGAGCAGTCCTGAGGACTGGACACTGCGCTGTATGAGAACAGGTCTGCCAGGGAATAAAGTGTAAAGCACTTTGAGCAGTCCTGAGGACTGGACACTGCGCTGTATGAGAACAGGTCTGCCAGGGACTAAAGTGTAAAGCACTTTGAGCAGTCCTGAGGACTGGACGCTGCGCTGTATGAGAACAGGTCTGCCAGGGAATAAAGTGTAAAGCACTTTGAGCAGTCCTGAGGACTGGACACTGCGCTGTATGAGAACAGGTCTGCCAGGGACTAAAGTGTAAAGCACTTTGAGCAGTCCTGAGGACTGGACGCTGCGCTGTATGAGAACAGGTCTGCCAGGGAATAAAGTGTAAAGCACTTTGAGCAGTCCTGAGGACTGGACGCTGTGCTGTATGAGAACAGGTCTGCCAGGGAGTAAAGTGTAAAGCACTTTGAGCAGTCCTGAGGACTGGACACTGCGCTGTGTGAGAACAGGTCTGCCAGGGAGTAAAGTGTAAAGCACTTTGAGCAGTCCTGAGGACTGGATACTGCGCTGTGTAAGAACAGGTCTGCCAGGGAGTAAAGTGTAAAGCACTTTGAGCAGTCCTGAGGACTGGACACTGCACTGTATGAGAACAGGTCTGCGAGGGAGTAAAGTGTAAAGCACTTTGAGCAGTCCTGAGGACTGGACGCTGTGCTGTATGAGAACAGGTCTGCCAGGGAGTAAAGTGTAAAGCACTTTGAGCAGTCCTGAGGACTGGACGCTGTGCTGTATGAGAACAGGTCTGCCAGGGAGTAAAGTGTAAAGCACTTTGAGCATTCCTTAGGACTGGACACTGCGCTGTATGAGAACAGGTCTGCCAGGGAGTAAAGTGTAAAGCACTTTGAGCATTCCTTAGGACTGGACACTGCGCTGTATGAGAACAGGTCTGCCAGGGAGTAAAGTGTAAAGCACTTTGAGCATTCCTTAGGACTGGACACTGCGCTGTATGAGAACAGGTCTGCCAGGGAGTAAAGTGTAAAGCACTTTGAGCATTCCTTAGGACTGGACACTGCGCTGTGTAAGAACAGGTCTGCCAGGGAGTAAAGTGTAAAGCACTTTGAGCAGTCCTGAGGACTGGACACTGCGCTGTGTGAGAACAGGTCTGCCAGGGAGTAAAGTGTAAAGCACTTTGAGCAGTCCTGAGGACTGGATACTGCGCTGTGTAAGAACAGGTCTGCCAGGGAGTAAAGTGTAAAGCACTTTGAGCAGTCCTGAGGACTGGACACTGCACTGTATGAGAACAGGTCTGCCAGGGAGTAAAGTGTAAAGCACTTTGAGCAGTCCTGAGGACTGGACGCTGTGCTGTATGAGAACAGGTCTGCCAGGGAGTAAAGTGTAAAGCACTTTGAGCAGTCCTGAGGACTGGACGCTGTGCTGTATGAGAACAGGTCTGCCAGGGAGTAAAGTGTAAAGCACTTTGAGCATTCCTTAGGACTGGACACTGCGCTGTGTGAGAACAGGTCTGCCAGGGAGTAAAGTGTAAAGCACTTTGAGCAGTCCTGAGGACTGGACACTGCGCTGTGTAAGAACAGGTCTGCCAGGGAGTAAAGTGTAAAGCACTTTGAGCAGTCCTGAGGACTGGACGCTGTGCTGTATGAGAACAGGTCTGCCAGGGAGTAAAGTGTAAAGCACTTTGAGCAGTCCTGAGGACTGGACACTGCACTGTATAAGAACAGGTCTGCCAGGGAGTAAAGTGTAAAGCACTTTGAGCAGTCCTGAGGACTGGACGCTGTGCTGTATGAGAACAGGTCTGCCAGGGAGTAAAGTGTAAAGCACTTTGAGCAGTCCTGAGGACTGGACACTGCACTGTATAAGAACAGGTCTGCCAGGGAGTAAAGTGTAAAGCACTTTGAGCAGTCCTGAGGACTGGACACTGCACTGTATAAGAACAGGTCTGCCAGGGAGTAAAGTGTAAAGCACTTTGAGCAGTCCTGAGGACTGGACGCTGTGCTGTATGAGAACAGGTCTGCCAGGGAGTAAAGTGTAAAGCACTTTGAGCAGTCCTGAGGACTGGACGCTGTGCTGTATGAGAACAGGTCTGCCAGGGAGTAAAGTGTAAAGCACTTTGAGCATTCCTTAGGACTGGACACTGCGCTGTGTGAGAACAGGTCTGCCAGGGAGTAAAGTGTAAAGCACTTTGAGCAGTCCTGAGGACTGGACACTGCGCTGTGTAAGAACAGGTCTGCCAGGGAGTAAAGTGTAAAGCACTTTGAGCAGTCCTGAGGACTGGACACTGCACTGTATGAGAACAGGTCTGCCAGGGAGTAAAGTGTAAAGCACTTTGAGCAGTCCTGAGGACTGGATACTGCGCTGTATAAGAACAGGTCTGCCAGGGAGTAAAGTGTAAAGCACTTTGAGCAGTCCTGAGGACTGGATACTGCGCTGTATAAGAACAGGTCTGCCAGGGAGTAAAGTGTAAAGCACTTTGAGCAGTCCTGAGGACTGGATACTGCGCTGTATGAGAACAGGTCTGCCAGGGAGTAAAGTGTAAAGCACTTTGAGCAGTCCTGAGGACTGGATACTGTGCTGTATAAGAACAGGTCTGCCAGGGAGTAAAGTGTAAAGCAGTTTGAGCAGTCCTGAGGACTGGACACTGCGCTGTATGAGAACAGGTCTGCCAGGGAGTAAAGTGTAAAGCACTTTGAGCAGTCCTGAGGACTGGACACTGCGCTGTATGAGAACAGGTCTGCCAGGGAGTAAAGTGTAAAGCACTTTGAGCAGTCCTGAGGACTGGATACTGCGCTGTATGAGAACAGGTCTGCCAGGGAGTAAAGTGTAAAGCACTTTGAGCAGTCTTGAGGACTGGATACTGCGCTGTATGAGAACAGGTCTGCCAGGGAGTAAAGTGTAAAGCACTTTGAGCAGTCCTGAGGACTGGACACTGCGCTGTATGAGAACAGGTCTGCCAGGGAGTAAAGTGTAAAGCACTTTGAGCAGTCCTGAGGACTGGATACTGCGCTGTATGAGAACAGGTCTGCCAGGGAGTAAAGTGTAAAGCACTTTGAGCAGTCCTGAGGACTGGATACTGCGCTGTATGAGAACAGGTCTGCCAGGGAGTAAAGTGTAAAGCACTTTGAGCAGTCCTGAGGACTGGATACTGCGCTGTATAAGAACAGGTCTGCCAGGGAGTAAAGTGTAAAGCACTTTGAGCAGTCCTGAGGACTGGATACTGCGCTGTATGAGAACAGGTCTGCCAGGGAGTAAAGTGTAAAGCACTTTGAGCAGTCCTGAGGACTGGATACTGTGCTGTATAAGAACAGGTCTGCCAGGGACTAAAGTGTAAAGCACTTTGAGCATTCCTTAGGACTGGACACTGCGCTGTGTGAGAACAGGTCTGCCAGGGAGTAAAGTGTAAAGCACTTTGAGCAGTCCTGAGGACTGGACGCTGTGCTGTATGAGAACAGGTCTGCCAGGGAGTAAAGTGTAAAGCACTTTGAGCAGTCCTGAGGACTGGACGCTGTGCTGTATGAGAACAGGTCTGCCAGGGAGTAAAGTGTAAAGCACTTTGAGCAGTCCTGAGGACTGGACACTGCGCTGTATGAGAACAGGTCTGCCAGGGAGTAAAGTGTAAAGCACTTTGAGCAGTCCTGAGGACTGGATACTGCGCTGTATGAGAACAGGTCTGCCAGGGAGTAAAGTGTAAAGCAGTTTGAGCAGTCCTGAGGATTGGACACTGCGCTGTGTAAGAACAGGTCTGCCAGGGAGTAAAGTGTAAAGCACTTTGAGCAGTCCTGAGGATTGGACACTGCGCTGTGTAAGAACAGGTCTGCCAGGGAGTAAAGTGTAAAGCAGTTTGAGCAGTCCTGAGGACTGGACGCTGCGCTGTATGAGAACAGGTCTGCCAGGGAGTAAAGTGTAAAGCACTTTGAGCAGTCCTGAGGACTGGATACTGCGCTGTATGAGAACAGGTCTGCCAGGGAGTAAAGTGTAAAGCACTTTGAGCAGTCCTGAGGACTGGACACTGCGCTGTATGAGAACAGGTCTGCCAGGGAGTAAAGTGTAAAGCAGTTTGAGCAGTCCTGAGGACTGGATACTGCGCTGTATGAGAACAGGTCTGCCAGGGAGTAAAGTGTAAATCAGTTTGAGCAGTCCTGAGGACTGGATACTGCGCTGTATGAGAACAGGTCTCCCAGGGAGTAAAGTGTAAAGCACTTTGAGCAGTCCTGAGGACTGGATACTGCGCTGTATAAGAACAGGTCTGCCAGGGAGTAAAGTGTAAAGCACTTTGAGCAGTCCTGAGGACTGGACACTGCGCTGTGTAAGAACAGGTCTGCCAGGGACTAAAGTGTAAAGCACTTTGAGCAGTCCTGAGGACTGGACGCTGCGCTGTATGAGAACAGGTCTGCCAGGGAATAAAGTGTAAAGCACTTTGAGCAGTCCTGAGGACTGGACACTGCGCTGTATGAGAACAGGTCTGCCAGGGAGTAAAGTGTAAAGCAGTTTGAGCAGTCCTGAGGACTGGATACTGCGCTGTATAAGAACAGGTCTGCCAGGGAGTAAAGTGTAAAGCACTTTGAGCAGTCCTGAGGACTGGATACTGCGCTGTATAAGAACAGGTCTGCCAGGGAGTAAAGTGTAAAGCACTTTGAGCAGTCCTGAGGACTGGACACTGCGCTGTATAAGAACTTTACTTTACTGTATTATTAAGTGCTTTCTGATTTCATTTCAGGTGAATACACCTTCCGGACGAAGCATTACATAGCTATTGTGAATGCAATCGAAGCTGCTCGTGCCAACTACTTGCTATCTCGCAAGACCCCCTCCGCATCCAATAGCAGCGAAACCACCAGTTGGCAGTTCACAGAATTGCTTTACGACGAAACTGAACAAAGCCGAATATCAACGGAATCGGAACAGGACACTACAGAATACATTGGCTCAGAACACCACCAAACAGAACTTGACACGGTGCTCAAAACGAGGCTGTCCCATGACATCTGTGATGACAATAAATCCAGTGACATGTTCCTTGATTGTTATGATCTGACGTTCTCGTGGCGATCGCGATCGACGGGTTGTCTCGCAAGCATGACGACAATGGACGCTCCGGACGTGTACATTGATAGATGGTGTCGGAGGTCACATGACAACCTGTTTACGGCGAACTGTTCATGTAACATCAACGACTTGGCCGCAGATGTGAAGCGATTGCAGAACCACCGAGCGATTTACTCCCAGATGGACACAATAGTAAGAACAGCAGCCGTCCACTGCAGCAATGTGTCCAGCGGGGTCATCGAAACAGTGTCGCCTCGGGCAACCAGGCGGTCAACCCTGAAGAAACGTTTCGCAAAACCTGTTGGTTCTCTGACCCTTCCTGCTCAAAGGTTGGTCAATACATTAAGTGTGCTACTTATTTTACTTAGGCCTGTTTGCTTGCTGGCCTGCTGGAGTCCACCACTTTTGTCGGTTTTTATGACATTTCTCGCCCGGTATAGTCCATCTGCTTTCTTTCACTTTCCGTGTCTCTCTGCCAGGTGTTTCTCGGCCTTCCTCTTCTTCTCTTCCCTGGGGTGTTCCATGTAACTGCTTGTCGTGATGTTTGTTGCAGGTTTCCTCAGTGTATGTCCTAACCATTTTCTCTTGTTTATTTAATTTTCTATTGGTAGTTGTCTGGTCCATTCTCATTGTGTAATGTTGGGTATTTGTGCTACACTTGAGCTGAAAAGATGGTCAGTAGGACCTAGTCTTTTATAATCAGTGGTCAGTAGGACCTTCAATATTGTAAAGTTGGTGGTCAGTAGGATGTTCAACTTTGTAAAGTTGTTGGTCAGTAGGACCTTCAACTTTTTTTAAGTTGGTAGTCAGTAGGATGTTCAACTATGTAAAGTTGGTGGTCAGTAGGAACTTTAACATTGTAATGTTGATGGTCAGCATGACCTTGAACTTTATAAAGTTGGTAGTCGGCTGGACCTTCAACTTTGTAAAGTTGGCGGTCAGTAGGACGTTCAACTTTATAGAGTTGGTGGTCATTAGGACGTTTAACTTTGTATAGTTAGTGGTCAGTTGGATCTTCAACTTTGTATAGTTAGTGGTCAGTTGAATCTTCAACTTTGTAAAGTGTGTAGTTAGTAGGACCTTCAACATTGTAAAGTTGATGGTCAGCATGACCTTGAACTTTGTAAAGTTGGTGGTCAGCTGGACCTTTAACTTTGTAAAGTTGGCAGTCAGCAGGACCTTCAACTTTGTAAAGTTGGTGGTTAGCAGGACCTTCAACTTTGTAAAGTTAATGGTCAGGTGAACCTTCAACTTTGTAAAGTTGGTGGTCGGTAGGACCGTCAACTTTGTAAAGTTGGTGGTCGGTAGGACCTTCAACTTTGTAAAGTTAGTGGTCAGTAGGACCTTCAACTTTGTGAAGTTGGCAGTCAGTAGGACCTTCAACTTTGTAAAGTTGGCAGTCAGCAGGACCTTCAACTTTGTAAAGTTGGTGGTCGGTAGGACCTTCAACTTTGTAAAGTTGGTGGTCGGTAGGACCTTCAACTTTGTAAAGTTAGTGGTCAGTAAGACCTTCAACTTTGTGAAGTTGGCAGTCAGTAGGACCTTCAACTTTGTAAAGTTGGCAGTCAGCAGGACCTTCAACTTTGTAAAGTTGGTGGTCGGTAGGACCTTCAACTTTGTAAAGTTGGTGGTCGGTAGGACCTTCAACTTTGTAAAGTTAGTGGTCAGTAGGACCTTCAACTTTGTAAAGTTAGTGGTCAGTAGGACCTTCAACTTTGTGAAGTTGGCAGTCAGTAGGACCTTCAACTTTGTAAAGTTGGCAGTCAGCAGGACCTTCAACTTTGTAAAGTTGGTGGTCAGTAGGACCTTCAACTTTGTAAAGTTGGTGGTCGGTAGGACCTTCAACTTTGTAAAGTTGGTGGTCGGTAGGACCTTCAACTTTGTAAAGTTAGTGGTCAGTAGGACCTTCAGTTTTGGAAAGTCTTTTGACATCTGTGTTTATGCCTGTAGTTTTGATGACAGTGTCATCGAAGGTCACCACTCCCAAGGTCAGGAGACACAGCCGAAAGAAATGTCTCATTCAAGGTCACCGAGCGTGTCCCGCCTCCACAATGGGTTTTCGTTGTACCGCAGTGTCAGCGAACATGATCTGCCGCCGCTTCAGAGCCCTGGCGACTGGAGTGCGGAGTGTGTGAGTTGTCTCATAAGAATAACAGATCTAACTATAATCATGCAGTCATGTTTGTGTTGTGTGTGTGTGGGGGGAGTATGTTAACTATATTCATGCAGTCATGTATGTGTTGTGTGTGTGTGGGGGGAGTATGTTAACTATATTCATGCAGTCATGTATGTGTTGTGTGTGTGTGGGGGGAGTATGTTAACTATAATCATGCAGTCATGTTTGTGTTGTGTGTGTGTGGGGGGAGTATGTTAACTATAATCATGCAGTCATGTATGTGTTGTGTGTGTGGGGGGGGAGTATGTTAACTGTAATCATGCAGTCATGTTTGTGTTGTGTGTGTGTGGGGGGAGTATGTTAACTATATTCATGCAGTCATGTATGTGTTGTGTGTGTGGGGGGGAGTATGTTAACTATAATCATGCAGTCATGTATGTGTTGTGTGTGTGTGGGGGGAGTATGTTAACTATAATCATGCAGTCATGTTTGTGTTGTGTGTGTGTGGGGGGAGTATGTTAACTATATTCATGCAGTCATGTATGTGTTGTGTGTGTGGGGGGGGAGTATGTTAACTATATTCATGCAGTCATGTTTGTGTTGTGTGTGTGGGGGGGGAGTATGTTAACTATAATCATGCAGTCATGTTTGTGTTGTGTGTGTGTGGGGGGGGGAGTATGTTAACTATAATCATGCAGTCATGTATGTGTTGTGTGTGTGTGGGGGGGAGTATGTTAACTATAATCATGCAGTCATGTTTGTGTTGTGTGTGTGGGGGGGAGTATGTTAACTATATTCATGCAGTCATGTATGTGTTGTGTGTGTGTGGGGGGAGTATGTTAACTATAATCATGCAGTCATGTTTGTGTTGTGTGTGTGTGGGGGGAGTATGTTAACTATATTCATGCAGTCATGTATGTGTTGTGTGTGTGGGGGGGGAGTATGTTAACTATATTCATGCAGTCATGTTTGTGTTGTGTGTGTGTGGGGGGGGGGGAGTATGTTAACTATAATCATGCAGTCATGTTTGTGTTGTGTGTGTGTGGGGGGAGTATGTTAACTATAATCATGCAGTCATGTATGTGTTGTGTGTGTGTGTGGGGGGAGTATGTTAACTATATTCATGCAGTCATGTATGTGTTGTGTGTGTGGGGGGGGAGTATGTTAACTATAATCATGCAGTCATGTATGTGTTGTGTGTGTGTGGGGGGAGTATGTTAACTATAATCATGCAGTCATGTTTGTGTTGTGTGTGTGGGGGGGGAGTATGTTAACTATATTCATGCAGTCATGTATGTGTTGTGTGTGTGTGGGGGGAGTATGTTAACTATAATCATGCAGTCATGTATGTGTTGTGTGTGTGTGGGGGGAGTATGTTAACTATAATCATGCAGTCATGTATGTGTTGTGTGTGTGTGTGGGGGGAGTATGTTAACTATAATCATGCAGTCATGTTTGTGTTGTGTGTGTGTGGGGGGGGGAGTATGTTAACTATAATCATGCAGTCATGTTTGTGTTGTGTGTGTGTGTGGGGGGGGGGGGAGTATGTTAACTATAATCATGCAGTCATGTATGTGTTGTGTGTGTGGGGGGAGTATGTTAACTATATTCATGCAGTCATGTATGTGTTGTGTGTGTGGGGGGAGTATGTTAACTATAATCATGCAGTCATGTATGTGTTGTGTGTGTGTGTGTGTGGGGGGGAGTATGTTAACTATATTCATGCAGTCATGTATGTGTTGTGTGTGTGGGGGGGGGGAGTATGTTAACTATAATCATGCAGTCATGTTTGTGTTGTGTGTGTGTGGGGGGAGTATGTTAACTATATTCATGCAGTCATGTTTGTGTTGTGTGTGTGTGTGGGGGGGGAGTATGTTAACTATAATCATGCAGTCATGTATGTGTTGTGTGTGTGTGGGGGGAGTATGTTAACTATATTCATGCAGTCATGTTTGTGTTGTGTGTGTGTGTGTGTGTGGGGGGAATATGTTAACTATAATCATGCAGTCATGTATGTGTTATGTGTGTGTGGGGGGAGTATGTTAACTATAATCATGCAGTCATGTTTGTGTTGTGTGTATGTGGGGGGGGGGGGAGTATGTTAACTATATTCATGCAGTCATGTATGTGTTGTGTGTGTGTGGGGGGAGTATGTTAACTATAACCATGCAGTCATGTATGTGTTGTGTGTGTGTGGGGGGAGTATGTTAACTATAATCATGCAGTCATATATGTGTTGTGTGTGTGTGGGGGGAGTATGTTAACTATAATCATGCAGTCATGTTTGTGTTGTATGTGTGTGTGGGGGGAGTATGTTAACTATATTCATGCAGTCATGTATGTGTTGTGTGTGTGTGGGGGGAGTATGTTAACTATATTCATGCAGTCATGTTTGTGTTGTGTGTGTGTGTGGGGGGGGGGAGTATGTTAACTATATTCATGCAGTCATGTATGTGTTGTGTGTGTGGGGGGGAGTATGTTAACTATAATCATGCAGTCATGTATGTGTTGTGTGTGTGTGGGGGGAGTATGTTAACTATAATCATGCAGTCATGTTTGTGTTGTGTGTGTGTGTGGGGGGAGTATGTTAACTATATTCATGCAGTCATGTATGTGTTGTGTGTGTGTGTGGGGGGAGTATGTTAACTATATTTATGCAGTCATGTTTGTGTTGTGTGTGTGTGGGGGGAGTATGTTAACTATAATCATGCAGTCATGTTTGTGTTGTGTGTGGGGGGGAGTATGTTAACTATATTCATGCAGTCATGTATGTGTTGTGTGTGTGGGGGGGAGTATGTTAACTATAATCATGCAGTCATGTTTGTGTTGTGTGTGTGTGGGGGGGGGGGAGTATGTTAACTATAATCATGCAGTCATGTATGTGTTGTGTGTGTGGGGGGGGAGTATGTTAACTATATTCATGCAGTCATGTATGTGTTGTGTGTGTGGGGGGGGGGAGTATGTTAACTATAATCATGCAGTCATGTTTGTGTTGTGTGTGTGTGTGGGGGGAGTATGTTAACTATATTCATGCAGTCATGTATGTGTTGTGTGTGTGTGGGGGGAGTATGTTAACTATATTCATGCAGTCATGTTTGTGTTGTGTGTGTGTGGGGGGGAGTATGTTAACTATATTCATGCAGTCATGTATGTGTTGTGTGTGTGTGGGGGGAGTATGTTAACTATAATCATGCAGTCATGTTTGTGTTGTGTGTGTGTGGGGGGGGAGTATGTTAACTATATTCATGCAGTCATGTTTGTGTTGTGTGTGTGGGGGGGGGAGTATGTTAACTATAATCATGCAGTCATGTTTGTGTTGTGTGTTTGTGGGGGGAGTATGTTAACTATAATCATGCAGTCATGTTTGTGTTGTGTGTTTGTGGGGGGAGTATGTTAACTATAATCATGCAGTCATGTATGTGTTGTGTGTGTGTGGGGGGAGTATGTTAACTATAATCATGCAGTCATGTATGTGTTGTGTGTGTGTGGGGGGAGTATGTTAACTATAATCATGCAGTCATGTTTGTGTTGTGTGTGTGTGGGGGGGGAGTATGTTAACTATAACCATGCAGTCATGTATGTGTTGTGTGTGTGTGGGGGGAGTATGTTAACTATATTCATGCAGTCATGTATGTGTTGTGTGTGTGGGGGGGGAGTATGTTAACTATAATCATGCAGTCATGTTTGTGTTGTGTGTGTGGGGGGGGGGGGAGTATGTTAACTATAATCATGCAGTCATGTATGTGTTGTGTGTGTGGGGGGGGGAGTATGTTAACTATATTCATGCAGTCATGTATGTGTTGTGTGTGTGGGGGGGGAGTATGTTAACTATAATCATGCAGTCATGTATGTGTTGTGTGTGTGTGGGGGGAGTATGTTAACTATAACCATGCAGTCATGTATGTGTTGTGTGTGTGTGGGGGGAGTATGTTAACTATAATCATGCAGTCATATATGTGTTGTGTGTGTGTGTGGGGGGAGTATGTTAACTATAATCATGCAGTCATGTTTGTGTTGTATGTGTGTGTGGGGGGAGTATGTTAACTATATTCATGCAGTCATGTATGTGTTGTGTGTGTGTGGGGGGAGTATGTTAACTATATTCATGCAGTCATGTTTGTGTTGTGTGTGTGTGTGGGGGGGGGAGTATGTTAACTATATTCATGCAGTCATGTATGTGTTGTGTGTGTGGGGGGGAGTATGTTAACTATAATCATGCAGTCATGTATGTGTTGTGTGTGTGTGGGGGGAGTATGTTAACTATAATCATGCAGTCATGTTTGTGTTGTGTGTGTGTGTGGGGGGAGTATGTTAACTATATTCATGCAGTCATGTATGTGTTGTGTGTGTGTGTGGGGGGAGTATGTTAACTATATTCATGCAGTCATGTTTGTGTTGTGTGTGTGTGGGGGGAGTATGTTAACTATAATCATGCAGTCATGTTTGTGTTGTGTGTGGGGGGGAGTATGTTAACTATATTCATGCAGTCATGTATGTGTTGTGTGTGTGGGGGGGAGTATGTTAACTATAATCATGCAGTCATGTTTGTGTTGTGTGTGTGGGGGGGAGGAGTATGTTAACTATAATCATGCAGTCATGTATGTGTTGTGTGTGTGTGTGGGGGGAGTATGTTAACTATATTCATGCAGTCATGTTTGTGTTGTGTGTGTGTGGGGGGGAGTATGTTAACTATATTCATGCAGTCATGTATGTGTTGTGTGTGTGTGGGGGGAGTATGTTAACTATAATCATGCAGTCATGTTTGTGTTGTGTGTGTGTGGGGGGGGAGTATGTTAACTATATTCATGCAGTCATGTTTGTGTTGTGTGTGTGGGGGGGGGGGAGTATGTTAACTATAATCATGCAGTCATGTTTGTGTTGTGTGTGTGTGTGGGGGGAGTATGTTAACTATAATCATGCAGTCATGTTTGTGTTGTGTGTTTGTGGGGGGAGTATGTTAACTATAATCATGCAGTCATGTATGTGTTGTGTGTGTGTGGGGGGAGTATGTTAACTATAATCATGCAGTCATGTATGTGTTGTGTGTGTGTGGGGGGAGTATGTTAACTATAATCATGCAGTCATGTTTGTGTTGTGTGTGTGGGGGGGGGAGTATGTTAACTATAACCATGCAGTCATGTATGTGTTGTGTGTGTGTGGGGGGAGTATGTTAACTATATTCATGCAGTCATGTATGTGTTGTGTGTGTGGGGGGGGGAGTATGTTAACTATAATCATGCAGTCATGTTTGTGTTGTGTGTGTGGGGGGGGGGGGAGTATGTTAACTATAATCATGCAGTCATGTATGTGTTGTGTGTGTGGGGGGGGGAGTATGTTAACTATATTCATGCAGTCATGTATGTGTTGTGTGTGTGGGGGGGGAGTATGTTAACTATAATCATGCAGTCATGTATGTGTTGTGTGTGTGTGGGGGGAGTATGTTAACTATAACCATGCAGTCATGTATGTGTTGTGTGTGTGTGGGGGGAGTATGTTAACTATAATCATGCAGTCATATATGTGTTGTGTGTGTGTGTGGGGGGAGTATGTTAACTATAATCATGCAGTCATGTTTGTGTTGTATGTGTGTGTGGGGGGAGTATGTTAACTATATTCATGCAGTCATGTATGTGTTGTGTGTGTGTGGGGGGAGTATGTTAACTATATTCATGCAGTCATGTTTGTGTTGTGTGTGTGTGGGGGGGGAGTATGTTAACTATATTCATGCAGTCATGTATGTGTTGTGTGTGTGGGGGGGAGTATGTTAACTATAATCATGCAGTCATGTATGTGTTGTGTGTGTGTGGGGGGAGTATGTTAACTATAATCATGCAGTCATGTTTGTGTTGTGTGTGTGTGTGGGGGGAGTATGTTAACTATATTCATGCAGTCATGTATGTGTTGTGTGTGTGTGTGGGGGGAGTATGTTAACTATATTCATGCAGTCATGTTTGTGTTGTGTGTGTGTGGGGGGAGTATGTTAACTATAATCATGCAGTCATGTTTGTGTTGTGTGTGGGGGGGAGTATGTTAACTATATTCATGCAGTCATGTATGTGTTGTGTGTGTGGGGGGGAGTATGTTAACTATAATCATGCAGTCATGTTTGTGTTGTGTGTGTGGGGGGGGGGAGTATGTTAACTATAATCATGCAGTCATGTATGTGTTGTGTGTGTGGGGGGGGGAGTATGTTAACTATATTCATGCAGTCATGTATGTGTTGTGTGTGTGGGGGGGGAGTATGTTAACTATAATCATGCAGTCATGTATGTGTTGTGTGTGTGGGGGGGGAGTATGTTAACTATAATCATGCAGTCATGTATGTGTTGTGTGTGTGGGGGGGGGGGAGTATGTTAACTATAATCATGCAGTCATGTATGTGTTGTGTGTGTGTGGGGGGAGTATGTTAACTATAATCATGCAGTCATGTTTGTGTTGTGTGTGTGTGTGGGGGGAGTATGTTAACTATATTCATGCAGTCATGTTTGTGTTGTGTGTGTGTGGGGGGGGAGTATGTTAACTATATTCATGCAGTCATGTATGTGTTGTGTGTGTGGGGGGGAGTATGTTAACTATAATCATGCAGTCATGTATGTGTTGTGTGTGTGGGGGGGAGTATGTTAACTATAATCATGCAGTCATGTTTGTGTTGTGTGTGTGGGGGGGGGAGTATGTTAACTATAATCATGCAGTCATGTATGTGTTGTGTGTGTGGGGGGGGGGAGTATGTTAACTATATTCATGCAGTCATGTATGTGTTGTGTGTGTGGGGGGGGAGTATGTTAACTATAATCATGCAGTCATGTATGTGTTGTGTGTGTGGGGGGGGAGTATGTTAACTATAATCATGCAGTTATGTATGTGTTGTGTGTGTGGGGGGGGAGTATGTTAACTATAATCATGCAGTCATGTATGTGTTGTGTGTGTGTGGGGGGAGTATGTTAACTATAATAATGCAGTCATGTTTGTGTTGTGTGTGTGGGGGGGGAGTATGTTAACTATATTCATGCAGTCATGTTTGTGTTGTGTGTGTGTGTGGGGGGAGTATGTTAACTATATTCATGCAGTCATGTATGTGTTGTGTGTGTGGGGGGGGAGTATGTTAACTATAATCATGCAGTCATGTATGTGTTGTGTGTGTGTGGGGGGAGTATGTTAACTATAATCATGCAGTCATGTTTGTGTTGTGTGTGTGTGTGGGGGGAGTATGTTAACTATATTCATGCAGTCATGTATGTGTTGTGTGTGTGTGGGGGGAGTATGTTAACTATATTCATGCAGTCATGTTTGTGTTGTGTGTGTGTGGGGGGGAGTATGTTAACTATATTCATGCAGTCATGTATGTGTTGTGTGTGTGTGGGGGGAGTATGTTAACTATAATCATGCAGTCATGTTTGTGTTGTGTGTGTGTGGGGGGGGGAGTATGTTAACTATATTCATGCAGTCATGTTTGTGTTGTGTGTGTGGGGGGGGGAGTATGTTAACTATAATCATGCAGTCATGTTTGTGTTGTGTGTTTGTGGGGGGAGTATGTTAACTATAATCATGCAGTCATGTTTGTGTTGTGTGTGTGTGGGGGGAGTATGTTAACTATATTCATGCAGTCATGTTTGTGTTGTGTGTGTGTGTGGGGGGGGAGTATGTTAACTATAATCATGCAGTCATGTATGTGTTGTGTGTGTGTGGGGGGAGTATGTTAACTATATTCATGCAGTCATGTTTGTGTTGTGTGTGTGTGTGTGTGGGGGGAATATGTTAACTATAATCATGCAGTCATGTATGTGTTATGTGTGTGTGGGGGGAGTATGTTAACTATAATCATGCAGTCATGTTTGTGTTGTGTGTGTGTGGGGGGGGAGTATGTTAACTATATTCATGCAGTCATGTATGTGTTGTGTGTGTGTGGGGGGAGTATGTTAACTATAACCATGCAGTCATGTATGTGTTGTGTGTGTGTGGGGGGAGTATGTTAACTATAATCATGCAGTCATATATGTGTTGTGTGTGTGTGGGGGGAGTATGTTAACTATAATCATGCAGTCATGTTTGTGTTGTATGTGTGTGTGGGGGGAGTATGTTAACTATATTCATGCAGTCATGTATGTGTTGTGTGTGTGTGGGGGGAGTATGTTAACTATATTCATGCAGTCATGTTTGTGTTGTGTGTGTGTGGGGGGGGGGGGGAGTATGTTAACTATATTCATGCAGTCATGTATGTGTTGTGTGTGTGGGGGGGAGTATGTTAACTATAATCATGCAGTCATGTATGTGTTGTGTGTGTGTGGGGGGAGTATGTTAACTATAATCATGCAGTCATGTTTGTGTTGTGTGTGTGTGTGGGGGGAGTATGTTAACTATATTCATGCAGTCATGTATGTGTTGTGTGTGTGTGTGTGGGGGGAGTATGTTAACTATATTCATGCAGTCATGTTTGTGTTGTGTGTGTGTGGGGGGAGTATGTTAACTATAATCATGCAGTCATGTTTGTGTTGTGTGTGGGGGGGAGTATGTTAACTATATTCATGCAGTCATGTATGTGTTGTGTGTGTGGGGGGGAGTATGTTAACTATAATCATGCAGTCATGTTTGTGTTGTGTGTGTGGGGGGGGGAGTATGTTAACTATAATCATGCAGTCATGTATGTGTTGTGTGTGTGGGGGGGGGGAGTATGTTAACTATATTCATGCAGTCATGTATGTGTTGTGTGTGTGTGGGGGGGAGTATGTTAACTATAATCATGCAGTCATGTATGTGTTGTGTGTGTGGTGGGGGAGTATGTTAACTATAATCATGCAGTTATGTATGTGTTGTGTGTGTGGGGGGGGGGGGAGTATGTTAACTATAATCATGCAGTCATGTATGTGTTGTGTGTGTGTGGGGGGAGTATGTTAACTATAATCATGCAGTCATGTTTGTGTTGTGTGTGTGGGGGGGGGAGTATGTTAACTATATTCATGCAGTCATGTTTGTGTTGTGTGTGTGTGTGGGGGGAGTATGTTAACTATATTCATGCAGTCATGTATGTGTTGTGTGTGTGGGGGGGGGAGTATGTTAACTATAATCATGCAGTCATGTATGTGTTGTGTGTGTGTGGGGGGAGTATGTTAACTATAATCATGCAGTCATGTTTGTGTTGTGTGTGTGTGTGGGGGGAGTATGTTAACTATATTCATGCAGTCATGTATGTGTTGTGTGTGTGGGGGGGGAGTATGTTAACTATATTCATGCAGTCATGTTTGTGTTGTGTGTGTGTGGGGGGGAGTATGTTAACTATATTCATGCAGTCATGTATGTGTTGTGTGTGTGTGGGGGGAGTATGTTAACTATAATCATGCAGTCATGTTTGTGTTGTGTGTGTGTGTGGGGGGAGTATGTTAACTATATTTATGCAGTCATGTTTGTGTTGTGTGTGTGGGGGGGGGGGGGGAGTATGTTAACTATAATCATGCAGTCATGTTTGTGTTGTGTGTTTGTGGGGGGGAGTATGTTAACTATAATCATGCAGTCATGTATGTGTTGTGTGTGTGTGGGGGGAGTTTGTTAACTATAATCATGCAGTCATGTTTGTGTTGTGTGTGTGGGGGGAGTATGTTAACTATATTCATGCAGTCATGTATGTGTTGTGTGTGTGTGGGGGGAGTATGTTAACTATATTCATGCAGTCATGTTTGTGTTGTGTGTGTGTGGGGGGAGTATGTTAACTATAATCATGCAGTCATGTTTGTGTTGTGTGTGTGTGGGGGGGAGTATGTTAACTATAATCATGCAGTCATGTATGTGTTGTGTGTGTGGGGTGGAGTATGTTAACATTTTCCTTCTAGATAATTTGTACGTCTTTCACCAAACTTTCTGGAATTAATCTACGACCCTTTGGAAAAAAGAAACGCCTTTACATTTTCGAAATTTGTCATCTGGCTAAGAGTCCTTACAAGTTTTAGGGTTTGTACTGGATGTTAGACGTCATTTATAAATACTCAGGGAAACCGTTTTGTGCATTCTGTGTTCATGTAGCGCCCATTGGAGGATGGGCTTCTTTTCTTGTATGTTTAATTGCTTTATTTTAAAAGCTCATTTTAATTCACTTAAATAACTTCCGTCTGCAATGATAGTCCTTAACTTCAAATTTGCAGAAATCATTACCCTGGTAGGCCTGACTGGGCATGTGAAATTACTATGAAATTTCCACGTGCATTCCACCAGTCTGCCATAATCATACTCGAGGCTGGCATAGTAGCCCAAATAATTGGACGCAGCAAGTGGACGTCCAATTATGTGTGATACTCCACCACCATCTCATACAATTACAGTGGCACACAATTCGCTAAGGTACAAATTGATAGAGGCATGCAGTAATGCGTTAAATATTGTATTTTTCAGATATGCAGATGTCTGAATGATGTGCTGAATAACCACCCTCCACTGCCAGACACCCTATATCTCCCCCACAAACTCAGGATCCAGCTGTGCATGAGACTCTACACACTGGAGGAAGATGGCAAAGGCTGGAAGGCTCTCGCAGAGAAGATAGGTGGGCTTGCATTTCTAACTTGTCACCAGTAGGGGGGGGGGGGGGGGGGGGGGGGTGACTATTGGGGATAGTTTTACTAACACGACAGTATTGCTGTAATTACTATTGCGACACTATCGTGATAGCCTCATGATTATCACGATAGTATCAAGGAAGTAAACTACGCTTATGTTCCAATTTTATTTGGTGTGAGTTACACTACGTATTGCATGGACCCATCCAAAAGTCATTTGCTTCACAATGGATATTCGTGAGTAATGTTAATTTTATCGAAAATTTTTGATGTGGGTCACTGGTCTTGGTAACTAAGTAAACCTGACATAATAAAGTTGAAAAATCACATCTGTGAATAGTGTCACAGTGACCCAAGTATATCTCCTGATGTGTTTGGCCAACTAGAAAGATATCGATAGTTCACTGTGCTATCGCCGATACCTGTCGATAGTTAAATTGACTAACTATTGATCATATTGCACCGTGACATCGACTTTCGCCAGGCTCTTAGCCAGAAATACCTTTTAGCACGCGCAAATGACTGGCATGGAAGACATTTGTAATAATCACACCATTATTGACCAGTTTGTTTTTTCTATAACAAACCGATGTCATTAAAAAAAATTAATACTTATCCATTCGATTTGTTTCACTATCAGTTGTACCAATAATAGTCATAAACTTGGAACTATTAGTTAATCTAGTGGCCATTAATTCCACTAGTCTTAGGCCACAATAAAATAGTTGTGTTTCCGGTAACATTGATTTTTAAAATAGGGTAGGTAGGTAGGAAAAACATTATATTTTTTTAAAACCTTTTTATTGCCAAAAAAATAGGGTAGGCAGATCTATTGTAATATTTTATTTTCGTCAGTCTATAAAAAATTCAGGCAATCTGTAAATGGGCATATGTTATAACTTGCACTGCTGGGGTTAATATGAAATGGACACATTTCAATGAAACTGGGAGGTACTGTTATATGTATCTTAATGTGATAAAGAAAACACTGTCATTATGCTAAAATACAGTTGTTTTATTAATTGAACTTGAAATATCAAGAGAATCTATGGCATACAACCCACTGTTTACTTTAATAGGAGAAAAACAAGCTGTAACACATTGCACATTTAAATGGGTTTTCATCAATGCGAGTTACAGAACTAGGAATTGTACATTTAAATGGTCTTTCATCAATGTGAGTTACAGTCGAACAAAAGCAACCGAATCCAATCCGTCATACCTTTTAAAATAAAATCACATTAGAAGCTGCAGTGTGCATCATTTATAAACACTAAAATCAACTCAAGCCTAAGGCTATCTACTAGTAATGTCACTGCCAAAATTGACAATATATTAAAGAAATCAATCCCACAGGTCATGGACTATGCAAGCTCAGTGTCCCTAATTATATTTGTTCAACCATTTTAGCTAGCGCCATATATGACGCCATCCAACGGAATTTGTTAGAACTACGAAACCCAGACTATATCACTTTGAGCCATCGTAACCTAGGCTGTTGTTATTCCTTTGAGTTTTGTGTTAAAAACCGGAAATTGTACACTTATGCGTGTTCTAACGATGTGACAAGTTTATTTAATTAACTTATATGTGTTCAATGAGCTTAGCGGACAACCAGACAACGATCACGAAATGGTTTATGTTAGCGCCTTCCACCCCCGTCCCTGTTTACGTTGGTTGACACGAGGTAGCACGGGCGCCAGGACACTTTGCAACGATTTACGCAGAAATCCATCCAATACTAGGGACGATCGTGGAATTTCCGTTCCAAAAGGTCAATTCTTGTTACTTTTCAGGACTTTTGCAATGATTATCTGTATTTTTTATCATGTTGAATGATCGCTGTAATAGTCTTGCCGGAATATAATATAATGTTAAAAGAAGTTTTTGGTCAGAGACAAGGGTCGAGGGTCGGCATCATAACAAATATTTTTCTTTTGTTCTTGAAAAATGCGTAGGGTCGCACGAAAATACTAGGGACGGTCGGGTTACCAGAAACACGTATTATTTTAATTGGCCTTATCAGTTGTAATTACCCATCTTGACCAGTCATCTGCCAGTCTTGTAGATGGGCAGACTGGTCTCTGGCTGAGCCACTGACTATCGCGATGCATGGATAGTTTATGTATGGTTACACCCTTTGTCACCAGGGCCGCATTCAGAGCTCGCCTCCTCATCGCAATGTCGCATTTTGCCCTTGAAGTTGATTTTGCCGTTCAAAGTTACGTCGTGCTGACGCAGCGACGTGCCAACGCATTTCCAGTGATGGCCACCTAACCTATTCAAAATCAGTAGCATCCATTTTTAATGCGGCAAACGTCGCGGTATGTAACGTTTAACCGTTCAATTTCTGCCGATGGACCACGACCGGACTGCAAACTCTGAACGCGGCCCAGTTGATGTGCACATGCAGGTGAATGATGATAGATGGACACAATGAACGAATACGATGATAGATGGATACAATGCAATGATGATAGATGGATACAATGATAGATGGATACAATGAACGGATACGATGATAGATGGATACAATACAATGATGATAGATGGACACAATGAACGGATACGATGATAGATGGATACAATACAATGATGATAGATGGACACAATGAACGGATACGATGATAGATGGATACAGTGCAATGATGATAGATGGACACAGTGAACGGATACGGTGATAGATGGATACAGTGCAATGATGATAGATGGACACAGTGAACGGATACGATGATAGATGGATACAATGCAATGATGATAGATGGACACAGTGAACGGATACGAAGATAGATGGATACAATGCAATGATGATAGATGGACACAGTGAACGGATACGATGATAGATGGATACAATGCAATGATGATAGATGGACACAGTGAACGGATACGATGATAGATGAATACAATGCAACGATGATAGATGGACACAGTGAACGGATACGATGATAGATGGATACAATGCAATGATGATAGATGGACACAGCGAACGGATACGATGATAGATGGACACAATGCAATGATGATAGATGGACACAGCGAACGGATACGATGATAGATGGACACAATGCAATGATGATAGATGGACACAGCGAACGGATACGATGATAGATGGACACAATGCAATGATGATAGATGGACACAGCGAACGGATACGATGATAGATGGACACAATGCAATGATGATAGATGGACACAGCGAACGGATACGATGATAGATGGATACAATGCAATGATGATAGATGGACACAATGAACAGATACGATGATAGATGGATACAATGCAATGATGATAGATGGACACAATGCAATGATGATAGATGGACACAGTGAACGGATACGATGATAGCTGGACACAATGCAATGATGATAGATGGACACAGTGAACGGATACGATGATAGATGGATACAATGCAATGATGATAGATGGACACAGTGAACGGATACGATGATAGATGGATACAATGCAATGATGATAGATGGACACAGTGAACGGATACGATGATAGATGGATACAATGCAATGATGATAGATGGACACAGTGAACGGATACGATGATAGATGAATACAATGCAATGATGATAGATGGACACAGCGAACGGATACGATGATAGATGGATACAATGCAATGATGATAGATGGACACAGCGAACGGATACGATGATAGATGGACACAATGCAATGATGATAGATGGACACAGCGAACGGATACGATGATAGATGGACACAATGCAATGATGATAGATGGACACAGCGAACGGATACGATGATAGATGGACACAATGCAATGATGATAGATGGACACAGCGAACGGATACGATGATAGATGGACACAATGCAATGATGATAGATGGACACAGCGAACGGATACGATGATAGATGGACACAATGCAATGATGATAGATGGACACAGCGAACGGATACGATGATAGATGGATACAATGCAATGATGATAGATGGACACAGCGAACGGATACGATGATAGATGGATACAATGCAATGATGATAGATGGACACAGCGAACGGATACGATGATAGATGGACACAATGCAATGATGATAGATGGACACAGCGAACGGATACGATGATAGATGGACACAATGCAATGATGATAGATGGACACAGCGAACGGATACGATGATAGATGGACACAATGCAATGATGATAGATGGACACAGCGAACGGATACGATGATAGCTGGACACAATGCAATGATGATAGATGGACACAGTGAACGGATACGATGATAGCTGGACACAATGCAATGATGATAGATGGACACAATGAACAGATACGATGATAGATGGACACAATGCAATGATGATAGATGGATACAATGAACAGATACGATGATAGATGGATACAATGCAATAATAATAAGAGATGGATACAATGAACAGATACGATGATAGATGGATACAATGCAATAATAGATGGATACAATGAACAGATATGATTATAGATGGATATAATGCAATGATGATAGATGGATACAATGCAATGATGATAGATGGATACAATGAACAAATGTAACCTGCCACAGCAAAGTCGGTATTAAGTTGAAATATTGTGAAATGGAGTTTTTGCTACCTTTGTGGACCCCACAGACCATAAACTTTAAAAGTAATACCTCTTTTGTTGAAATACCTTCAGGGGGTTTTGATTTATTGCTAAAATTGAAGCAAACTTTAAAAGTGTTTTTGGTAAGCTGTTTGTTACCGTAATTTGCACTAGACACGTTGTGACTGTGTGCTGCAGGTCTGAACTACGACGCTGTGATGATCATACAGTCGTTTCAGCACCACCACCCGTGTCGACTGACGGCTGGAGAGATAGTGCTGCGCCACTGGCAGTCTGTGTACAACGCATGCGGCGTTGACCTGCTCAAGTGTCCCATCTCCTGCACCAAACCCAAACTTGTTGACATCCTTCACGAGATCGGACGACTCGATCTTGTTGAGCTGCTCGTGTGATCATTGCAAGATACAGCCACTAACATTCCGTGTTTACGACTGGCAGCTGTTCATGATACTGTGTTAATCTGTCTGTGATGATTCATTCTGTTGTAAACATAACTATAATTGAGCTAGTGTAGTGTGGGGGTTAAAATGTTTCTG
The DNA here is from genome assembly GCA_963995525.1 of Escarpia spicata. Lineage (NCBI taxonomy): Eukaryota > Metazoa > Annelida > Polychaeta > Sabellida > Siboglinidae > Escarpia > Escarpia spicata. The sequence continues at coordinate 36,691,090 of OZ023210.1, forward strand.
CTATGTGGTTTACATCTCGGGTGCCAACTTTTCAGGGATTAATCTACGACTCTTCAGAAGAAAAGTAATGCCTTTCCTTTATTTTGTCAAAATTGCCTGTGGTCAAGAGTTCTTACTTAACTTAGGTTAACATAAAAAACTGTTTTAAAGACTATTGGGGATAGTTTTACTAACACGACAGTATTGCTGTAATTACTATTGCGACACTATCGTGATAGCCTCATGATTATCACGATAGTATCAAGGAAGTAAACTACGCTTATGTTCCAATTTTATTTGGTGTGAGTTACACTACGTATTGCATGGACCCATCCAAAAGTCATTTGCTTCACAATGGATATTCGTGAGTAATGTTAATTTTATCGAAAATTTTTGATGTGGGTCACTGGTCTTGGTAACTAAGTAAACCTGACATAATAAAGTTGAAAAATCACATCTGTGAATAGTGTCACAGTGACCCAAGTATATCTCCTGATGTGTTTGGCCAACTAGAAAGATATCGATAGTTCACTGTGCTATCGCCGATACCTGTCGATAGTTAAATTGACTAACTATTGATCATATTGCACCGTGACATCGACTTTCGCCAGGCTCTTAGCCAGAAATACCTTTTAGCACGCGCAAATGACTGGCATGGAAGACATTTGTAATAATCACACCATTATTGACCAGTTTGTTTTTTCTATAACAAACCGATGTCATTAAAAAAAATTAATACTTATCCATTCGATTTGTTTCACTATCAGTTGTACCAATAATAGTCATAAACTTGGAACTATTAGTTAATCTAGTGGCCATTAATTCCACTAGTCTTAGGCCACAATAAAATAGTTGTGTTTCCGGTAACATTGATTTTTAAAATAGGGTAGGTAGGTAGGAAAAACATTATATTTTTTTAAAACCTTTTTATTGCCAAAAAAATAGGGTAGGCAGATCTATTGTAATATTTTATTTTCGTCAGTCTATAAAAAATTCAGGCAATCTGTAAATGGGCATATGTTATAACTTGCACTGCTGGGGTTAATATGAAATGGACACATTTCAATGAAACTGGGAGGTACTGTTATATGTATCTTAATGTGATAAAGAAAACACTGTCATTATGCTAAAATACAGTTGTTTTATTAATTGAACTTGAAATATCAAGAGAATCTATGGCATACAACCCACTGTTTACTTTAATAGGAGAAAAACAAGCTGTAACACATTGCACATTTAAATGGGTTTTCATCAATGCGAGTTACAGAACTAGGAATTGTACATTTAAATGGTCTTTCATCAATGTGAGTTACAGTCGAACAAAAGCAACCGAATCCAATCCGTCATACCTTTTAAAATAAAATCACATTAGAAGCTGCAGTGTGCATCATTTATAAACACTAAAATCAACTCAAGCCTAAGGCTATCTACTAGTAATGTCACTGCCAAAATTGACAATATATTAAAGAAATCAATCCCACAGGTCATGGACTATGCAAGCTCAGTGTCCCTAATTATATTTGTTCAACCATTTTAGCTAGCGCCATATATGACGCCATCCAACGGAATTTGTTAGAACTACGAAACCCAGACTATATCACTTTGAGCCATCGTAACCTAGGCTGTTGTTATTCCTTTGAGTTTTGTGTTAAAAACCGGAAATTGTACACTTATGCGTGTTCTAACGATGTGACAAGTTTATTTAATTAACTTATATGTGTTCAATGAGCTTAGCGGACAACCAGACAACGATCACGAAATGGTTTATGTTAGCGCCTTCCACCCCCGTCCCTGTTTACGTTGGTTGACACGAGGTAGCACGGGCGCCAGGACACTTTGCAACGATTTACGCAGAAATCCATCCAATACTAGGGACGATCGTGGAATTTCCGTTCCAAAAGGTCAATTCTTGTTACTTTTCAGGACTTTTGCAATGATTATCTGTATTTTTTATCATGTTGAATGATCGCTGTAATAGTCTTGCCGGAATATAATATAATGTTAAAAGAAGTTTTTGGTCAGAGACAAGGGTCGAGGGTCGGCATCATAACAAATATTTTTCTTTTGTTCTTGAAAAATGCGTAGGGTCGCACGAAAATACTAGGGACGGTCGGGTTACCAGAAACACGTATTATTTTAATTGGCCTTATCAGTTGTAATTACCCATCTTGACCAGTCATCTGCCAGTCTTGTAGATGGGCAGACTGGTCTCTGGCTGAGCCACTGACTATCGCGATGCATGGATAGTTTATGTATGGTTACACCCTTTGTCACCAGGGCCGCATTCAGAGCTCGCCTCCTCATCGCAATGTCGCATTTTGCCCTTGAAGTTGATTTTGCCGTTCAAAGTTACGTCGTGCTGACGCAGCGACGTGCCAACGCATTTCCAGTGATGGCCACCTAACCTATTCAAAATCAGTAGCATCCATTTTTAATGCGGCAAACGTCGCGGTATGTAACGTTTAACCGTTCAATTTCTGCCGATGGACCACGACCGGACTGCAAACTCTGAACGCGGCCCAGTTGATGTGCACATGCAGGTGAATGATGATAGATGGACACAATGAACGAATACGATGATAGATGGATACAATGCAATGATGATAGATGGATACAATGATAGATGGATACAATGAACGGATACGATGATAGATGGATACAATACAATGATGATAGATGGACACAATGAACGGATACGATGATAGATGGATACAATACAATGATGATAGATGGACACAATGAACGGATACGATGATAGATGGATACAGTGCAATGATGATAGATGGACACAGTGAACGGATACGGTGATCGATGGATACAGTGCAATGATGATAGATGGACACAGTGAACGGATACGATGATAGATGGATACAATGCAATGATGATAGATGGACACAGTGAACGGATACGAAGATAGATGGATACAATGCAATGATGATAGATGGACACAGTGAACGGATACGATGATAGATGGATACAATGCAATGATGATAGATGGACACAGTGAACGGATACGATGATAGATGAATACAATGCAACGATGATAGATGGACACAGTGAACGGATACGATGATAGATGGATACAATACAATGATGATAGATGGACACAGCGAACGGATACGATGATAGATGGACACAATGCAATGATGATAGATGGACACAGCGAACGGATACGATGATAGATGGACACAATGCAATGATGATAGATGGACACAGCGAACGGATACGATGATAGATGGACACAATGCAATGATGATAGATGGACACAGCGAACGGATACGATGATAGATGGACACAATGCAATGATGATAGATGGACACAGCGAACGGATACGATGATAGATGGATACAATGCAATGATGATAGATGGACACAATGAACAGATACGATGATAGATGGATACAATGCAATGATGATAGATGGACACAATGCAATGATGATAGATGGACACAGTGAACGGATACGATGATAGCTGGACACAATGCAATGATGATAGATGGACACAGTGAACGGATACGATGATAGATGGATACAATGCAATGATGATAGATGGACACAGTGAACGGATACGATGATAGATGGATACAATGCAATGATGATAGATGGACACAGTGAACGGATACGATGATAGATGGATACAATGCAATGATGATAGATGGACACAGTGAACGGATACGATGATAGATGAATACAATGCAATGATGATAGATGGACACAGCGAACGGATACGATGATAGATGGATACAATGCAATGATGATAGATGGACACAGCGAACGGATACGATGATAGATGGACACAATGCAATGATGATAGATGGACACAGCGAACGGATACGATGATAGATGGACACAATGCAATGATGATAGATGGACACAGCGAACGGATACGATGATAGATGGACACAATGCAATGATGATAGATGGACACAGCGAACGGATACGATGATAGATGGACACAATGCAATGATGATAGATGGACACAGCGAACGGATACGATGATAGATGGACACAATGCAATGATGATAGATGGACACAGCGAACGGATACGATGATAGATGGATACAATGCAATGATGATAGATGGACACAGCGAACGGATACGATGATAGATGGATACAATGCAATGATGATAGATGGACACAGCGAACGGATACGATGATAGATGGACACAATGCAATGATGATAGATGGACACAGCGAACGGATACGATGATAGATGGACACAATGCAATGATGATAGATGGACACAGCGAACGGATACGATGATAGATGGACACAATGCAATGATGATAGATGGACACAGCGAACGGATACGATGATAGCTGGACACAATGCAATGATGATAGATGGACACAGTGAACGGATACGATGATAGCTGGACACAATGCAATGATGATAGATGGACACAATGAACAGATACGATGATAGATGGACACAATGCAATGATGATAGATGGATACAATGAACAGATACGATGATAGATGGATACAATGCAATAATAATAAGAGATGGATACAATGAACAGATACGATGATAGATGGATACAATGCAATAATAGATGGATACAATGAACAGATATGATTATAGATGGATATAATGCAATGATGATAGATGGATACAATGCAATGATGATAGATGGATACAATGAACAAATGTAACCTGCCACAGCAAAGTCGGTATTAAGTTGAAATATTGTGAAATGGAGTTTTTGCTACCTTTGTGGACCCCACAGACCATAAACTTTAAAAGTAATACCTCTTTTGTTGAAATACCTTCAGGGGGTTTTGATTTATTGCTAAAATTGAAGCAAACTTTAAAAGTGTTTTTGGTAAGCTGTTTGTTACCGTAATTTGCACTAGACACGTTGTGACTGTGTGCTGCAGGTCTGAACTACGACGCTGTGATGATCATACAGTCGTTTCAGCACCACCACCCGTGTCGACTGACGGCTGGAGAGATAGTGCTGCGCCACTGGCAGTCTGTGTACAACGCATGCGGCGTTGACCTGCTCAAGTGTCCCATCTCCTGCACCAAACCCAAACTTGTTGACATCCTTCACGAGATCGGACGACTCGATCTTGTTGAGCTGCTCGTGTGATCATTGCAAGATACAGCCACTAACATTCCGTGTTTACGACTGGCAGCTGTTCATGATACTGTGTTAATCTGTCTGTGATGATTCATTCTGTTGTAAACATAACTATAATTGAGCTAGTGTAGTGTGGGGGTTAAAATGTTTCTGCTATGTGGTTTACATCTCGGGTGCCAACTTTTCAGGGATTAATCTACGACTCTTCAGAAGAAAAGTAATGCCTTTCCTTTATTTTGTCAAAATTGCCTGTGGTCAAGAGTTCTTACTTAACTTAGGTTAACATAAAAAACTGTTTTAAAGTTACACGATAATAAATACCATTTACGAACTCTTCGGGAAATAATCTGTGTACATGTAGCACCACCATGAGTGGGTATGGGCATTTTTATTAGTACAGTCGCGCCTCGTTATAACTTGCCCCGTTATAACGCAGATTCGGTTATAACGCGGTCGGTCGTGGATCCTGAATTTCTGCCACCAGGGAGAAAATGGGTGCTATGACAAACTATATTAACACGGTAATAACTATCAATTGTTTTGTGTGAAGTTATCCCCGTCTTTGTCCATGACATGTGTATATTGAAAGACTAGTTGGCGGACAATAAATTTAACGTTGACGTACAACTGCAACGAATCAAGTGTGAGGTGTGTTACTACGTTGCCGTTGTTTATTCTGCACTGCCAATGCTATCAAAGGTATACGTTTCTTTGATTATAATTATGGTCAAGTTTATAACTTAAGCATAATATTTGAAGATATATATCAATAACACAGTGGACACTCGCTATATTAGGTGTTGTAGGTAAAGAAGTTTTTACTCTGACATTACGATGGATTACATAAAAGGTGGATTCCATGAACTTGAGACATTTTCAGGACCGCCTCTCATTGGCGAGGATTTCTGGTGTCTAAGAATCTTTTTATTACCTGAACTAATCCAATGCTTTACAATATTTTATTCAAGTTTACTTATTTATGGTGGTGCTGTATATTTTATGTAATATATATTTATTTGTTGTTGAATAAAATAATTTGCATTTTGTAACTGTTGTGTTTTTCTTGAATGTTAAAGCTACCTTGTCTGTTTCAGTGCCCAAAATCATTTTCTCAAACTATGGTGGTAATCATTAGCAGGAAGTTTGGTTGAATCAGCTGTACTTTGTCCCACTTACGTTATTGAATGTGGAACAAAAGAGCAATTACAGGAAGTTGCAGTTAGGCCCACCTGCCTCCACAGTACAACCAGTACAGCTTGTTTTGTTTACAATTTTAATGTTTTGTGGGTGTAACATTCAAATTACGAACAATGTGTCGGGATTATTAAACACAATACTTGGTGCGTATAGTGTACCTTCACCATATTTATTCTTGTTATTAAAAACATTATACTTAAAAATGAGAAACGGACAGTCAGTTTAATTTTTGAAGTATTACACCACAAGTGATGTTACACACAAAAGGTAAAGGTCAGTTCTTAAATAGCACAGTATCCAGTCCTCAGGACTGCTCAAGGCACTTTACTCCCTGGCAGACCTGTTCAATCGAACATCATCTCAACTTCTTTGGAAAGAAGAACTAAAAACTACTCATATTTAATTGTAACCTTTATTGAAATGCTTAATGTACGAACTGGTGAAAACAAACGGTGAACAAACTGGTATAGAACCCAAAACACGGCACCGGTCAAGAGCTTTATACACACACCAGCTGACAGCGTAATGACTGCTAACTGAACTCGTCATTCGTTCGGTTGCTGGACGCTTCTTACCCAACCAAGTGGAACATTTTGTTTTGCTTCACCTTGTCAATGTGTTGTTGAGCTGTACAATAGCAACTGTATGCCTTACTGAGCTGTACAACGTAGGTGTTTTAATCCACTTCATCACACATATATATACAGTGACTAGACACCCTCCGTTGTCAGTTGGGGTGGGGTACTGGGTTGTTTTCCAAAGCTGTCTCCAAGGAGAAGCTGTGCAACTACATGTCAACATACATAACACCTCTAAAGTTCGGAGCGTTTCTGCCCAATAAAGATACATTCATAACCGTAAACTCTGCTGATACATGGCAACAGTCTAAACACTATCTTTTTGTGGCTGTATGGAAATAAAACAAAGCATTCGTTACAAATTTGTCAGATTTGAGGATCAGCTAGCTACCCTTCAAAACCCTATACCCTGCGAAGGTTTGAGGAACGACAGTGACAACTTATATAATGGAACAATTCACGACAGCCTCAAAACGAGGCTTATCAAGAGAATAGAAACCAGCAAACAAACTTGAACGAGCAACAGTTTGCTCTATTCAAACAATATCTGAATAATACACACACAATAAAACTTATCACAGCCGAGCTTTGCAACAGTGCCAACAGAAACGAGACCAGATAAAACCAAACCTTGCATTTCCATTAACAATGTAAAAATGCTTATTTTATAATTTTATATCCAGATCAATAACAACAACAGAGTTCATCAATTCCAGTAGAGAATTTTGCTAAATCATGCGCAAGATATTTTATTGTCATTATGAACATATTGAATTGGCACAAATTAATTACATTGCAGAAATTGCATTCACTTATAAAAAGTGTGGAAATTCATTTGTAAATTTGATCAAACTGACAATGATTTTCCTGATGCCTCCCCAATTATATTTAAACCCATGTAATGACAACAAAGATGAAGAAAACATCTTGCAAAACTGTACGACTGCTTGATAATCAAGGAAATGTAGTCAAATGGAGAAAGACCTACTAAAATGTACCCATGTCTTTCTGAAAGCACAAGTACACAGAGTGGAAGGTAACTGTCACCGATGAAGGGGAAACTAGTTAATGTTACACTTGATGATCAACACATTCACAGGGTACTAGAAGCTACACTTGTCTGGTGTCCTATATGTTTGGTGTCCAATATGTCTGGAGTATCATGTGTCTGATACCCTCCAGGTGTACGGCACTACACATCAACATCTCTCTCTCTCTCTGCAGACACGATGACATACATTTGAGAAAGAAGGCCGCATGAACTCAGCGATTACTGTTGACAGAGACAACTATAATAAAATGGACTTGGTACAAATGACATGTGCTTGACAACGAAATAGACACACACCAATTAACTATCCCACCCATTGAAGTTAATCCGGCAATGAATAACGACAGACACTGACTGTGATTGTACAATGAGAGGGAACAGCTAGACGTCGAGTGTATCATCTGTGTTGCTGTCACCCGTTTGGTCTGACATGTCCCCAGGTGTCAGGCGAGTAGAGTCACCTGACGCGGGATGAGATCGTCTTGCCTTGCTGTCGACCAGCAGTGGAGAGTTTTTGTCAAACGAATCCACACGCACGGTCGCATAGTAACCAATGTCATTGTTAGGGTCGAGAACCTGCAGAAAAGAAGGTAAAGTTAAGTTTTTATATATAGCGCTGTATCCAGTCCTTTGGACTGCTCAAAGTGCTTTACACACTACTCCCTGGCAAACCTGTTCAATCGAACACCATCTCAACTTCTCTGGGAAGCATTCAGCCATGTTGCAATTACTGTGTGAAGACTATTCGTACAAAAATATCCATTAGTGTTTATAGACAGGTACTCATTGATACAGCTGGGTGAACTGGAGCCATATGGAGTGAACAAACTTGCTCATTAGGTTCGAAACAAGAACACAGGGATTTGAATCCAGGATCTCTTGATTTAGAGTCGCTCTAAATACTGTGCCAGCGCATGCCATAAATTAGTGGTGGTTGATTATGTTTACAAAGTCCCAACAAATGTGTAGCATTACGTGTGGGTAAGTGGTGGTTTGGTCGTCACCACGGGGAAACACCATACGTCTTTGGACTATGCGAACTCATGGGATCACCCTTTTGTATCACAGCAGTCACTGTTGTCTCGCGATAAGATATAAAGATGTATGATCTTTAACTAGCAGTGACATGAACAACATGAGCATGTGTTCTACTGTAAAAATAGCATTTCATACGGTGGGGTGGTCACAGGTTCCTCTTGGTGACCTTGTGGCGGAATGGCCCCACCTTTTTGTAATTGCATGTGTCTGTTGGTGGTGGAATGTTTGTATTGTTTGCTTAGGTTTATATTCATAGTGGTTTTATACCTCTATAGCGACAAATAATGTATGTCTGTATATTTTCGTCATGTTGTAGGAATGTGTGCCTGAGAAACTTTGATAGGGCTGTACAAGGGTTCAGTTTCTCATCTGGTTTGCATGTTAGACATCACATTCCTACTATCTTTATGCCCAAAAGTGGCTGCATTAGAAGCAATCCACTTTCCAATAAAAAACGTCATCTTTTGGCCAATATCAATTCTCAAACTACAATGGGCTTGTGTTGGTTATTGCATAAATAGCATTTTAGCAGAATGAATACAAAACAAAGTATCTGCTTGGACATGACCACTGAATATATCTGTCTTGCAGATGTGTGTCTCCTCACATCATTTATTTATCTATGAGTTTTTCATTAAAGACACAGGCTCATCATTAAATATCATATTTTAATTAACTGCCATGTCCTAAAAGCTTTGTCCTAGCTTGACAAAACCTATAAACGTACAAATGGCGTAAGCAGTTTAATTAAGCGACTTCACTTCAGGTGTACGACAATTACGTAACTTGGAACAATTGTAGAAAGGACACGTGGCGCTCCAAGCAATTGTATGTCATAAACCATGTTAAAGGTAATGGGTGAACATGGCATATGTTTTGTATGTTGTTGTGAATGTGGTACCTTTCTGAGGAACTCTGAGTCATCGCTGTCGACTTCCATGAGAGGAGGGAGACTTGTGCGGGCCTCGTCCTCAATCACCTTCAAACGCTTCATCTCTGAAACATGTCCTTGTTTCATCGTTTTTAATATTCATGAATAGCATACTAATAATGAAGCCCATGCAACGTTGATATAACTGGTAGCCATGTCCAAGGCTTTGTGGATGTCATGATATTACAAATTTGTAATGCCTATGATTTTGCAATCGAAGGGCAGGAATAAGACTTCAACACAGAGGTAGACGATACACAACATATGCAGACATCCTCGATAAGTTGACAACTTAAGTGCATATGTGATTATACTGTCATTGGTGTGGTCACTCGGTCACTACTTTTGTTAAAGTGCACATTTAGAAAATAAATATGATCATATTTACAAGGCTACCAAAATTTAACTAGTTGGATGAACGAACAAACAATTACTTAGACTTAGTTCCTCCTGTTCCTTTCGGGACATCGGGCGACGAGCTTTTTCCATCTACTACGGTCTTTCGCAATTTCTTTGGCCTCATTCCAGGTGATTTCCATCTCTGCCAGATCTTCTTTAAACGTCTTGCGCCAGGTCTTAGTCGGCCTTCCTCTTCTTCTGTTTCCACCTTCAGGCACCCATTCCATTGCTACATGTGCTGTTCTCTCTCTTGGTAGGCGTAGGATATGTCCCGCTAGTCTTCGTCGTCGAGACTTAACTATGTGATGCAGGCTGTCCAGACCTGCCCTCCTCATCACTTCTTCATTTGTGGTGTGTTCTCTCCACGATATGCCCAGTATGAACCGGAGACATCGTCGATGAAATACGTCTAGTTTTTTTTATATCCTCGCCGTATTCTTCCACGTTTCACAGGCATATATCGCTGTTGGTATTACGATTGACATGTAAAGACGTAGTTTTATGTCCTTTCTGATGGTGTTACTGGACCATATTGGACGTAGTCTTTGGGACACTGCTGATGCCCTGCCTATCCTCGCTCGTACATCTACTTCCGCGTCGCCTTCCCTAGAGATGTAGCTTCCGAGGTAAGGGAAGTTCTCGACGCATTGCAACTCTTCCTGACCGATCACAATGTGGGGGTCAGATCCAGCACCAGCTGACAATGTTTTTGTCTTCCCATAGCTGATTCGTAATCCGACCATCTCTCCATTTTTGTTTAAATTATTGGTCATCTCTTGTAGGATCTCCGGTGTGTGGCTGAGCAGTGCAATATCATCGGCAAAGTCAAGGTCTGTCAACCTATTATTTATCCATTTAACACCAAAGTTCGGATCTTTCATTTTTTTCATGATTTTCCTCATGATGAAGTCGATAACAACAACAAAGAGGAAAGGGGACAGGATGCAACCTTGACGTACACCTGTCTCTATATCGAACATGTCTGTGTACCCATCGTTGGTCTTGATGCAGCAGTTGGTGTTTCGGTATAGCGATTTGAAAATGTCTATATATTTGCTTGGTATGCTGTATAGCTTCAGGATTTGCCATAGCGAATTTCTGTGGACACTGTCGAAAGCCTTCTTAAAGTCAATGAAATTGACTAAAAGAGGTATCTGGAACTCTCTGCTTTGTTCGATGATGTTTCGCAATGTGAAGATCTGCTCACAGCATGACCTTCCTCTTCGAAAACCAGCTTGTTCCTCCCGGAGGTGTTGGTCCACTGCTGTCTTCAGCCGGTTTAGGATCACGCTGCAGAACACTTTTCAGGTACTGACATCAATGTTATTCCTCGCCAGTTATTGCAATCGCTCAGGCACCCCTTCTTTGGTAACGTCACGATCACTCGTCTCCAATCATCAGGAACTTCCTCCTCAGACCAGATCAGATTGAACAAGTAGGTTAACTCGTCTACAACCCCGTCCTTGCCATGTTTCAATAGTTCAGCTGATACTTCATCAAGGCCCGCTGCCTTGTTGTTCTTGAGGCTATCGATGGCTTTGGAAACTTCTGCCCTGGTGATGTCATTGGCGATGACATCAAGCTCTTTTGTGTTTGGTTCCTGTTCGAAGTTGAAGAGTGTGGTTGGTGTTGGTTGATTTAGTACTTCTCGGAAGTGTTCAATCCACCTCGTGGCTTGTTCTTCGCTTGTTAGAAGCACTCTGCCATCTTTGTCTTTTATTGGTATGTTGGAATTGCGTTTCGCGCTAGTTAGCTCTCTCACAATCCTATACAGCGTCTTCGAGTCATTCCGTTCTGCTGCTGTTTGTGCTTCTTTACCTTTCTCTTCTAACCATTTCCTCTTATCTGTCCTACAGCTCTTTTTTACTTCTTTGTCCAGTTTCCTGCATTCCTCATCTGATGATCTCCATTGTTGGATGTTTCTAGCTGCTTGATCTCTTCTGATCTTCGTATCCTTCCTTTTATCAATCAGTTTCCACGAGTCTCCAGTAATCCACTGTTCTCTGTTGGACCCTCTTCTCCTTCCTAACACTACATTCGCGCTCTCCTTTACGGCTTGAAGGAATAGTTGCCATTGTTCTTCTATGTCGGTTGAGTGTTGTAGCGCTTGGAATATGTTCTTAATTTCCTCGTAGAATTGTTTTGATGTGTCTGTGTTCTTTAAGTTATCTGTCACATATGGCCTGACCGTCTTCACCGTCTTGACTCTCTTTAACTTCAAACGGATTTTACCAATCACAAGGTTGTGGTCAGAACCAACATCTGCCCCTCTGTAAGTTCGGACGTCCTGTAGAGATGTACGCCATCTACTACTAATGCAGATGTAATTAATCTCATTCGATGTATTGCCATCTGGTGAGATCCAGGTTTTCTTGTGAATGCGTTTATGTTTGAAGAAGGTGTTGCCAATGCTGATACCACTGGCGGTGCTCATCGAGAACAATCATTCACCGTTATCATTCGTATTTCCAGCTGAACAGTGAGGTCCAACCGTAGTATACATTTCTCTTCTGTCTCCATTCAGCTTCGCGTTAAAGTCTCCTACCACCACGTTTATGTCAAAGCTTGGTATCTCATCCAGCACATTCTGGAGTTGGTCGTAAAAGTTGTCCTTTTCCTCGTCTGTGGCGACTTCGGTTGGGGCATATACTTGCACTACGGTGACTTTGACATGTCTGGTGTTGAACCTCGCTGTGATTATGCGTTCACTAACTGGCTTCCACCCTATCAGTGCTTTTGTAGTATCCTTATTCAGGATGATGCCAACTCCATGGATGTGGTGATCTTCGTTTCCGGAGTAGAGTACAGCTTTATCTCCGCTGTTGAAGCATCTTTGTCCTGTCCATCTCATCTCGTTTACGCCTAGAATATCTAGATGGTAAGCCTTCATTTCCTTCAGCACTTGCTCCATCCGCCCGCTCTGAAAGAGCGTTCGAACGTTCCATGTGCCTACTCTAGTGTTAGTTTTGGCGTTAAAGATATGGTTCATTGGGGGTCGAGCTTCCTGACGGCTTTCACTCAACCATGTCATAGATACATCTGTAGGTGTAGATACATCAGTAGATGCAGATGCATCCACATTTATGGATGTGCCTTCTCTTCTTCCCCTTGAAAGTGTACCGGAATGGCTTCTTCTCGTCGTTTCTGTAGTAGGGTTTGTTTTTACGGGGTAGGGTTACTGACCCTACGCCCAACCCTCCTCCTTTTTCAACCTGGCTTGGGACAGGCTATGGCGGAGAACAAACAATACATCGTTTATATCTTTCTAATAAAATGGTTTTACCTTGTAGTAAAACAATGTTTTCTAAATAAAAATTATACAAACTCTACCAATTATACTGACGCAATGAAGCCATACTTTTTGAGAATCAAATATAAGATGTTCTAAAAATGTAGCCATACAGTGGCTATGGGGAATGCTGCACAGCTGACTAAGATGGTTATTGCATTAGGATGGAAGACCATAACATAACTGTGTGTTTGCATTATGAACTCAAACCCAGCATGGTGGTGAAGACAGTGACTAATGTAGTACAGTTTAACCAAGTAGTATTTCAAAGATGCAACAAGCAAATGTGAAGCAAACTATGTAAAACAACTTAGAATGTGGTTATTATACAAATATGTTATGTGTATATAGTATCCTTTTAAATGTGTAATTATATAGTAAAATATCATATCATAATATTATATACACACATCTGTATAAAAACAACTGTTATGTATAAAATGGATTTGGGTCAATTATATATAAATAACTATTTTGAACTTAGGCATTGCAAATAATAATTATTGTTTAATAAAACAGTTATGAAATTACTGCCACAGAATTGCACGAATTTGGGACACGCAACAATATGACTGGAGGTGGGGTGAGCTGAATTTCAGAGCAGAGTATGTATGTCCCCGAATCCTCCGGCACAGTTGATAAATAATGACCGCTCCCATAAAACTACTTTGTCAGTTCATTTGTTGCAGATAATGTAAGTTGTATCACAAGTACGAATGCCAACTCAATTTGATGTGTGTAAGGTATTTATTTATTATAAACACGATAACACCGACGCCGTCGAGCCCGAATTCATTGTACTTACTTATTGTTACAATGATACAAAATATCATAAATAATGGCAGTGCATGTTACTACTGATTTACACTATTTTATCTTTTGAATTGTCTTGTTCCATCGCGCATGGCGAAATACTTTCCTCGCAGCGTTATTCAGTCGATATTCCTCTGCGGATTTCACCATAAAATAAACACATTCACAACGTCGTAGGTCTTCGTCCATCACCGTTTTATAATCGGAAGTTGATATTGTTTATAAATAGGTGTAGGTTTGTTATCTTCATCAACAAGAGAGCTCCAAAAGAGCTCTTTGTTTTGCTCTCGTACTCAAGACGGCGTACTCAGTTGATGAGTGACATTCAGAGAAAAAAAACGGAAATTTTGCTGTGGCCCACATTTCAGCCCGAGAGGACTGTTTCATCTAATCGGGGGGAGGGGGACTCCGCAGAGATATTTGTTTAATTGTAGACGACATATTAAATAGAAAATCTTAACATTTCCAATAGCAAAATAAGCACACGGCCTCACGCACACATTGTCATAGTACTAACTCACTTGTTAATGGTATTTTCTGGGCTGAACCCGAGTTGGCTGACGGGCAGCTGTCTCCTTAGCCAGCTTTGTCAAAACAGCACGTTGATGGGCCATTCTAGTTTTCTTCGTTACTAGCTCAGTTGCTTCCTCAGCTTTGTACTTGGTGGCTGCCTTCGTCTTTGACATGTTCAGCTCAGTTTTCTTCTCCTCCTTCATCTTTCCTTCCTCGGCAAGATGGATGGAGTACATTTTGTGTGCACCCCTTGTGTTGTGAACGAGGCGACCCGTCCTGTTTGTGGAAGTCCTGTATAGCAGTCTTGTTGCTTGCCATGACGGCATGAGTGAGTACTTCACTGTCTGGATAGTGTTGAATGTACTAACATTCTTTCTGGCAGTGGCAGTATTCATGATGCTAGACATGTGACTAAAACACCCTTCCACTTGAGGACCATGAAAGCAGCTTATCATTGCAGCCACCAGCTTTGACAAGGCTGGGAACTTGCCAGTACAGAATATGGTAGCCCACCACAAGTCCAATCTGGAACTTGTGGGTGCTTGTGGAAGTGTGTTGTCTACATGGAATCAGCGAACTTCCATATGATACGCCCTCTGTTTAGGTTCTAATAGAACATTGATAACCAGCGTGGGCAGTGCCAGCGTGTGTACTTCAATGCATTCGGTTCCCCTCTGACTGCAGTGTAGCCTGTAGGATCCAATCCGCATAGATGACATCGGCCTTGCATCACAGACAGTAGGCTTTCCCTGGTGCTGATAATTTACTGATGAATATATCCAACATAGTGTCTCCAGGCGATCTCTCCAGCCACACCCAATTCCACTTATTCTTGACACTTTTGTCAATGTCCTTCACGCAACATTTGTCTTGCCGTACAACAAATCGTCGATTAGCCATTGTGTTCGAAAATGATCGACATCTCCACAAAATACATCGTCGTTTCCTATTGGTCCACTGCTTTTGTGCGCGCACTTCGAAAGCGCTGAAGCGAACAGCCGACAGAACTAAGGGTTTTACTTCGCAGATTCACGGGTTCGGTTGGGTCGGTTCTGTCTCTAATCGCCAGATAGCATCATTAACACGTGGCGACACCCGGTGGATAGATGGTTAACTCAACCCGCAGATAGATCGTCAGTGAATTGTCCAGGATTTTATATGCCCTACCCCCCCAACATTCATTTTGTTCTCCCCGGATTTACACGATTCACAAAAGTGATCTTTGGAGCAGTATAAAAACCGGAATTCCGGCAAAAACCGGAAATTTCTCATCCCTGACCTACTCAAGAAGTTTTATAACCACCGTGAGCACAGATTCTCCGGTGAGCATGAAATCTCAAGTCTGAGCATGGAACTGAGTATGAGCACCGAGTTAGCTTTATAACCTCGGGCCCAGACGATGCAACATGTCATCACCTACAGAGTTGTCATCTCTCTACCTAAGTAGTGGTCTCAGAAGTTCGCAATTCCAGAATAACTCAGGGATCATATCAGAATATTGACGTCTGATATCAAACAAAATTACTTTTGTTTGGGGTAGGGGATGGTCAGAGACAGTTTCGTCTGGCGTCGGACATTGACATTTTATGCTTTGGACTGATACTGTTAATATATTGATATCATCGTATCAATGTCTACAAACTTTTGTCAGAGGAGGGGATTGGGGACTGAGGCCAGATGAAACTAATTTCGTCTGATAGTATCAGACATTGATGTTCTGAGATGATCCCTAAGTGTTGGTCTCACAATTTTGAAATTCCAGAATAATTTATAGCGTTTTACATTGGCTTGCACCAAACCACCACCCACCCCACCAATACGTGCTGTGGGATTTGCGATTTTTTGCGATCGAAATTCACTGCCAAAACCACAGCCAATAGCCGCCAGATTCAACTGATGTGACATGGTTGTCGAGACATTACCCAGCATGCTGCCCGGTTATGACATCCACAATAGTGTAATTGAGCATTAATGTTTCACTCGATAGATGGCACCTTCTTTCCCAGCGATAAGGGGTAATGTCGAACCCACCAGCCACCCAGACATAATGCACCAATGGTGTAAATACGCCAAACGCTATTCACCTTACGCCTGACAAACTCACAAACAGGTATGTAATGGAAAAAGAAAACTGTACTTGGTCAAAGAGAATCATCAAAACGCCTCTTTCAAATAATTGATCCACTATTTCCCAGTCAAATTTTTTTCTTCGCCAATTAGGGTTCGGCATACAACCAGTTAGGCCCACACCAGCAACTTCTGTTGAATAAACTAACCAGCATGCGACCAATTAGCATTACTCTCTCATTCGACAGTTGAAAGCAGCCAGAGCTACCAAAACATAACTGCTGAAACCAGGTAAATCTGACTGATAAACACAAACAAATATGTAAGAAAATTGAACTTGTTACTGTTGTCTCACCAATGTGTCAACAAACCTGATTCTGCGGCGCTGCTCCTCTGACTGGTTGACTCTGACTGCAGTCTCACGCCGCTGTAAGTGTTCACTGTCGTCGTTGTCTTCGTTAACGACGTACCACCAGTGGCGCCACCAGATAGCGATACTGGTGTGTCCGCCGAAGGGCTCTGGAGTCGTAGGTGGCGCTGCCTGCAAATGTTCTCAGTGCAGAGTTCGTCGTCGAAGTAGAGGTCTTCTAGTTCCGTGTCGGCCCGGCGACTGTTCGCGTCTGTCGACTGGACAATGAACGGCTGGAGTTAGGATCATCTCAGAATGTTGATGTCCGATACCAGAAGATATTACTTTCGTGTGGGGGAGAAGGGTCAGAGGCAGTTTCGCCTGGCATCGGACATCGATATTTTATACTTCAGACCGATAATGTTAATATATTGATATCATCATATCAATGTTTACAAACATTTGTCTGAGGGGGCTGGGAGGCTGAGGCAAGATGAAAGTAATTTCGTTTGACATGGGACTTCGACGTTCTGAGATGATTCCTTAGTGCTTGGACGGTGAGGTAGCAGTCAATATTTCTAACAGTTCAATCTCTATTGTGGACTTAGAAGTGGTCGATGAATTTTCAAAGTCTCAAAATACAATAAGCAGTGAGGAAAATAAATTGCTACAGTGGTGCCAACTAGCGAGGGAAACAAGTTAATGGAAATTTACACTAATAGCAATTTTGTATCGTAAAAATCACAAATCCCATACCATATACAGGTGGGAGAGGGCGGTATGAATCAATGCTAAATGCAGAATGTTTTATACTTTGCAAACTTACGAGAACTAGCCCTTATCCATGATGTTTACATGCTTACAGATTTCTGCCATGGAAGAATTTTTGACATTTATGCTGTGACATCTATCCAAATGGGTCTTAAAACTGTGTTTAACACACTGGGCTCTCTTAATCATGTTCGTACTTTTATTCTGCAAAGCTTACATTTCTTAGGAAAGGCAAAGCGAACAACCATTCTCTCAAATGAATGCTGTGCTTTTATAGCTTCTGTGCCCTTATGACTTGTGCTCCATTCCATGCACACATGCACAAACACCAAAGACCATCTGTATTGACTTAATCTCCTAACAACTGTATTATTTTATTAAATAATAACACAATTTCAAATCTAAGACAGAAACTGTTTCTACCTCATCGTCACATTCGATGTCGCGCGTCATAGAGGCGGTGCGTCGATTCGCCTGTCGATTGACATTGGAGAATCGCTGAGTGTAGCAGTGTTGACACGCTGCACTGCCACTGACGGTGGCGCTGAAGTACCCAGCTCCAGTCACCTGGGTTTCACTCGCAATCTCTTTTCCAAGGTTAGACATCGCCTGTGTTCCATGGTTAGACGCCGCCTGTGTTCCAAGGTTAGACGCCGCCTGTGTTCCAAGGTTAGACACCGACTGTGTTCCAAGGTTAGATACCACTGTGTGTCTCGCAGTGCATGTCGACGAGGCGCTCTTAGACTGATACTGCTGGCTGCTGTGGCCAGTGCTCCTGTGTAGCTCCGTGCTGGTGGCTCCATCTGCCGCAGCGAGGCCAGTCATCACACCTGTTAAGCCGGCCATGTAGTTGGGCCGGATGACGGGGTCTGAGGAAGTCGCTGAGGGAACGGACGTGTTTGCTGGCGCTGCCATGTGGCCTACAACATTAAACGCGCCTCCTCAATTCAAAGTAATGCTCGCCTCATTTCAAATTTGTTTCGTGAGAAAGCAAACCTACTTATCCAGTAGTATCCACTGTGTATGACATGTTGGCTTGTTTGTGCAACTCTGCACATGTTTCTGTATTGACGTCAACTTCCTTTCTCTCTCAAAAACCACGTCACTAGGCTAGGTCCTAGATATGCTTTTATCTCACTCCTTCTCCCTCTCCCTCTCCCTCTTCCCCTCCCTCCGTGTCTTTCTCTCCCTCCACCTCCCTCTAGCCCTCACTCCTTCTCTCTCTCTCCCTCCCTCCCTCTCCTTCTCCCCCTCCCTCTGGCCCTCACTCCTTCTCTCCCTCCCTCCCTCTCTCCCTCCCTCCCTCTCTCTCTCTCTCTCTTACACTGTGCCTGTCAACTTACCTTGTGTGAGCTGCCCATGACCGAGTCTGTTGCAGCCAGTCCTTGCCTCCACTGTCACCTGCTTGTGGGCTTCATGGATGACTCGGTCCACCAACACAGACACGTCCTCGGAATCGTCTGAGGCAGAATCACTGACATCTTTACTTTCTATTTACTTATATCATAATTAATGACTATTTGTTTCTTTCTTCGGGTTAAAATTGTTAAATGGCACTTATCTCAATCAGTTTTGCATGTATGATGATGCAATTTTTGCATGTGATCACCTGTAGCGGGCCCATTGTGGTAGTTTGTAGATTTTTTCAATTTTTTTTGGATGTGGGGTTACAATTTTAAAATGGTACTTATCTACATCAGTTTTGCATGCATTGGGCAGAAATTTTGTGTGTGTGGATCTCGGGATCAAATACATATGACTGCCTTTTTTCCCAGGTAACGCTGGGTAACTTGGCTAGTTATGTATAATGTGCTTAATTAAACAGCGGACGATTCATGTGACTTGGGACATGTATGTAATCGATTTAAATCCATCTAAAATCCGTTACAAACCCTCAACTCATATGAAAGCAATGCACTTCAGCGTCATCAGAACGCATCATAAAACTACTGGTATCGACACTAAACATGACTACCAGTACACACCTACTGAATCTTACATATCTTTTGTCAATTTTTACACTCTAAAGCCATGTACTATTGTGTTTTAGCAATTGTTTCTGCTATCCTTGATACTCAGCACAATGCCAATATTCATAACACTGATAACAGTTGAACTACAGACGTGTTGTTTCCTACTGCGCACGCATTGTGAATATTGTTTTGCAGCTTCTACTAAAACTGACATCACAAGTTATGGTGTGTGCCCGTACCTGTAGAGATGATGACGTCACTGGGAGTCAACTCAGAGCCCTCTGTGCTGGTGCTCAGGTAGGACATGTCATGACGTGAGGGTGGGGGCGGTCGTGCGGGGGGAGTGGGTGAAGGGGAACGCTCCCGGAACACAGAGCTACAGGTAACAGAGAAGTCAGTAGTACCCGGTATATGGTGTGGTCATATGTGTTTACATAGGGCTACAGGTACACCTGCCAACTCTCCTGGAATTTCTGGGAGTCTACTGGATTTTTTTTGTATCTCCTGGTCTCCCAGAATACAGGCAATTCTCCCAGACTTTCGCTGAAAATCTCCAGCAGCATCCCCCATCCTCAAGACAACACAAAACCACGGAAGATGTGCTGAACTGCCGAATTCTGGAGAAAAATCTCATACAACACCCCCATGTCTTCCAATGTCAAGATCCGCAACAGCGTGATGAGACAGCATAACACAGGAAGTGTGCTGAACCACTGATGAATCTCCCCGATTTCCAAAAAGAATTTGGCAGGTATACTACAAATAACAGAGAAGTCAGTAGTATCAAGTGTGGTCATATGTTCACACACAGCTACAGGTGATACAGAAGTCAGTAATATAAAGTGTGGTCATATGTTCACACACAGCTACAGGTAAAACAGAAGTCAGTAGTATCAAGTGTGGCCATATGTTCACACACAGCTACAGGTGACACAGAAGTCAGTAGTATCAAGTGTGGTCATATGTTCACACACAACTACAGGTGACACAGAAGTCAGTAGTATCAAGTGTGGTCATATGTTCACACACAGCTACAGGTGACACAGAAGTCAGTAGTATCAAGTGTGGCCATATGTTCACACACAGCTACAGGTGACACAGAAGTCAGTAGTATCAAGTGTGGTCATATGTTCACACACAACTACAGGTGACGCAGAAGTCAGTAGTATCAGGTGTGGTCATATGTTCACATACAGCTATACAGGTAACACTGAAGTCAGTAATATAAAGTGTGGTCATATGTTCACACACAGCTACAGGTAAAACAGAAGTCGGTAGTATCAAGTGTGGCCATATATTCACACACAGCTACAGGTGACACAGAAGGCAGTAGTATCAAGTGTGGTCATATGTTCACACAGCTACAGGTGACACAGAAGTCAGTAGTATCAAGTGTGGTCATGTGTTCACACACAACTACAGGTGACACAGAAGTCAGTAGTATCAAGTGTGGTCATATGTTCACACACAGCTATACAGGTAACACTGAAGTCAGTAATATAAAGTGTGGTCATATGTTCACACACAGCTACAGGTGACACAGAAGTCAGTAGTATCAAGTGTGGTCATGTGTTCACACACAGCTACAGGTGACTCAGAAGTCAGTAGTATCAAGTGTGATCATGTGTCCACACACAGCTACAGGTGACTCAGAAGTCAGTAGTATCAAGTGCGATCATGTGTTCACACACAGCTACAGGTGACTCAGAAGTCAGTAGTATCAAGTGTGGTCATATGTTCACACACAGCTATACAGGTAACACTGAAGTCAGTAATATAAAGTGTGGTCATATGTTCACACACAGCTACAGGTGACACAGAAGTCAGTAGTATCAAGTGTGGTCATGTGTTCACACACAGCTACAGGTGATTCAGAAGTCAGTAGTATCAAGTGTGATCATGTGTTCACACACAGCTACAGGTGACACAGAAGGC
Organism: Escarpia spicata; assembly: GCA_963995525.1. Classification (NCBI taxonomy): domain Eukaryota; kingdom Metazoa; phylum Annelida; class Polychaeta; order Sabellida; family Siboglinidae; genus Escarpia; species Escarpia spicata. The sequence continues at coordinate 36,713,059 of OZ023210.1, forward strand.
AGTAGTATCAAGTGTGGTCATATGTTCACACACAGCTACAGGTGACACAGAAGGCAGTAGTATCAAGTGTGGTCATGTGTTCACACACAGCTACAGGTGACACAGAAGTCAGTAGTATCAAGTGTGGTCATGTGTTCACACACAGTTACAGGTGACACAGAAGTCAGTAGTATCAAGTGTGCCATGTGTTCACACACAGCTACAGGTGACACAGAAGTCAGTAGTATCAAGTGTGGTCATGTGTTCACACACAGTTACAGGTGACACGGAAATCAGTAGTATCAAGTGTGCCATGTGTTCACACACAGCTACAGGTGACTCAGAAGTCAGTAGTATCAAGTGTGGTCATATGTTCACACACAGCTACAGGTGACACAGAAGGCAGTAGTATCAAGTGTGGTCATGTGTTCACACACAGCTACAGGTGACACAGAAGTCAGTAGTATCAAGTGTGGTCATGTGTTCACACACAGTTACAGGTGACACAGAAGTCAGTAATATCAAGAGTTCACACAAGTACAGGTAACACAGAATTCAGTAGTACAATGTGTTGTCATATATGTTCACACAAGGCTACAGGTAACACAGAAGTCAGTAGTACAACGTGTTGTCATATATGTTCACACAGGTCTACAGGTAACACAGAAGTCAGTAGTACAACGTATTGTCATATACGTTCACACAGGGCTACATGTAACACAGATGTCAGCAGTACAACGCGTGGTCGCATATGTTCACACAGGGCAACACATAACACAGAAATCAATAGTATAACGTGTGATTGTATATGTTCACACAGGGCTATAGGTAAATCAGAAGTTAGTAGTATAACGTGTGGTTGCATATGTTCACATAGGGCTACAGGTAACACAGAAGTCAGATGTATAACGTGTGGTCGCGTATGTTCACACAGGGCTACAGGTAACACAGAAGTCAGCAGTACAACGTGTGGTTGCATACGTTCACACAGGGCTACAGGTAACACAGAAGTCAGCAGTATAACGCATGGTTGCATATGTTCACACAGGGCTACAGGTAACACAGGAGTCAGTAGTGTAACGTGTCATTGCATATGTTCACATTGGGCTACAGGTAACACAGAAGTTAGCAGTACAACGCGTGGTCGCATATGTTCACACAGGGCTACAGGTAACACAGAAGTCAGTAGTACAACGTGTTGTCATATATGTTCACACAGGGCTACAGGTAACACAGAAGTCAGCAGTACAACGCGTGGTTGCATATGTTCACACAGGGCTACAGGTAACACAGATGTCAGTAGTATAACGTGTCATTGCATATGTTCACACAGAGCTACAGATAACACAGAAGTCAGTTGTATAACGTCTGGCCAGTCTGGGGGCGCGGCCCGTGGGAACGCCACCGATTGGTTGTCACGAGTATACACAACAGCTCATTGGCTAGCTAGTGCATTCATTATGATAATGAGTAGTTAAGTGCGTTTCTAAGTTGTTTTGATGCGGGAATGGGGTCCGGCATTACATTATACACATTCAGGGACTGTCCAGGTGCAGAGTTGAGACTTTTAGCTGTCTGCTGATACCTGACGTCTGTTGATACGTGACATTGCGCCGTCACTTCGCGTTACAATTGAAGCAAATAAATGGCATGTTTTTTGCATATCAGTCAGATTACGTGATGTTTTTAAACTTCAGGACCAAGGGGCATGCAACAAAGTCTCGTTTTCGCGTATTTCTAATTGGTAATTTATAGCAACATTTTCAGTTAGGCCGTGCAAGATATCAAAGTGTATGAAAATGACGACATCCAAAAAGTGTCCCAAAAAAATGTTCAACTCGCGTCTATAGCCTTAACACAATGCCATTGATAAGGCACTGTGCTACCTATTCCTCCAATGGTGTCACTGGGAAGAAGATGTTTAGGGTGGGGGAGATAACCTAAGCTATTTCCCCCCAGGGGGAAGATGTCAATGGGGAAAACAGACTGCCACACTGGTACTGGTACCATAGACAATCACCTTACAGTGTGAGACAGTGACCCACCTCTCAGGTGTGCAGTTCTGCTTCTGTGAGCGGCGCATGATGTCCGATAGTCTCCCCGTTGACTTGCGCACAATCTTCTGCAGGTAGCTGGTGGTGGACGCGGCTGTGATTGTGTTCACTAGTGGTGTCGGGCGACGGTACTCCGTGCTATACTGCACACAGACAACACACGCCAGGATTCAGGAAAATCCACCACTAACCATTTCTGTGCCAAAGAGCTGATCACATTTTTACCAAGAAGTGCCAAGCAGCCAATTTGCGTTTTTGCAATTTCTACTGGCATTGGCTGGTGTATGATATTGCATTGGCTGGTGTATGATATTGCATTGGCTGGTGTATGATATTGCATTGGTGGGTGTATGATATTGCATTGGCCGGTGTATGATATTACATTGGCCGGTGTATGATATTGCATTGGCCGGTGTATGACATTGCATTGGCCGGTGTATGATATTGCATTGGCTGGTGTATGATATTGCATTGGCTGGTGTATGATATTGCATTGGCTGGTGTATGATATTGCATTGGCTGGTGTATGATATTGCATTGGCCGGTGTATGACATTGCATTGGCTGGTGTATGACATTGCATTGGCTGGTATATGATATTGCATTGGCTGGTGTATGATATTGCATTGGCTGGTATATGATATTGCATTGGCTGGTGTATGATATTGCATTGGCTGGTATATGATATTGCATTGGCTGGTGTATGATATTGCATTGGCTGGTATATGATATTGCATTGGATGATGTATGATATTGCATTGGCTGGTGTATGATATTGCATTGGCTGGTATATGATATTGCATTGGCTGGTGTATGATATTGCATTGGCTGGTGTATGATATTGCATTGGCTGGTATATGATATTGCATTGGATGATGTATGATATTGCATTGGCTGGTGTATGATATTGCATTGGCTGGTATATGATATTGCATTGGCTGGTGTATATTGCATTGGCTGGTGTATGATATTGCATTGGCTGGTATATGATATTGCATTGGATGATGTATGATATTGCATTGGCTGGTGTATGATATCGCATTGGCTGGTGTATGATATTGCATTGCATAATTTTTGGCTCAAGACAACAGCTCTCCTGTTTATGTAAACACACTGATTTAATAGCGTATACATCAGCTGCACTACAAGGGATTACACGGAGCTAAATTAATCTGAACCATGGAATCTGATATAAAACTTCTCCAGAAAAGATTACTGACTCGATCAGCCAATCCATTTGATCAATAATTCCTAAATGTAGCACATTATACAAATCGCACATTTCAGTGTTTGTTCTTTATCCTGATTTCTAAGAATGTACGGAATTCAGAAGGGTATGTGAAGTAGCCCCTGTCACCTTTGGAATACTTACAAAGGCACTGTAGTCCCTGGTGCGCACTACTGGGGTGCTCTTTGTTGAGAAAACACCAAAGTTATTGGCAGTTTTCTTCTGGCTGTTCCTTCTTGTGCAGTGCGATGTCTGCTTGCGTACATGCTGCAAAATATTGAAACAACTCAGCTGGCATGATGGTACATCACTACTAAATACCTGTATGTTCATATGTTGGCTTCAAAGTTCACATTAATGCTGTTTTGGGGTAATATTGTGAGTTTTTTTAAATTCCAACATATCCCTTGGACACAATTTCAGTGGTTTGAAGCTACCTCTAAGTCTGAGGAAAGTAAATTGTTTGTTCTTATAAAGCAATGCGTTGTAAATCCCAATTGACTTATTGACTGAACTAATGAAAGTATATGATGCCACCTAATTGGGTGATGCCACCTGAATGAACTGTGAAACAGTTAGATACAAAAACTGTGTGTCTGCGCACGTGTGTACGCAGACAGGACGGACAGGTATGAACAGCTGAAGATTGGAAGAACATTGCAGAACAAATAAACGGACACAAATCACAGAAATCTGTAGAAGTTCCACTTGCCTCTTCCACGTGACCCTGGAACTTGCGGATGAGATCCCGGACACTTCTGGGCCCTGAACTCCAGTCCTTCTTCTTTGGAGCCTGTGGACTCACCTCCTTACTGGGGACTTCCCCCATGTCCCCGACCTCAGTCTCTACTGCAGGTGCTGGGTGCTCAGGGTTACAGCTCCCTGTCCCCAAACTGCAAAACAAAAACCAAAGCTTGCAGTTTATGCCATGCTCCTCCAACATGTGCTATTCATAATGCCCCCCCCAAAAAAAACTTGGTTTTTCAACCAGTGAAGCACAAAATTAGCTGAAATATGGTTGAATTTCAAATACCATGGGTTAAAATTTTCCCTGCAGATAAGTCGAGTTTCAACTTGCATTCAACTGTGGAATCTCAGTCAAGTTTCAGCTTTGTAAGGATGTCAGGCAGTTGAAATTTCCTATGCAACTGTGTTGAATTTCAACTTGTCTTCAGCAATCCCTCTGACCAGCGTCCACCTGCTATGTATAGGCACAGTTTTCCAATGACCCGATTATTTTTAAACAGAAATGTCCCTTAGATCAGCAATCACCTGCTGAACATGGACAGCGATTTTTTTGGTTGTATGTCCCTGCTAAGGAGGACAGTATTCAATAATTCGACGATTTTCGTCGAATTTGTTTAGAACATGGCAGACAGAGCGGTGACAATGAAAACACCAATTGAAGTACGCGTGTACCCGTAACGACAATCTTGTTTTTCTCACTGTACTCTTTGTGTTTGTCCAAACTACCTAGAATTCCTTTGATGATGCTCAATAAACTGTAGACGAACTGCCCACCTGACAAAAACAATTTCCGTTATGACCACCCCTGTCGCACCCCCTCCCCCCATCACATCTCGCCCCACTCCCCGGTCCACAAGGTTGCCAATCAAACCTTTCTCTAAGACTGAAGTAGATACAGAGACAAGCTCAGCCTGTTCACAATGCCTTGGAATCCAGGAAGTTACTAATTTAATCATCAAAAGTAGACATACTTTGTTTCAACATAATTGTGTTGCTACACTATAATTCCTGTTGGCAATTCGGGGTTGCGTTTTAGCGTCATGAATACATTTGTTTGTAGAGCAGAACGCTCTCGCTGCAGGCGTGCAACACAAGAAATTCGTGTTTTTGTTTTGGCGTTCCCGTGAAATATACTTCACAAAGCCATCAAGTTGTTGTGCTGGTGGATGTACAAATCGTTTATCAAACGTGCGTGCTGTTAGATTTTATAGAATACCACTTGATTGTGAAATAAGAGCAAAATGGATCACAGCTGTCCACCGTAGGCACTGGCCGCCCAAAGAACACACCAGGATTTGTAGCGACCACTTCTGCACACGTTTTATAATTTTATTGAACAAGTCAAGGAATTAAATTTGTTGGGTTTAATTATAGATACACATCTAAACTGGAAAAAACAAACTGAACAAATATCAAATGCTTGTTCAAAAAAAATTGCATTTTAAATTAATTGAAACATGTGTTACCTCTTCATATTAAAACAATATTATATAATTCTTTAATAGTGCTACACATTAATTATTGCATCATGGGGGGCTTTCAATCAAATAGAATAAAACTTCAAAAGAAGACCTGAGAATTATCACCTTAAGTAATTATATTTCCCACACAGAACCACTTCATAAAAAACTCAACTTGTTAAAAATAAATGACATCCTTAAATTACAACAAATATAATTTTACTAAAATATTTACACAATGACTTACCAGTTTATGTGGATAATGTTTAACTATGAGGTACATAATCATGATACAAGAGTCAAGAATAAACTATACACTTATAAAATTAAACATGAATTTGCAAAGAAATGTCTTAGGCATAATTTGCCACTTTTATTAAATAACATTCCCGATATAATCAAAGAAAAGCTTAGTACACATAGTTCATAAGGATTTGCCAAGTATGTTAAACTTTTTTTTACAAACTTATCAAGTAACATGCACAAGGCAAAACTGCTATATGTAAAAACGGTATGCTAAATTAAGAACTGACAACCACCTGTCAACTTGATACAGTACAAAACAGTGCCAAACGACAAACACAATAATCATGTAAGCTGGCTCACACTACACATATGTTCATATTATGTTTTTTTCTGTAAGAATTTGATTTGGGTGATGCATCAGTGAAATTTCTATCACAAAAGGTGGCTCCTCGATAGGGACTACCACAGTCTTAGAGGAGTCTCCCGACCCTACTTTTTGTTAGTTACCAAACATTATACCATGTTTACCATAAGGTTATATATTTGTATAATTTTTTATATTTTTTGACATGGATGTGTTGTATGTATTATTTGAAATGTCTGGGTCAAATAAAAAATCTTTTTCTTTTTTTAAACTGGCCCTACTTATCCAGATTATGTCTCTTTATTGTTTGCCTTCAAGACAGCTGCAGTTTATTGCTATCGTCAAGTGGGTGAGGAAAGATTCCAGAGAGCAAAAAGAAGAATGGTCCAACAAACCAAGGAAGAGAAAATACAAGAAACATAGAACATATTTTCCACAAAAGCAAATTCCCATGGTCTCTGTTGGTTTGCCCAAGTTTTTTTCAGTTGTTCTATACAGCAACTCAGGCTTCACATGATTAAAAAACACTTATTAACCATGTCTCTGTAAAAGTCATCATCCTTTGTTAGTGAAGTTATGTAAATCTTGTTGGCAACACCTGTGTAAATGACCAGATCACACACAGTCATACCAGCGACTTCCATCTGCAATTGAATCAGGGAGTAATACATGTGACCTTTCTTCAAATTCCCTTGTCTTCAATGCAGAAGCTACTGTCACCAAATTTTATGGGATCCTGTCCCTTCAATGAAAATGGACACTTTACTTCAACCAGATTATCGCTGTGACAACCACATGATCTCACACTGTCTGGAGAGGCACCAAGATAGGGGTATCTCTCATTCACTAATAGACCAGTTCTCTTACTAATTCAGCCTGGCCTCAGTGTGGTATGGTCTGATAGTTGTCTCATAAACAGCAAGGGCCTCTGCCTTGTTATCCAGTCCCCACTGTGTCAGTGTGTAGATAAGGATGATAACGATTAAACCACACCCTGTCAAGGTGGCTTATTTAGCCATCCAACTGGGCTATTATTCACATGTGCCCATCCACACAAACAACTGATAAACTACAACTAACTGCAACTACAAAACTAACAACTAACCTACATAACACATGCCGGCTTAGCATGTCTGTTTGTTTACGTCTTTCTGCCCTATTCGAACATGCGCATCCTACTTCTCTTTGTTGTCAAACACAGCAACCCCGAATTAAGGTCTCAGTTAGCACTTCAAAGGGACAATTGTTTAGCAACATCCAATAAATTACATTGTGCTACTAACCAGATACATTTTACCATCAAAGTAAAATCAGAAAGAAATAATAAAAAGCAGTTCAGAAGAAATTTCCACAAAGGAAGATATAAGGAAATGAGGAAATATTTAGCAAAGATAGACTGGAATAACACACTGAAGAATAAGACAGCAACAGAATACTAGAATATCTTAAAGAATGAAATAGAGTGCAAAGTAGATAAATTTGTTCCCTTAAAAAAACAAGGGAAACGGACCAGAGAGAAATACTTATACAAAGAAGCCATTAGAAAAATTAAGTATAAACAAATGATGTGGAAGTCATATAGACGTATTGGAAATGACGAAGACTACAACATTTATAAAGAAGCACTAAACCAAGCTACAACTGAAATTAGAAATTCAAAGAGAAGCTATGAACATAAATTAGCTGGTAATATAAAACATGACAGCAAGAGTTTTTATGCGTATGTTCGAAGCAAACAGAAAGTTCAGGATAAGGTCGGTCCTCTAGAAGATAGTGCTGGAAATATAATATCAGAAGGATTCTTAATGGCAGAAGACCTGAATGAGTATTTTAGTTCAGTGTTTACCAGAGAAAAAACACTAGTTCACTGCCAGTACCAGAGGCTAAGTTCAAGGAGGCAGAATCAGACTATTTAAGACAGTTAATTGTAACCCCAGAAATGGTAGCTAAGAAAATTAGGGCTGTGAAGGATAATAAATCACCTGGAGTGGATGGTATTCCACCCAAACTACTATTGGAAATTGTAGAACAAATTAGCATACCGCTTGCAACAGTTTTCAACTTGTCATTAGAAGAGGGAGTGGTTCCTTTAGAATGGAAAGAAGCAAACATTATCCCATTATAAAAAAATGGTTCGAGAAACAAGTCAAATAATTATAGACCAGTTAGTTTAACATCGGTGATTTGTAAATTATTAGAAAAACTAATTAAAGATCACATGGTGGATTTTCTTGTTAAACATAACTTGATAAACCCATCTCAACATGGGTTTCTAAAAGCGAGGTCGTGCTTAACGAATATGTTTTTTGGAAGATATCACTAAGTGGGTAGATGATGGATCACCAGTAGATATCATCTACTTAGATTTTCAAAAAGCTTTCGACAAAGTGCCACATCGTAGATTACTGCTTAAACTAAAGGCCCATGGCATAGGAAATGATATAATTAACTGGATAGAAAAATGGCTGATTGACACGAGACAACGGGTAGTTGTTGATGGGGAGGCTTCAAACTGGAAATCAGTTTTGAGTGGGGTTCCACAGGGATCAGTACTGGGACCTATATTATTCTTAATATATATAAACGATTTGGACGATGATATAGCTAGCAAGGTGTTGAAATTTGCAGATGATACAAAAGTGTTTAGAAGGGTTAAAAGTGATAGAGATAGACAGCATTTACAAGATGATCTTGACAGATTGATCAAATGGTCTGAAAAGTGGCAAATGTTGTTAAATTTTGGGAAATGTAAATGCCTTCACACAGGACATGGGAACGAGTTTGTAGAATATATAATGGGGGGAACTGTACTAAGTACTACTGTAAAAGAAAAAGACTTAGGGCTACAATTAGTGCCGACATGAAGGTTTCAGAGCAGTGTGGAATTGCAGCTTCAAAAGGAAATCAAATCCTTGGATTGATTAGGCAAAATATAGCATATAAAGAAAAAGAACTAATAATACCGCTGTACAAAACAATTGTTAGGCCTCATTTAGAATATTGTATACAAGCGTGGAGGCCATACCGCAAGAAGGACATAGATATGCTAGAAAGAGTACAGAGGATAGCGACTAAAAGGATACCAAAACTGAGGGATCTTAGTTATGAAAAACGCCTAAAAAAATGTGGTTTAACAACACTAGAGACCAGGAGATTGAGAGGAGATCAGATAGAAGTGTTTAAAATATTGAACGGTTATGAAAATATTGATAGAAATATGTTTTCTTCAGTTAAGAAAGACTAGAGGACATGAAGTTACATTAGTAAAGGATCAGTGTAGATTAGACATAAGAAAGTTCTCATTTTCACAAAGGACTGTGAATGAATGGAACAGATTATCTGATGATTGTGTGGGTGCTAGTAGTGTGAATATGTTAAAAAATAAAATCGACACATACCTCAGAAGGGCTGGATATATGTAGATAAAAGGGTTGAACTCTCGATAAGCCAAAGGGCTTCCTTGTCCACCTGACATCTAGAGTTAATTCTCTGGATGGCAATCTTGTTAAATCTTGTTATAATAATAATAACAAATAACTTCTTACGCGCCAATATCCTCAGACAATCCGAGTTCAGTGGCACACCAAAACCAAAGGATTAAGCATTCTCGTATTCGTGTGATAGGCGAAAGTCGTCAACAAATGGATGGATGTGCTAGGAAGCTAGGGAGGATAGGCGATATTGAAAAGATAGGTTTTGAGGTGACGACGAAATGTTTTTCTGCTGATTTAACATTAACGGGAAGTGAATTCCATATAGTTGGCGCGGCAACTGAAAAAGCTCGAGTTCCAGCCTTTGTCTTAACTCTAGGAACGGAGAGCAACTTCGAACTAGACGACCGAAGTTGTCTGGCTTGTCCACCTGGTGTGAGCATTGAGTGTAAATAACTAGGTTGTTTGGATGAAAGGGCTTGGTAGGTGATTGTGCAGATCTTAAATATAATGCGATATCGCACAGGGAGCCAATGCAGTGATTTTAGAAGTGGCACTGAGCGGGAGAATCGAGGAGATTATGTGACTACCCTTGCTAAACAATTTTGGACGCGTTGTAGTTTTGCAATATCCTTGATAGCAATATTATGAAGGAGGGAATTGCAATAATCTAATCTGCTGCTAACAAGAGCTGTTGCGAGTCTTAGCGACAGAAAGCGACATGTGTCGGCGAAGATCACGGATATGATAAAAACTGCAACGGCACGTTTGGGATATGTGTTGTCTGAAATTGAAGTTGCAATCAAAGGTCACTCCTAGATTCCGTACTGATGCTGCTGGTGTGATATTTTGACTCAGGATGCATGTTGGAAAAAAATCATTAAGTTTACCTCGCTGCATAGGAGTACCAATGATGAGAAATTCAGGTTTGTCTGCATTTAACTTTAATTTGCTATCGGTCATCCATGAGAAAACATCTTGGAGACAATCATTGAGTCAGTTTAGAGAGTGACTTGTATCGGGCGTGGCCAAGGAAATGTAGATCTGTGTGTCATCTGCATAAAGGTGATGATCCAAGTTATGACTTTGGATTAAAGAGCTGAGTGGCGTAGTGTAGAGAGTGAAAAGCAAAGGCCCAAGAACGGAACCCTGGGGAATGCCACATGAAGTGGGGAGTGAGGTTGAAAAGTAATTATCTATCTTGATACATTGATGTCTATTGGTTAGATATGAAGAAAACCAGGTCAGAGCTGTGCCAGATATGCCGTACCACATTGATAAACGTTTGACAAGAGTGTTGTGATCAATGGTATCAAAGGCGGCAGACAGATCAAGCAAGGTAAGTGCAGTTACTTTGCCTTTATCAATGTTTAATATAACATCATTGTGTACTTTTAGGAGAGCAGTCTCTGTAGAATGAAATTGTTTGTATGCTGATTGGAGCACGCTGGATAAACAAGTTGAGCTGATATGACACCTCAGACGGCTTGCTACGACTTTCTCAAGTATCTTAGAAATAAAGCTAAGATTAGAAATTGGCCTATAATTTTTGAAATCATCTTTAGGCAGAGAAGTCTTCTTGAGAACAGGATTTACATGTGCGTGTTTAAAATCGTCTGGGAATTTACCCGAACTCAGTGATAAATTTATAATATTCGTTATTGTACCAAGTAAAGAGTCAAGACATGCTTTTCGTAGTATGGTTGGTAATGGACCGAGATCGCATGACTTATTTGGGGAGGACATTATTATTTTCCTCACTTCATCAACTGTGGCTGGCTCAAACAATACAAGTGGATAATTTACTTGTGGGGAGTCCACATTTACAGTACTTAAAGTGTGACATGGAAACGTATAAGACTTATTTTATCTTTGAAATGACTAGAAAACGAGTCACACAGAGATTTGACTGACACATGACTAGGTAGAGATGGAGGCAGCCGTCTTTGTAAAATATGATTTATGCAGTTCCATAGCTGACGTGGGTTATCAGAGTTACTAGAGACCATGTTTGTGTAATAATTTGATTTAGCTTTAGCCATTTGTCTGTTGCAGTAGTGACACTGTTTAGAATATCGTGATCTGTACATAGGCGAGCGTGATTTGCGCCATACACGTTCAAGATAGCGCCGGCGCTTTTTAGATTGTAGAATTTCAGGAGTCATCCATGGAGCATGTGGCTTTTGGGACACAGATTTAGATCTCAGGGGTGCATGTTTATTAAGTAAATCTTTGAGTACTTGACAGTACCGTTGACACAGATCTGACAGATGTTCTTTGGGGTTACTGATGAGGTCGGATTTAAGGATGTTTGTCATTAATGCAGCAATGTCAATCTTATGGATCGGTCGGAAAAACACACTGTGTTTGGACTCTACGGGAATTCTAAGAACTTTGAGATCAGCAATGACAGTGTGGTGGTCTGATAAACCATCTGAAGCAGGTGTCTGAATATTGTTACAATCTGAACGGGTGATTAAGACATCGAGTCAGTGGCCATGTATGTGTGTTGAGAAGGTAACATGTTGTTTCATGTCATAGGATGCCAGAATGTCATTAAATGTACTTGTTGTTGATGAAGGTGTGTCCAGATGAAGATTAAAATCACCGAGTATATAAAATTCTGAATAAATAGTTGCCAGATTTTCAAGTAGATTCTGGAATTCTTCAAAGAAATGGGCAGGGTGTCCTGGAGGGCGATAATTGCACACAAAATAAGCAGAGAAAGATTAATCGGAAATTTCGGCACAGATGGCCTCAAAGCTGGAGTAATCAGGGTTTGAATGCAAATTAACTTTGAACTGTTTTGAGACGAGAAATCCAACACCACCACCTCGCCCAACTGCACGTGGGCGATGATGGAAGGTGAAACTGGAAGGAGAAATGTCAGCAATGCATGCAGCTGTGTCATGTGGTCTGAGCCAGGTCTCAGTGACTGCAAGGATGTCTATTGTCTTGGAAGTTAATAAATCGGTAAGCGAGGCTGTTTTGTCTCGAATAGATCGAACGTTAGTGGTGGCTACTCGAATATTGCGCCTGATAGCAGGTCCAGGATTAAGACTTACATCTCCTGCTAGCAGTAAAATAATTGCCAATTTAAACGTTGGCTTAGAGCGGGGGATTGGCAGTAACTTTCTATTAAAGCAAAGATTAAGACATGGCAAACTATGAAGATGTGACAAGGAATTTTGTGTTCTCATGTACTGAGTATTATGTATAGCTATGCGCCTTCGCATTGCACGTTATCGTTGTAACGGTTTCGAAAGGCAACACAACTTGTGGCTGTGCGTGTTTTGCACTGGGTAGTACAATAAAGGTGTTCCAGTGACTAAACGAGGCTGAGTCGCTGAGTTCGTTACAAATCCCTAGAAAACATGACAATGGCGACGAGGTGGTTCCAATAATGGCTGGACGAACCCTGAGGTATGAAGAGTATAACGAGGAGAGGGAATTATTCCAAAATTATCTGGAAAGATTCAAATTTTTGGTAACGACTAACACCGTGCCAGACGGCACCAACAAATGTTTGTTGTTCAGTAGTGTCGGCGCACAGGCTTTCACGAAAATCAAGAGCCAACTGAAGCCTGAAAATTTGGCCGACAAAAGCTATGACGAGGTGGTGGCTGCGGCCCATGCTGTGTACAAACAGCAGTTGACAAGGATAGGTCATCGAAATCAATTCATGAACAGGAACAGAAAACCGTCAGAATCGGTATCACAGTATGCTTTGGCGTTACGAGAGCTGTGTGGCGACTGTGAATATCCAGCGGCAATTCAGACAGAAATATTGCGTGATGTGTTTGTGAAAGGACTAAACTTACCTTCTGTGCAGACAAAACTTATGTTGAAAGACAACACACTAACATTTGACAATGCGTACAAAGAGGCCGTGGCTGAAGAGCTGCAGCTAAATGCTCTGTCGAATTCAATGCCTCATCATTGAGGGAAACGGGATTTCCCACGCTACTGCCAGTGCTAACCAGGTTGAAAGTGTCAACCGGGTGCAGAACTTTAATAAGAAAAAAAGTGCCAACAAAGGTACAGTTGCCAGTCAAAGTCGTAATGCTTTCAACAGCAAGAAGTCCTGTTACCGCTGTGGTGGCAATCACCATGAACAGAAATGCCAATACATCAACGAAAAGTGTCATTGGTGCAAGAAGACAGGTTACATTGCTCAGATGTGCAGAGCAAAACAGCGAAATCAAGGCAGAAATGTGAGTGATGGTGACAATCTAGCTGAGGACCACACGTTGGGGTTGTTTGGTGTTTATTCAGCCGATGCTGATATAAATGATACATCCGGGTGCAAGGGCATTAAGGTGAAAGTAACCTTAGGCAGTGAAATAGTCCCTATGCAGTTGGACACAGGGGCTGCAGTCTCTCTTATCCCAGTAAGCACCTACAGACGGGTCCTGTCAAAATACCCTCTACAACCCTCAAGCATTACCCTCAAGTCATATACAGGTGATCTGATACCAATTGCTGGGAAGGCCTACATTCCAGTGACGTATGGAGAACAACACTTCATACTGCCAGTAGTTGTAGCATGTGGTGAGTGACCAGCACTGCTCGGTAGAGATTGGTTGCAGCAGATCAAGTTGAACTGGAAGAGTATTTTTAGTGTGATGTCTGGAGCCACGTCTGAAATGCACAAATTGATTGGCAAGTACACACACTTATTCAGAAATTATGGATCAACCATTCAGGGACATACAGCAACCTTGAAGCTTAAACCAGAACAAAATCCAGTTTACCAAAAGGCGCGTCCTGTTCCTTATGCTCTTAGGGAACTCGTGGAGAATGAGATCGACCAACTTGAATCAGCTGGAGTGCTGTACAGGGTCGATAACAGTGAATGAGCGAGCCAGATGGTGAATGTGCCTAAGTTGAAAAATGACAAGATGTCAGTTCGCATATCTGGGGATTACAAGCTCCTAAATGTCACCATTGAGGATGACAAATACCCCCTACCTATGGCTCAGGATTTGTTTGCCAAAATGGCTCACAAAGGGAAAAAACCAACCGTACTCTCAATCCTAGACCTGAGTGGGGCATTCAATCAACTCGAGGTTGATGAGAAATTGTCACCACTGCTCACACTCAACACACATAAGGGACTGTACAGATCACGGCATTTAGCTTATGGTTTTAAAACTGCGCCGTCCGTGTTCCAGATGACAATGGACAAAATATTAGCAGGACTAGAAAATGTCATGTGTTTCATCGACGACATTCTTGTGACGGGAACCACTGAACAGGAGCATCTGAAGACACTGGAACAGGTGTTGCACAGGTTGGATCAGCACAATGTGAGGTTGAACAAGACGAAATGCCAGTTTCTGAAGTCCCAAGTGAAGTATCTGGGACACACAGTTAGTGCAAATGGGATCCAGCCTATCCAGGACAAGGTGGAGGCCATTCGGAAGGCACCGCCTCCAACCAACCTAACGGAACTACAAAGTTTCCTGGGTGTCGTGCAATAATATGCGAAGTTTGTACCAAACTTGTCCACAATCTAGCATCCTCTGTACGAGCGCCTGAAAGCTGGTGTGGAATGGTCGTGGGACAGAGCTTGTGATGGAGCATTTAACCAATGCAAAAGGTTGTTGTCTAGTGAGACGGTACTTACTCACTATGACGAAAGCATGCCACTCATTCTTGCCACAGATGCAAGCTCATATGGAATCGGAGCTGTGATCAGTCATCAAATGTCAGATGGGGTGGAAAAACCCATCGCATTTGCATCACGAACATTGAGTGCCACAGAGCGTAACTACTCTCAGATCGAACGTGAGGCACTGGGAATCGTCTTCGGGGTGAAGAAATTTCACGAGTACCTCATGGGGCGATCATTTACCATGAGGACAGATCATCGTCCACTTACGAAGATATTTGGACGAAAGACTAGTATACCGTCTATGGCAGCAGCGCGAATGCAACGCTGGGCATTGGTACTATCTGGGTACCAGTACAACATCCAGTACATTCCACCAAAGGAAAATGATAATGCGGATATGCTGAGCAGACTGCCGGTAGACACTCCCGAATCTGCAAGTTCAGACGAGAGCGAATCTGTGTGCATGTTGACCGTCAACGAACTGCCGGTAACCTCACAACAGACAGCGGAATCTACACCAAGGACACTACCTTGGCCACAATCTATGACTGCACTCTGCATGGATGGTCTAGATCATGTGCCAGATTTGACGAACTATATCCATACTTCGTTCGGAGAGAGGAAATATCCCTTGAAGATGGATGCATCGTATGGGGCTAATGCAAAGAACTTGTTGAAAAGGCCTGTTAGTATATAGTTTATAAGGGGACTGCCCCTGCCTTAGTATGTTGTGTACGTAAGCCTGCTAGCGCAAAAATCAAATCAACCTGTATTATCGCCCAAATAATTTAAGTACAAGATTTATCAGCGTTGGTGGTGAGAATTTATAAAATGTTTGTTTAAGCAAACAGAGCAATACGTTGACACTAATTCTACACCAGTGTCACAGACAAAATTAAACGTTAAATAGCAAAAATAATTTTGAATCACGCAGTGACAAAATAAACAAGTACCACCTTACGCCACCTAGCGACCAACACCCTTAAATCTTCTTAACAGCCGTCAAAGTGCTTGCATGGCCAGACATGCCCAAATGTTTACATCTGTAGGGCATCACCGTGGGAAAGTCAGCACCAGTAAATAGCCAATAATCATCCAACGAGCTTTTAAATTTACAACACACAGTAGGAAACATTATAATTATTACTAACAGTCAATAACAAAGATAACTTGTTGTATTCAAATAAAAACCTTTGAATAAAAATATGATAATTTTATATTGCAACTGCAACAATTATAATACTAATTTTATATTCTTCTAAGACATGTTATAATTATATTCATAAACCATAACTGTTTAATATAATGTAATGGTTCTAACTAACTCCATCTTAATTTGTCTTTTATTAAATAATTTTACACCTGTAAATTTTATTAATGTCTAGACGCGCATTAATGACACTGATATTGTTTGGCCGTTGTAATTACTGTTGACTGACAAATGCAGACATAATAAAATAATATGCCCACATGCCACGGCAGTCATCAGCAGGCTGCTGGGGTCAAAGTTGTAACATTGTGCACAGGCACAGCATTGGATGGCGTCACCGTACTGACTTTGTAGAACTTGTAGTGGACAAAATATTTGTTAATAAAATTGTAACAAGTGAAAATATGAGTTTCTTCAGGACATCTCGAGCAGCATTATTTATAGATTTACCAGTTTCCGTAATGCCGTAATCTGAGGTGAATTTCCTTAAGGATAACGGAAAATCCACAATGGTAGGCAGCCCTGTGTAGACAGAGTGAATGTGGTGCATAGTATTGTTCATTTTACTTTGGAATCAATCACGTTCGTAGATGCCAACATGGCTTCGGCGTTTGGCTTTGCACCTCCAGCCTCAGCCAGGCCTGAGGCTTCATCTTGGAGATGCCTTTTGCTATGTGTAAATTGCAATTAAGATTCACAGATATGATGTTTACAAGATTCAGATCAATTGTTTTCAAGATAATCTATTACTTTCTGACCTAACCATGAAAACAACCATAACATTATTCTTGGCCAGGCCAAGTGGCATGATTGTAAAGCAGTTCACCAGTGCATGGAAAACAAGAACTGAGTGCTAGCGTATGAAACAGTGGATTGCATTATCAAGTGACACACAACATGTGGATTCATGAATCTTTCGAGATTGGATGAAAGATGAAATGAGATAATTAATCGATTGTACTTGTTCAAATTTTTAATGTTTAATAAATGTTTGTGCCGAGTGTATCAATTGATTTAAATATTCAGTTGCTCATCTCCAGGTTATTATTTTCCATCTTGGAGGCGGCAGCCAAACTTGTGAACTTACGAATTAGTTAGAAAATATTTTAGCAAAGGAAAATCTAAATTGATCGAGAATACCAATTTACACAATGCTGTAATATTTTTTGTTAGCCGTATTTGCTCACGCAAACGGTGGCATACGCAATTGCGCGGCAACTTCTTTGGGAATACAACACCAGGCTGATACCGTCTCATAGGCTAGTGGCAGTACACAGTTCCAGAAAATTACAGATCGCAAGTGGCAGTCGGGCGAATGATGTCGGGCAGACAATATTACTCCAAGACCAACTGTTTATTTTATGTTTTTTCACAGTAATATAGTGATCATAAATATCTGGGTTTCTGCCAGAAAAAATAATTTCGGTACAGAACTGGCAGACTTTGCATGCCACGAGTGCCGTAGGTGCCCTGATGGGCCGGAGGTCTGAACAAATTTGATTTCTAGACGCTCGAAAAAGCGATTTCCTGGCATTTGGAGTCGGAAATCCCGTCCAGCTCATAAAGATCATCTCCATGTGTCGTAGGAGAACAAATGACAAATATAACAGTCGGCAGGAAAATTGTAAACTTGCCTTCACATTTGAGAATAAATAGTTCGATTCATGATGTAGTATGGTATCTTGTTATTTTTCTTCACCAAGAAAAAAATTAATACCGGGGGTACTTGAAAACATCGCAAAAAATGTACAGCCATGACAGCAAGCCGTATTCTTTACACTAAGCCTACTAATATACCGGTATGCCATGTTCTATCCTGAGGTGAAGGCTTCAATCCCGCAGTGAATACATGGTCTACCACGTTTAGCCAATCACAGAATAGCTAGCATAAACGTGTTGGCACGGGCTCATTCTTCACCTTTAATAACGTCATCAAGTATGAGTTTCTTTGCTCAGAATGTTAAAAAAAATCTGGATCTATTTTGGGTACGTATCTGTACCCTTGAAATATTTTTGGGTACGTAATTTTACCCTTTTACCCTGCTGGCAGAAACACTGAATATGGATAGGGTTTAATTACTATCAAAATTATGCGTAGATGTATTTCTACCATGTCCATGTACTGGTTGCACTGAAGTCTGAACTCCCGCACCGAAATGCCCGTCCCTCCAACGAACGGTCACCTGCAATGTCGGGACACTTACGCCTGGACACAGATGTGTCCTCCGAAGACAGGGACTACTGTATCTGAGATCACTAACAATATCTGACCCTCGATACAACGATGAGATCAAGAAACCAATTGCTCAGGCCAGAACAGCTTTTCACAACATGAAACACATTTTAGCAAACAAAAGTGTATCGCTTGAAGTGTGAAAACATTCATAGCAATGTTACATATAGGTGTGAATCATAGTCAATAACTAAACGATCACAAAAACTACAAATTACACAGAACCAAGAGGATTGAACGGCCATGATCACCAAAGCCTTCGACAGACTTGACACATAGAAGAATGTAGAAGTTGTATATGGCATATCGACACCTCTTCACACCGACAGTTATGTGTCTGCCCTCACCTGTACTGATCCCGCTGCTTGGTGGAACTGTGATAGCTGAGAGCTTTCTTGACCGTCGGTGACAAGTGCGTGGCCTTCGAGCGTGACCAGCGCATGATCGGCGGTGTGACAAGCTTGCTGGTGCTGCTCTGCTGCGACTGTGGCCATGCGAAGTCGGGCGGTTTGGGCAGTGAGGTGCTGTCCTTGGTATTAATCGGTGTGCTCTCTCGCAGCAAGCAGTGACTAGCCGGCTTACACGAGTGGTCCTCAAAGCTCAACGTCCAACTGCCGCTCCAGCTCGATCTGTCACCACACGTAACATGCTTACACGTCAACCAAATGACAAGATTGACACCCAGTATATAAATCCAAGTAATGTGCAGTGATGCAGTGGCTGTAGTAATGCACAGTACCTATATAACTTCGGACTCTCGACCGAGAGAACCCGGGTTCGAATCCTGTGCTGTGGTGTCGAACCTTGGGCAAGTTGGTTTACTCTACATCACTTCAGGTCACTCAGCTCTATGAATGAGTACCTGGCTTAAGACAGTGGTGGATATTTTTGTACGAATAGTCTTCACACATTAATTGTGGCGAGGCTGGATGCTTCCCAGAGACGTCGAGATGGTGTTCGACTGAACAGGTCTGCCAGGGAGTAAAGCGCTTTGAGCAGTCCTGAGGTCTGTATACTGCGCTATATGAGAACTTAACTTTAAGTAAAGTAAAGGTAAATCTTATATGTAGCGCAGTATCCAGTCCTTAGGACTGCTCAAAGCGATTTACAATTTACCCCTGACCTGTTCAATTGAACACCATCAACATCTCTAGGAAGCATTCAGCCATGCAGCAATCAATGCATGAAGACTATTTGTACACAAATATCCACCACTGTCTAAAGTACTCATTCATACAGCTAAATGAACTGGAGCAATGTAGAGTTAACGAACTTGCCCAAGGTTCGACACAGCAGCACAGGATTCGAACCTGGATTCTCCCGACTGAGAGTCTGGCGTCTCTAGCCACTGTGCTCCACAACCAAACTGAACAAGACTGCCACTCAGGACATAAACCCAAGCTGGCAAGTGGACGATACCTTTGCCGTATCGAGAGACGAACATTTCTTCGTCTATGTGAAACCCGCCCTTCGGTGGTATTTGCTGATCTTGTTTTAAACCATGTTCACACCGCTACCATTCAAACAACCAGCAGATAATCTGTTTACGATCCTGTAAGAGAATGAAACTTTCTGCAGTGTTCCTTCAATGATAACGCTTTATGTCCTCTGGTTCTTCTACATTTTTTAGCAAGAGAAAAGTACTTTCTAACCACATGACAACGTTTAATACTGAAAGGGGTAACAACCTGTTGAAGTCTGACGTGTTTCCCGCAATGGCAGCTGAGCCTCTTGAACTCGGCGTCATCGAGAATTGCGACACTGGGGTTATGTGTGATCGCATGATGCGTGATGCTGCTGTTGTCACCGCAGTGTGTTCACCCTCCACGTGTGACGTGTGAGACGTATGTGATGGGCGTGATGTGTCTGCCGTGAACTGGTGAGACCGCATGTACTTTGCAACTGGATTAGCCAGCGCGCCGTAGACTGTCTGTTTCAATAGCTCACCGGTTGCCGATCTACGAACTCTGTAAAACATGACACTTTCTATGCATCAGGACCAAGTACATTCCATGATCAAGTGCAATTATAAGCATATTAGGTCAAGTACAATTACACGTCCAAGTACTTTCAGTTGTAATGAGAAATAATATACTATTATGCAGATGCCAATTATTACTATATTTATATTTATATTATAATATTAATTGCAGATATAATCAGAAAGGGCGTTAAATGCTGTGCGTCACACAGGCGAAACAGTAGAGAAGTATTATTTTGTACTCTGAACACTCAAGTTATGTATTTGACATGTACTTGACATTTTGGCAAGTGCAAGTATATAACTATAAGTATTGTAAAAATTTAAGTCTACTGAGAACATAATGTTAAAAAAGTGGAATAACTAAAACATAAGAAATTATTCTTTGACATCTTAACCCAGAAATATTAATTAAAAACTTATCACAATAGATGAATTATGTGCCCTGTTACTTTGATTGGTAGCTAGCAGCTGTGCCAACTGGGTACAATGGAATCAGTTTCTAATGCAGCAGTGTTTAATGTATAAGTTAGCAAATGTAAATTATACAAGCGATCATATTTACAATTATGAATGTTCAAATAACTCCTGTTTCATTAATAATTTTGTTCAACCATTTAATTTTTATCTAGCGCTATTCCAACGGAATTTGTTAGAACTACAAAACACGGACTATCTCATTTCAGCCATTTTAACCTAGGCTGTTGTTACTCCTTCACGTTTTGTGTTCGAAACCGGAATATGTACACTTATGCATGTTCTAATGATGTGACAACTACATTTAATTAGCAGCATGTCTTCCATGTGCTTAGCGGACAGCCAAGCAATGATCACGAAACAGTTTATGTTAGCGCCTTCTGCGCATGTCCCAGTTTACGTCGGTTGACGCGAGGTAGCACAGGCGATATGACACTTCGCAACGATTTGCTTTGCGTTGTTACATATTAAATGTTTATTTCACAATTTCTCCTGTTAAGGCATTATCGATGAAAAGGTGGTGCTTCTGCTCTTTTTTGTGATCACGGAAGATCCTTTTGAAAACGCAATTACTGCAATTTCATCCGTTTTTTGGCGATCGCAGAATTTCTGTTTGAAAAGGCTAATTCCGTTTCAAAACACCGATTCCGCAAATGAATGAATCATCAATAATCAGAGCCCTACAAAAGACAGATGTATGAAGAAAAAAAGTAATAGGTAAGTTCTTATATAGCGCAGTATGCAGTCTTCAGGACTGCTCAAAGCGCTTTATATTTTCTCCCTGGCAGACCTGCTCAATCGAACACCATCTTGACTTTTCTAGGATGCATCCAGCCAAACTACAATAAATACGCGAAGGCTATTCGTACACAAATATCTACCACTGTCTATAGCTAGGTACTCATTCATACAGCTGGGTGAACTGGAGCAACGTAGAGTGAACAAACTCGCCCAAGGTTTGACGCTGCAGCACAAGATTCGAACCCAGGTCCGAAGCTCCAGTCACTGCGCGACTGTGCTCGACTTACACTTACTTGTTGAGTGAACTTGGTAGAAACGTGCTGATCGACTTGTACTTGTTGAGAGGCCGGGTGGCAAGTACAGCTTTGATCTCGGCGATAACGTTCTCTGTGTGATACAGCTTGAACGGATTCACCTCAGATTCGGACGTCTCCACAGATGTCGACGATTTGTTGCCGAGTTGAGAACGATTGTTGTTTTCGTTGCTGCTTTGTACATGTCTGGTGGGCGTTGTCTCTGGCCTGGAACTTGGCATATGCACCGTGTATTTAAACTACAGCACTGATAGAGGGGATAATTTTATTTTCACTCTGTAATATGCTTAGTTTATACTATTTTCGATGGCCAAGCCATTCACATATAACTTTCATCAATACAACATGTCTTAGCATACGTACAAAGACGGATTTCTATGTACATGTATATGTCTATAACTGAGACAGACATCTTGAATAGTATATACAAAAAGGCAGGTTAAGTGCATTTTTGGTCTCATTTTATTTGTTTGTTACTCCACACAGAGTATAAAATTGAGGTAGTCTGTTAAGTAATTTAATTTTTGTACCGATTCAAGCTACTTGATCGAATCTTCTGATTGGTGTATTTATATGTGAATTCCACACTATTCGCAAAAGGGTGTCAAAAGGGTGGAAATAGAGGCCTGCAATATATGCAAGTATTACAAAATTTGGAAGTTCTGCAGTTGTAATTCTTACAAGATGCAAATAATCTACAAAACACAACATTTCCATACTGCAAGCTCAATTTGGAGTATTAAATTATTTAAATTAAGCCTTTTAGAAATGAAATGACAGCAATGTTGCAAGACTTTTCCACCTTTTAGCAGGATCCCATCTTGAATACATTAGTTTATCACTTGTTGCTAGATTTACTGTACATGGGGGGAATGTTTGCCAACAGTGATTTCCCAACAACAATGTAATTTGGTCACATACAGGCGAATCTTGCTTAACGGTCACCTCGCAATTAAGGTCATCCTAGGACAGTCATAGAAAAGATAAACTTATAAAAGGTTAAATGTCTCCATGTATATTACACGTTCCTTGACTGGAATTAGTCCACTTCAGGAACTATAAGGCAACTGTAGGCTGACAGGTACACCATATCATAGGGATCTTGTGTATGTCTTAATTGCTATGATATAAGCTGATATAACCTAATGTGTTGTGTCGAGTGAAAGCAGTTACAGCACACTGGTATTTGAGGGTGCACACAGATGAAGTTTTGAAATTTCCTCCCAGCGCTGTTCTTCATGTGTCGTTTTCTTCACAACCGGGTGAAATATGCCATTATTATAATTTCTGTGACATCATGTATATTTGTCAAAGCTATTTTAAACTGTCTTTCTGTGCACCCATTTAGGAACTCTTGGTGCTTTCGACAAGTTCACATGCTAAATCACTAGAAAAGTACAGTCAAACCTCACTTTAAGGTCACCTCAGTCATACAGCCACCTCACAATTATGGTAAAAATAGAGCATTCCCAAATTATTTCCATAACAGTAATGTATAGGAAAGTAGTCCAACTAACATGGTTACCTCGTTATTCAGGTTACCTAGGCCGAGTTCTGGAGGGGACCTTAACAGTGACATTCCACTCTAGTTGAATTCTATCATATGCACTGGCATATGTACAATATTTATTTGCCACAAGATTTGAAAGGGTATTATGACATTATATGTCTTTCTTCATGCAACCACTCACCAAACAATTGTTTTTTTTTATAAATATAATCATACATTGATACCATCTGGTTACCATACTGCTTAAAGTCTACCTCAGGGTTTGGTTTACAATGATCGATTATTTAATCCGACCATTTGTAGTTTGGACACTGCTGCAAGACACACGTGCATGCACACAAACTTGAACATACACACACATGTACACACGCACGCACACACATACACGCATGCAGTTATTGTATATACATGTATGCTCACAAAACAAAAGCTGGTTATTTATAAAAACAAACATATAAAAACTAGAAATGACAAAGAAACTAATGCAGGTGAGAAACTGGTCAAATAAAACACGAACGAATAACAAAAAAACGCAGGTTTAATAATAAAATATAATGTTTAATGAGGTGAAACACAATATATAGAGAACAGATGAGATACATCAGATACCCGTAGTGAAGGGGAAACAAGCAAGTGTAGGAAAACAAAGTTAATATATGCATGTATCACATGCACCACGTGTGTCCCACATCTCTGTAGCCTGATGTGAATCCCGTCTGTGCCACACTCAGACACATTCAAGTTTTCTTAACGAACCGCATCAGTTTATTCTCATGTCTCTTGTACAATTAAAACTAATTTCTAACTGCACCAATTTTTTTTACTGTTCACCGACTGGAAATGTGTCAAAATGGAACAGATATAAAACAACTATCTTAGATTTTTAGCAATATAATTTTACGTTTATGAGTTCAGGAGAGTCAGAGACAAGACATGTGCTTACTGAGATTCACGTCAGGACACAGAAATCAACATTCTTGTAATAGACACCCTCATGCTGTGTTTCTACTGAACAACTTGTATGACTGCATTCAGGGATTGTTAATTATTACTCCACTCTGTACAGCAAGCCTTGCAGTAGAACATGTTACCATCATGACTGTAAACCAGAATCAACCACCCTTCAAGAAGTTTTATAATTACAATAACCAAATGTGATGTCACAGACTTTATGAGTTTACATTCATCCAATGTAAGTGATATCTCCAACAAAAAATGTGCATCATAGTTCAAATATCAACATATCAACCACTGCCTTCATGTCATAACCTCTCACACTAGGCGGTAGGCTGTGCATATTTACATAAACATGCCATTTTTAACTTGGCATTACCAGGCAGTCAACAAAGCTTCATCTCATTACAGTGTAACATTAATATCCTTCAATTAAAATAAATTTGCTATTTTTCACTATTAAAATCTACATGAAAAGTGCCACATCCAAGTGTGCACCTTTAATGTTGTAATATAGTATGTGTAATGTGAAACTATTTGATTTTAATAATTATTATAACTATACATCCAATAGATATTTACATTATAAAACAGTATATTAATATTTGCTGTTGATGCATGACCTAAAAGAAACGGCTTGGACCATCAATAAATTAGCAGCCAAATTTTGTATTTTATATTCATTCTCCAATAGAAATCCTAAAAGTTATTACAAATTTGTTGATGAGCAAGGTTACAAATTCTAAGTGGAATATCACTAAAACCTGATTTTTAGATCAACACTGATCTTTTTGTCTCTATTCATTCTGCCTGACAGTAATGCAGCGATAACCAAATCCAGTTTATGTAACAACAGGACACCACATATCACTATACCAGATGGCTGCCTGTATCGTCAAACTGAACTACGTTTTCATAAATTACACATGCAAACATGTGTTTATCAAACTCTACTATCACTCACAAAGCTTTACAAAAAATTACAGAGTAATAAACATTGCAGTAACTCAATCGACAACACCTAGGATGTTGAATGAAACGTCAGATAATTGTTTTTGCAAAAGTCTGCCATATTAAACCAAACTTCCTGCAATGAGCAACATGCGAGAGTGACAGACTTCCGTTAGATGGTGACCGGCGAGAACACAGCAAAGGTACGAGAAACTTGCGGCGAGAGTAGCCAGCAAGCGAGCATGTCTTAGCGAAAGCACGATGAGAGTCAGAATAGTCGGCTTACTTGGCTGTTCTCGGCTCGCTGGGGGCAGGGGTGGGGTACTTGTTTGGAGGCGGCAGTGATGATGTGGATGGCCAAGTGTCGGACACGGGTGCCTCAAAGAAGGACCGTTTGCTGCGCTCCAACTCGTCCCGGAGATGTTTGAGATCGGTGTGGTGCCGCGCGCAGTCACTGCCGGCGCTAGCGGTGCTGCCGAAGGCCCTCACTGACGTCACCACGGGCATTGTCCTCCTCTCCTGGATGACATCATCGTCGGATGACACGTTCGGCCCTATGAGGCCGCCAGATGGTATCTGGCTGCTCGCATACACACAGGGCACGCATTAGACAGTCGCACCAATACGTTAACACTCCCGCAAAATCACTACTGAAGCATGGATATATAGCCGATTTGTGGCATCATAATTACAACCAATAGATGGCGTAATGACAATGTGTGGAGCGTGACACGATTGGTATCACAGATTATCGTCATGTCAGTTTTGTGTTCTCTGGTAGATTACGTTACTTTACAATATTCATACTAAATCAGCTTACAACCACCCGTAAAGCTACAAACCAAGGGCAGCAATGATCTTCACTGCAGCATTTTGAACTTACCCTTGTTCCCATGACCATGTTACTCCTTCTGTCAACAACTACGGCAACAACCACACATACCTACACAATTTGTCTACTGAAAAAGTCTTAAATATAACTACCATTGTTTTTTTTAATTCACTGTCAGTTGGTAGATCAGAAGCCAACAGTCCAAGGACATGACTGAAGATAGAAAAGAAAGAGGCAAGTGTACCTAGGCACCTGGGTTGAGATACACTTTCAGTGCCTCCAAGATAGCGTATTTAATATATACATTTGCATGTCTTGATCAGTCAATTTACAATTTCAATTGTTAATTTAACATTAATAATCAAGGCCCCACACCTAACAATGAAATATCATAACTCTTCATATGTTCATAGTTTGTTAGACGACTTCTGTACATTGCTGCTTTAGAATCCCGTTTTATCATGGAAATATTAGCAGGTTTCAACAGTAATTAAACACGATTTCTATGCATTAGTTTTCTCAGGAATCAGATGACTTAGGCAAGTACCTTTGTCGAATTATGTCAATCTTTTCTCTCCAGAGTGGGTCTCCCGAAGTCTTCACCACTGTCCGCGAGGAGCCAATCGCTGCACTGATCGACATCTTCGATATCCTAGAAAGTCCCATTTTTGTGAATATATTTAGAGATGGTTGCACAGAACTGACACGTTGTGAAGCACTGCATTGTGAAACATTGAGATGCTAACTAAAATACACATCAACAGACATGTGTTTGATCCATATATTTTACTCAATCCTATGTATAGATATATAACATTGGGACTTTTGCCATCTATCAGGTCATATCTACAAGTAACTAACTCTGTCAGGAAATCTATCAAGGTTTTTTCTCTAAAGTTGAAACAGCTCCATATAAATATTCCCCCTCAAAATCTGTACTACTATGGGAAATCCACAAGAAAAAACATGTCTGCATCGAATCAACAAATGGAAACTACAAAAAGACAACATGACAACTTAAGGTTTTGATGTATTTAATTGTGCACACCAAACGGACACATACAGAAAAATCCAAAAAACTCTCTTTCAGTTCAGTGTGGTGGTCTGTGACCCTGGTGGTCTGTGCCCACTAATGATCTTGCTAGATTCCATCGTACGCCTATAGCAAAGCCAGCTCGCCAGCCTGTGCCAGGATGTGTTTATTGGGAGAGTTTCCGTAGCCAGAGCCGAGTGTTTGTGTCGGATGAAGCGATCGACAGATGGTGAGAGTGTGCAACATGAAGTTGTGTATACAGCATGCAGGATGTAGCAAGCTGACTGCGAGGCGGCGATAAGTCGTGATCACTGACCGACTGGCTGGTCATTGGCTGACCGCTGGCGGACTGGCTCCGAGGCGTCGACTGACTAACGCTTCTTCTTAACGGGCTGCTTCTTGCACATAATCCCTCTCAGGTGATCCAACATGCTACCGCTGTAACAGCAACACAGAGCACGTTGGTCTCTCGTGTTCCCTCTAAGGTGCTAGATCGACCCAATTAGCCAGAAATAGTTTTTTCCAGTGATTAATTAATCGCGTACGGCTTGCATGGAAGCCATTCACATCAATCACAGCCGTTATTGGCTGGCCAGTATGTTTTGTCAATGACAAGCACGTATCATTTGAGCTATTTATTTAATTAATACTGATCCATTCGATTTGTTTCACTACCAGTTGTGCCAATGTTAGTCATTAATGTGGGCCCCTAGACTTGGAACTAATAGTTCATTTAGTGGCCAGCTGCTCCCTCTAAATTCTACCAGTCTTATCAGTTGTAATTACCCGTCTTGGCCAGTTATCTGCCAGTCTTGAAGATGGGCAGAGGGGTTTCTGGCTATACCCCTGCCAGGCACATGTACCATACGACCCTTTTTGGTATTCTCAAAGTTGGCACGATGTCACAATCACAGAGACGAAGGGTCAAAGTTACAACAAAGTCACGTGATAAACCATCGATAGCCATACATGTTAAGTTTCAGAAATGCCAATCCAGGAGATTTATACGTAAATCAGAGGGTCTCAGAAAATTGGGCATTATACGTAAATCGGAGGATCTCTGAAAATCAGGCATTTATACGTAAATCTGATTAAAATATAACAAAAAAAAGAATACTATCCATAGACATTAATAACCATGTTAAAAAAACTTTAAGTTTCATAAATGCCAATGCATGATATTTATGCGTAAATTGAAAGGTCTTGTAATATCAGGAAATTGTGTGTAAATTGGGGGGGTCTCAGGGTATTATGGAATTGTGTATAAATCTGAGTATTTCATGTTATGAAAATGATCACTGATCAGCTTATTTCCAAATGCATTGCACATGTGCTCTTAAATCAATGGCATATAACAGCATGTTAATATGTATTTAATGTGTTACCTTAAATAAATTATATGTGGACATAAAATAATTAAATAAATTATATGTAAATTAAATTGTTTGTGGCTTTATAGGTATGATAGAAAGAAGAAAAAGTATATTAATTTGATGTTCTATGCATATGTGTTCATACATTAAATATATATATATTTTATAGTGCAAGGAACCTTGCATATAGGCAGTAAATACATCTTCTTTTATTACAAATATTTTATTATATTATTACACACAGATACAATATTCACAAGTATAAAAACCAGAACTTAGCATTGTATTTTCTTAATACATGTACATGGATTAAATAAAACATGTACATAGTGTAGATGGATCGATTGACATTATTTGAGTATAGATTGAAACGGATTACACTTTGTTCTACAACATCAGCAAGCTGACGGTGGGCGATAATAGGGAACCCGTGGCCTAAACCACTGTTCATGGTGCTCGTCTAAAGCTCATAATCATATGCAATATCAACTACAGGCAAGACCTAAGAAGACTATAGTTAAACAGTTGTTGTTGTCTAGTCAACACAAGGCATGATTTAAACAACCCCTTTTCGCTTTGTTGTCAGAGTGGCCTTGGTCCAATGTCCCTATTCATGAGATTTAGTGCAGTGTCTGACCGATTGCAATTAACTCACTGACATGGGCACTGGTATTGACCTGTATTGACCACTTTCTGTTGACCCATAAAAACATACTTGAGTCAGCCGGAAATAAAACTTAGGCCATGCCGAGTTTACAAAATAAGATAGAAAAAAAATTGTTTTGGTTTCACTGAAAATCCAGGAGATTGGTTCTCCTTTCAAGGAGATCTGGAGATTTGGTGGATTTCCGGGAGTTTCGCTGCGAATGCAGGAGACTTAACATGTATGTCGATAGCCACGAGAAGGGTCAAAATGATTAATGGCTGGATGTATTTGAGAATAGTGCGTATTGCATATTTGATATGGTAAGGTTTTAGTTCGTTATGATATGTATTCCGTTTCTGGAAACATTCTCTAGAGCCACTCTGTTCCGCACAGTACAAACAGAAAACACAGCCACATGGATACAACAGTGAGCATGTCATATGATTTGCCCTTTCGGATATGTGTACCCTGTATAGAAGTGTATTTTGTCCACACGTAGATACTAACATGTCAAATGTCCTGTCTTGCATTCAAATTCTGTAACTTTTACGTGGCTTGCAAGTCTCAAGTATTGGCAGATGCTGCAGTGTAACATACCGTATAAAATACCAGCTCGACAGAAATAAAAATACTGGCTTCAAAACCACGTAAAATATTGGCATACCACAATACTGCTGTATGATCTAGCACTAGTACTGGCATCTATATTATTCTTAATATATATAAACGATTTGGACGATGATATAGCTAGCAAGGTGTTGAAATTTGCAGATGATACGAAAGTGTTTAGAAGGATTAAAAATTATGGAGATAGACAGTATTTACAAGATGATCTTGACAGGTTGATCAAATGTTCTGAAAAGTGGCAAATGTTGTTCAATTTTGGGAAATGTAAATGCCTTCACACAGGACACGGGAACGAGTATGTAGAATATATAATGGGGGGAACTGTACTAAGTTCTACTGTAAAAGAAAAAGACTTAGGGCTGACAATTAGTGCTGACATGAAGGTTTCAGAGCAGTATGGAATTGCAGCAAAAGGAAATCAAATCCTTGGATTGATTAGGCGAAATATAGCATATAAAGAAAAAGAACTAATAATACCGCTGTACAAAACAATAGTTAGGCCTCATTTAGAATATTGTATACAAGCGTGGAGGCCATACTGCAAGGACATAGATGTGCTAGAAAGAGTCCAGAGGAGAGCGACTAAAATGATACAAAAACTGAGGGATCTTAGTTATAAAAAACGCCTAAAAGAATGTGGTTTAACAACACTAGAGACCAGGAGATTAAGAGGAGATCAGATAGTGTTTAAAATATTGAATGGTTATGGAAATATTGATAGAAATGTTTTTTTTTCAGTTAAGAAAGATAGAAAGACTAGAGGACATGAAGTTACATTAGTAAAGGAGCAGTGTAGATTAGACGTAAGAAATTTCTAATTTTCACAAAGGACTTTGAATGAATGGAACAGATTATCTCCTGATTGTGTGGGTGCTAGTAGTGTGAATGTTTTAAAAATAAAATCGACACATACCTCAGAAGGGCTGGATATATGTAGATAAAAGGGTTGGAGGGGCTTCCTTGTCCACCTGCCATCTAGAGTTAATTCTCTGGATGGCAATCTTGTTAAATCTTGTTAAACTAGTTCCCACGCCCACGATCTCCTCTAAAGCCCCAAGAACAACGAATGCATGACTGCACATAGACGGCTACAATGAATAATGTTGTGTCACATATGCAATTACAAGAACACCAGCATTACGATCCAGTAACTTTATACCATGGCCTTATCACACCCACCTGTCTGAGTTCTTGTTATTTAGCGTCTTCTTGCCTGCAGGCGTTGCCTTGGCAGGGCCCACTGGCGTCGACTTGGCAGTTCCCGGCTGTTGAACGAAATCAACAAACGGGTTTTCCTTCTCGTCAAGACTCAGCCCAGTGTCATCTTCCGTAGAGCGCGCTGACGCAGGGCCATGTTCAACCTTCGCTGTGTCTGACTTTGGAGCCTTCCAACTTTTGTAAGACTTGTATGTTCTGGTGGCCCGAGGACTGTTCTTTTCTAGTTCCACTGCATTTCTTTCGTGGTCCTGACAAACACGTAACATCACACGACATCGGCTTGTGAGAACATTTCAGGAGGCAGTCTAGGTTTGAACACAAACAGGTATAAATGAAGATGAACAGACAGTAAATAGATATACAGAAAAAGAATAACAAAGTATGACAGAAAGTTGAAGGGGAAGCATACAATTTTCTATCTGAATATGTGTGACAATGGTGAAAGCACTCACAACCGTAATCATAATTCAGCATGTAAGTTGCTCCTGTGTTGCGTTACACTCATTATTTAAATGTGATAGATGTCCACTTCAGAATCCTAATTCTGGCTCAACAGAATTTTTGAGATCACCACGATCACCTCATCAATATCATATCCGAGGAGCTGCTGTCATGTGACAGCCACCAACATGGTCACATGACCACTCACAACAATACTGACAAAGCATTTGTGACAGTCTCAATAGCTCCGTTGAGTCAGAATCAGGGTTCTGAGAGGAGGCTGTTCAAACATAACCCTATCAGAGATACAGGAGCGAGGGTTACCATGACGATCTGCGACATGATGTCGCGGAACTGCTCCACAGTGAGGTTGCGTTCGTCGGGCTCGGAGCTGAGGCCGTAGTGGAGCAGCACATTGAACGGGTTCTTCACCTTGTCGCTGACCTTCAGCACGCCCTTGCGCTCCACCAGTTCCACCTTGATCTGCTGCCCCACCAGCTCGCCCCACGGGATATTGCCTGCACACACAGCGCCCCATGGTGATTGAGGCTCGTCTCAACGCAACATCTCCACAGTGACTGGGGCATGCCTCAATGCAACGACACTGACCCACTTGGGAACAAGTCACAGAGTAGATGTAGAGAGTGTAACTTTACACAAAAGATAATTAATCTACTGTAATGAATGTACGTATTCAAACACCAAAAACTAATTAAATTCGCAGCTGTACAAAAACATACAGTATACAAAAATTATCAGTGTCCAAAAACATACAGTAACTATGTACTGTGTGCATTCGGACACATCAATTTTTAAGTGTCTGAGAACATCTTCACTCCACTTTTCCCATAACCCGTAAGGATCGTTGGGGTACGCTGACGACTTCTTAACCAGCTCTCTCCACGTTTGCCTGGTCTCCACAGCCCTCTGGGAGTCAGCAAACTCCAGTCCCGTCCACTCTTTGATGTTGTCTTCCCACCTCTTTTTTTGTCTACCTCTTCTTCTCCCCCCTCTCACGGTACCTTGCAAGAACATACAGTACTGAAAAATAACTATTTTTGTTGTAGATTGTTAGGGTGTCCAAAAACATACAGTCGTTGTGGTACTGCTGGGGGCATACACATGTCTGCTGAATTGAAACACCTGCGTGAAGAGGCATTTTAGTTGGAGTGCTATGAAAGGTGGAGGGAGAGGGCTACTGATAGGGAGCAGTGGAGGGCATAAACAGCAAGAGCTGTGCAACATTACAGGAGCTAGACATCACCCATGTACAGGCGAACCATGGGAATGACATCTATTTGTTATCTTACTTTACGCGTCTGCAAGCATATATTGTACCTGTAGTAATATAAACATCTCAAAACAAGTTTTATGTTTAATTAAAAACAAGATTCGTTCTACCAATAACAAATAAAAATCATCCATTTGTAACAAGACATGTACACACATGCACGCGCAAATACTGACCGTGTATAATTTCCCACATGACCGCACACAGACTGTAGAGGTCCGACTTCTCGGTGGGTCCAGCTCCACCGAGGATCTCTGGAGCAAGCCAATTGTACGGGCCATGCTGGATCTGCTCCTCCACGATGCTGAAACTGCGAGAGCTCACCGTCGCCGACACGTCGTTGCCAGTCGAGCACTCGGGCAGCTCTCTGACAAACACACCACATCTGTCTTGTTACTAGTGGCTCTGTCCAGGCATACACCTCATGATATTCATATCAAATTGGACCTTTGCAAATTGCATGCAGATGTAACTGGATGAGACACTGGCGGAGTAGCACACACAATCGGACAAAACAGGGTCCAAATATTTGGGCTACTCTGGCGGCCCTCGAGTGAGATTACTGAGGATGCAGATTTTAAAGGTGCTATTTTATGTTATAGTCGGCTATCACAGACCTGTGCACCCGATCTCACAGGTTGCAGTATCCTCAAAGCTATTTTCAGTATTCCTGAGTAACTTTCAGTAACACTTTTACCGTGAAAAATAAACACTTGCATAATACATCAGTTTGACTGCCTTCGTGAAGGTATCAGCGGTGGCGAGAGGCAGATTCTGTTTGACAATCAGCTCGTAGAAAATCACCTCCGCTCGGGTCACATTCACTCTTCTGGCATCAATCGACTTGGATGCAGCCGAAAAAAGTTTGTGATGGACGTATTGGCTATTGCACTTCACTGTCTTGGCAAGTCCATGATGTTTCAAGGACTGGACATGGCGGCTCACATCATTACCATCGCCATGGGTGATCATAAAACTGTAACACAAACTTTACAAAAGGCATAGTTGTCTTTCGCGGCAACAATGCACGGCCATTGCTTGGTGTATGTTGCTCTAAACTGCTGAAGTCACTCACGTTTCTTCGATGGCTTTGTCGATGGCGCCAGATTGACTATCCGCTTACTCGAATCACCATTCCCGTCCATTGCTATCGTCAAAATGGTGATCCGTTCCCTCGGGTTAAGATTTTCGTTGAATGCTCATTACCGGGCCTAACGCGAATTGCACTTGGTCTCATATTACAGGTATTCAATGTGTAGCATGCTCATCAGTTCGTTTTTAGCTGTTAGTGGACAAGTGCAAACTTATCCAAAAGGTGGCGCCACATTTTTCACGAGGCGATTCCGTAACAAAACTAACAAAACCATATTTCTGTATTCAGCGTTCGATTCCGTAACAAATATGGAAGAATATGTGGGGTGCACAGGTCTGCTGTCATTCGGTTTAAATCATCTGAAATATTTGACTGTCGTTGTGTTGTGTACGTGATGACTTAAAGAATAATTTCGCATCATTTTGATCGAGTTAAACAGGTCATGATGTAAAGAAATAGTACGGCCACAATCAAACGTGCACAATTTTGAGATCATAACTTACCTAATTAGAGGGTATTGCGTGCATGCATAATAAAATGTTAAGCTAATGTCATGGCCAGAAATTTAGTATAAGAATATTATGCAAAATCCTAAATGTGTCCAGGCATGATCACACTGCCAACCAGACTGTAGAACTTCCTCCTGCAGAGCGTCAACACCATGAGACAAGTTTGTCTTCATCTTGCACATCATGTGATCTACCATAACAAAGTTAACACCAAAGCGTTACTCTGGAAGCCAGAGAAGAGGTCGACCAAATATAACTATTCACAAATGAAAAAGATATCAGACTTAACTGGACTAATCTAATAACAAACCATCACCGTTGGAACAATTCACCATGTTACCAACTTAAAAGGACAACGTAAGAAGAACAAGTAACGGACATGATATTACATATATCACATATACATTAATTCCTTCTTTTTATTAGATAGATGTTAAGACAGAAATGTTATCAAGAAACAAACCCAAAAGTCGACCACCTCCTTTAGGGGTGCACCAGCAGATGGCGACACATAACTTACTTCTCGACCATGTACTCGAAGTTGTTGAGCTTTGCGACGGTGGGCGTGATGAGTTGGATGGCGTGGGACGTGAGGGCGCAGTGAAGCAGGTTCTGTTCGTGAATGTAGAGCAGCGCATCGCTCACTTGCAGTAGCAGCTCACACATGCTGTACCGACTGAGTGACTCCGACTACAAACACAACCTCACATGCTGTACCGACTGAGTGACTCCGACTACAAACACAACCTCACATGCTATACCAACTGAGTGACTCCGACTACAAACACAACCTCACATGCTGTACCGACTGAGTGACTCCGACTACAAACACAACCTCACATGCTGTACCGACTGAGTGACTCCGACTACAAACACAACCTCACATGCTATACCAACTGAGTGACTCCGACTACAAACACAACCTTACATGCTGTACCGACTGAGTGACTCCGACTACAAACACAACCTCACATGCTATACCAACTGAGTGACTCCGACTACAAACACAACCTCACATGCTATACCAACTGAGTGACTCCGACTACAAACACAACCTTACATGCTGTACCGACTGAGTGACTCCGACTACAAACACAACCTCACATGCTATACCAACTGAGTGACTCCGACTACAAACACAACCTCACATGCCATACCAACTGAGTGACTCCGACTACAAACACAACCTCACACACTGTACCAACTGAGTGACTCCGACTACAAACACAACCTCACATGCTATACCAACTGAGTGACTCCGACTACAAACACAACCTCACATCCTATACCAACTGAGTGACTCCGACTACAAACACAACCTCACATGCTGTACCGACTGAGTGACTCCGACTACAAACACAACCTCACATGCTATACCAACTGAGTGACTCCGACTACAAACACAACCTTACATGCTGTACCGACTGAGTGACTCCGACTACAAACACAACCTCACATGCTATACCAACTGAGTGACTCCGACTACAAACACAACCTCACATGCCATACCAACTGAGTGACTCCGACTACAAACACAACCTCACACACTGTACCAACTGAGTGACTCCGACTACAAACACAACCTCACATGCTATACCAACTGAGTGACTCCGACTACAAACACAACCTCACATGCTATACCAACTGAGTGACTCCGACTACAAACACAACCTCACATGCTGTACCGACTGAGTGACTCCGACTACAAACACAACCTCACATGCTATACCAACTGAGTGACTCCGACTACAAACACAACCTCACATGCTATACCAACTGAGTGACTCCGACTACAAACACAACCTCACATGCTGTACCGACTGAGTGACTCCGACTACAAACACAACCTCACATGCTGTACCGACTGAGTGACTCCGACTACAAACACAACCTCACATGCTATACCAACTGAGTGACTCCGACTACAAACACAACCTCACACGCTGTACCAACTGAGTGACTCCGACTACAAACACAACCTCACATGCTGTACCAACTGAGTGACTCCGACTACAAACACAACCTCACATGCTGTACTGACTGAGTGACTCTGACTACAAACACAACCTCACATGCTGTACCAACTGAGTGACTCCGACTACACACACAACCTTACATGCTGTACCGACTGAGTGACTCCGACTACAAACACAACCTCACATGCTGTACCAACTGAGTGACTCCGACTACACACACAACCTCACATGCTATACCGACTGAGTGACTCCGACTACAAACACAACCTCACATGCTGTACCAACTGAGTGACTCCAACTACACACACAACCTTACATGCTGTACCGACTGAGTGACTCCGACTACAAACACAACCTCACACACTGTACCAACTGAGTGACTCCGACTACAAACACAACCTCACATGCTGTACCAACTGAGTGACTCCGACTACACACACAACCTTACATGCTGTACCGACTGAGTGACTCCGACTACAAACACAACCTCACACACTGTACCAACTGAGTGATTCCGACTACAAACACAACCTCACATGCTGTACCAACTGAGTGACTCCGACTACACACACAACCTTACATGCTGTACCGACTGAGTGACTCCGACTACAAACACAACCACACACGCTGTACCTGCTGAGTGTCTACAACTACAAAAACAACCTCACACGCTATACCTGCTGAGTCACTCCAACTACAAAAACAACCACACACGCTGTACCTGCTGAGTGTCTACAACTACAAAAACAACCTCACACGCTGTACCTGCTGAGTGTCTACAACTACAAAAACAACCACACACGCTGTACCTGCTGAGTGTCTACAACTACAAAAACAACCTCACATGCTGTACCTGCTGAGTGTCTACAACTACAAAAACAACCTCACACGCTATACCTGCTGAGTGACTCCAACTACAAAAACAACCACACACGATGTACCTGCTGAGTGTCTACAACTACAAAAACAACCACACACGCTGTACCTGCTGAGTGTCTACAACTACAAAAACAACCTCACACGCTGTACCTGCTGAGTGTCTACAACTACAAAAACAACCACACACGCTGTACCTGCTGAGTGTCTACAACTACAAAAACAACCTCACATGCTGTACCTGCTGAGTGTCTACAACTACAAAAACAACCTCACACGCTATACCTGCTGAGTGACTCCAACTACAAAAACAACCACACACGCTGTACCTGCTGAGTGTCTACAACTACAAAAACAACCTCACATGCTGTACCTGCTGAGTGTCTACAACTACAAAAACAACCACACACGCTGTACCTGAAGGGTGACTCCGACTACAACCACAACAAGTCCTGTTGTTACCACAGCAAACAAAACATGTTCTGTGGTTGCTGCAGCAAACAGAACATGTCTTATAGTTGCCACAGCAAACAAACCATGTCTCGTGGTTGTCACAGTAAACACACGTCCTATGATTTTCGCAGCAAACAAAACATGTTCTGTGGTTGCCGCAGCAAACAAAACATGTCCTGTGGTATTCATAGCAAACAAAACTGTTTAAGCATGTCCTGTGATGAACAAACATGTGTCTCGTGGTTGCGAGAAGAAGACAGTTGTGCCTACTTTCTGGTGGAGACAGTGGAAGAGGGAGCCGCAGCTGATGCGTTCGTAGATGAGCACGAGACCATCGAGGTTGTTTGTCTGACACAGCCCCATCAGCAGCAGGACGTTGGGGTGTCGCAGGCGACTGCAACATCACAGACACGTCACCCTCATACAGCTAAATCATGCAACCACCTTCTGCAGGTTGCAGGTGTAAAATTAGAATACAGGTATGTCATTCAGGTTAGAGTTAGTTAATGGGACACAATTAGTAGTCTAGATTTTTAGAGATTTGTTTTTCTTTCTTTAGTACCTTAATTTATAGTCGTCTGGTTCATTATAAAGAAGCATGTGACCGATTTGGCGCAAGAAAATATATCCCCAAATATTTTAACTCTCCCACATTGTGAAAACAGCAGGGGTAAACAGGATTATAATATACATGTATGACACGTTGAAAACTTTGAAGCTGAATAGCCAGCTTTGGCATTTCCGACTTATTTCAGATTTTTATGGAGGGGGGCACATTTATATCCAGGTTGTTTATAAAACCATTGCAACAACATCATGTTTCTCAAAACCAGTATATTTTCTACATATCTCTGATAAACAGTCGCTTCACTATGACAAGACAGCGGTAATTAACATACGCCATGAAGTCATTTTCTCGAATGAGCATATCGACAGTGCTGTCCCCCGCTGGCTGTTTATGAAGTCGTTTCACTGTCACCAGCGTCTTGTTCCACTTCATACTACAACATATAGAATTTATCTTCTTGGCATATGATCAAGAAGCAATGGTGTGTGCTTCTAGCCAAGACAAATGGTTTTGTTACACCAGTGGGCTTGGGACTCTGATGGTATTGGCGACATAGAAGTCTTATATTTTTATAATAGTCCATGAGCCAGACAAGATTTGACTCTTAAATTGAAGGACTAATTCCCACTATGATTTTCAGTTACACAAATATTTGAGGTGTCCGAAAATGAATGATGGACATTTCAGAAGCGTAGCTTATTACCTTTTTTGACGCCATCTTTAAACATGGCTGCCGTTTTTAAGCGGAAATCAAGCTATTCAAAACTAGTGTTCTGCAGCCAAATCTAGTGACTGGATCTAAAAACTTTGTTAACAAAAGTTGTTCACAATAAACATACGAGGACGGAAATACTCATATAATCTTTTTATGATATTTATTATTGTTAAAGATATGGGGGAAATATCAAGAAAAATGCCAAAAAATAGTAATTTTTTCCACAATATTTGTTTACTTCAGTTTTTGTAAAGTTTTAATGACATAAATGATCCATTGTTTACTCTCTTATGAAACTTGGTGCAATTTGCTCTATTAGTGTAATTTTATATGTCTTCTGTACGGCTTCTGTGTGTAACCCCTTCTGGTGTCTGTAAACGGGAACGTTACAGTACAGTCTTCATTTCCCTCTTACAGCAAAACAGTTCGGCGGATGTGCAAGAAATTGTGTGCGAATACATATATGTGTATGGATTACACTACTGTATTGTCAGAAATAGAAACAATAACTTATGTATATGATTTATTAACATGATACCTATTTCACCTGCAGTGCCAACATTAGCCTATATAATTCACGAGCGATATAAGATTTGATTCTCAAATTGAGTGAATTCTTCCCACTATGATTTTTAGAAACAGCAATGTCTCTGGTGTCCAAAAATGGGTGACTAACATTTCATGGCTGTCATTTTAAAGAGTAAGTCAAGCTATTCAAAAGTAGTGCTCTGCAGCGAAATCTAGCGGTTGGATCTTAAAGGTGTGTTAAGAAAGGTTGTTTATCAAAGCATTCCGAGTACGGCAATACTCATATAATTGTTTTATGATCATTATGTTCAAACATATAGGGGAAATCTCAAAGAAGATACAAAAAGGTCAACTATTTTTACTTCTGTTTTACAGACGTTTTCATGAAAGAAATCATTCATTGTT
Organism: Escarpia spicata; assembly: GCA_963995525.1. Classification (NCBI taxonomy): domain Eukaryota; kingdom Metazoa; phylum Annelida; class Polychaeta; order Sabellida; family Siboglinidae; genus Escarpia; species Escarpia spicata. Next base: position 36,753,139 of record OZ023210.1, read on the forward strand.
TAATTTCCTAAGAATCTTTATCGAATATGCAATATTTATAAATATCATTCCATAAATCATATGTACTGCTTTTGAATGTGGTCAGTACATCAAAACTAAAATGACCGCAACTGGTGCCTGTATACCGTTAAGGCAACATTACCATATGGTCTACTTTTCTCTCTTTCGGGAAAACGGGTTTGCATATTTGCATACGATTTAGTGCAAACATGCATCCCTTTACGTACTACCTAACTATGGTGTAGCTTACATGCAGAGGTGCATTTCATTCCATTTAGCAGACGAAAACAGGCTATGTGTGTGCTTATCGGCTGTCACATGTAATGCTGTCATCATACAACTGACATTATTACAAGTTTCAAGCTGTACCGTTCTTCAATTTTACCTCTTGCCTCATCGTGAATGTTTCTGGATTACCACGATGTCACAATTACGAACTGGACACTTGTGCTTTGCTGGATTTTACTTACTTTAGTGATTTTATGAGACACTGCTAGTGTTATCTTCTGTGGGCCGTGACCGTCGCCATGGTGATAGTGTATACAAGTCTTCAATTGCATCAACTATGCCAGCAAACCACGAAAGCCTTCAAGTGTGTTACAAAGGCAGTCTACAACGATCTGAAACAACTAGACATTTCTTGCGCAATACCGACCCACAGAGGGACCACTGGCGGTCGGAGACAATGCCAAGTGACTAAGACGAGTCCTGTGAAAGTGACTGCAGCCAGAACCGATGTGTCCAACCGGTCAATACGCAATAGCATCATACCAATTGTCAACAGAACCGATGTGTCCAACCGGTCAATATGCAATAGCATCGTACCAATTGTCAACAGAACCGATGTGTCCAACCGGTCAATATGCAATAGCATCGTACCAATTGTCAACAGAACCGATGTGTCCAACCGGTCAATATGCAATAGCATCGTACCAATTGTCAACAGAACCGATGTGTCCAACCGGTCAATACGCAATAGCATCGTACCAATTGTCAACAGAACCGATGTGTCCAACCGGTCAATACGCAATAGCATCATACCAATTGTCAACAGAACCGATGTGTCCAACCGGTCAATACGCAATAGCATCATACCAATTGTCAACAGAACTGATGTGTCCAACCGGTCAATATGCAATAGCATCGTACCAATTGTCAACAGAACTGATGTGTCCAACCGGTCAATACGCAATAGCATCGTACCAATTGTCAACAGAACTGATGTGTCCAACCGGTCAATACGCAATAGCATCGTACCAATTGTCAACAGAACCGATGTGTCCAACCGGTCAATACGCAATAGCATCGTACCAATTGTCAACAGAACCGATGTGTCCAACCGGTCAATACGCAATAGCATCGTACCAATTGTCAACAGAACTGATGTGTCCAACCGGTCAATACGCAATAGCATCGTACCAATTGTCAACAGAACTGATGTGTCCAACCGGTCAATATGCAATAGCATCGTACCAATTGTCAACAGAACCGATGTGTCCAACCGGTCAATATGCAATAGCATCGTACCAATTGTCAACAGAACTGATGTGTCCAACCGGTCAATACGCAATAGCATCGTACCAATTGTCAACAGAACCGATGTGTCCAACCGGTCAATACGCAATAGCATCGTACCAATTGTCAACAGAACTGATGTGTCCAACCGGTCAATACGCAATAGCATCGTACCAATTGTCAACAGAACCGATGTGTCCAACCGGTCAATATGCAATAGCATCATACCAATTGTCAACAGAACTGATGTGTCCAACCGGTCAATACGCAATAGCATCATACCAATTGTCAACAGAACTGATGTGTCCAACCGGTCAATACGCAATAGCATCATACCAATTGTCAACAGAACTGATGTGTCCAACCGGTCAATACGCAATAGCATCGTACCAATTGTCAACAGAACCGATGTGTCCAACCGGTCAATATGCAATAGCATCGTACCAATTGTCAACAGAAGCAACCTGATACATCTTAAGCTACACCGAAGCTTCGCGACTAATTCATTTAGAGCTGCTGTTCTGAACACACGGTCTGCGTGTGAGCTTGATAAGTGTCAACAAATCCGGGATCTGATAACTAAAAACAAACTAGACATATGCTCACTTACGGAAACCTGGTTCAGGCCATTGCATATTGCCGTAAAGGCAGTGGTGCCACCTGGATATGCTATGAAACACATACCGCGAGCCAACGCCAGAGGCGGAGGCGTCGCCATCATCTTCCGTGAATCCATCTCAGTAACTGTAATGAAGCACAACTACACTTCCATTATCAATTGTTTAGTCAAAGTTGGCCTCGAACTGTTGCGATTTGTAACAGTGTACAGACTTCCACCAAAACCAAAATCAACAAATGTTCCGGTATTTCTGAGGGAGTTTGCCGATCTCCTCGATGAACTCACACTTACATCCCGTCAGCTGCTACTCATTGAGGACCTGAACTTTCACTTTGACAATCCCACCAGTGCTCATACCAAACCAATTATAGACCTTGTCTCTGCAACAAACCACCAACAGCACGTTGCCCAGGCAACTGATGAGCAAGGTCACATCCTCGATGTTATCATAACGAGATGTGATGAGCTGTCTGTTGAAGATGTCATCTGTGATGATTCTGTCAATTCTGACCACTCCGCCGTTATCTTTATGGTACCTATCACAACTACAGTCCCACCAAAGAGAACAATGACTGTGCGTAAGTAGAAAACTATTAACCATCAGAAAATCAGCCATGACATTACTTGCTCTGATCTGACTGTTTAGCAAGCCAGCTAATCGGCAGCAGCGGTATTTTCTCGGTACAACAATACTTTGTTGTCAATACTCGACCAACATGCTCCTGCTAGAGAGTGCACCATCACCGTGAAGAACAACGTGCCATGGTACAACGCGGACATCAAAGTTGCAAAAACTAAACGTAAGCGGCTTGAACATCAATACAGGAGGAGACAATTAACAGTGCACCGAGACATGTATGTACAGCAAAGAAACAAAGTCAACAACATGTGCGCTGAAGCGAAACAGATCCATAACAACAAAAAAATTGTCGGACGTCCGGAACCAAGCGCAATTCTACAACATCGCAAACAAGCTGCTGCATCGGGGTAACACAGCAACAGTACCAACCTACGAATGTGCCAAATCGCTCGCCCAAAGACTTTGCACACTACTTTGACGATAAAATCCAGTGTATTCGCACCACTCTACAAGCACCAGATGTCCATGATGTGAGTACTGACTTTGTGAGCATAGATCACTCCGTCACAGACTGTCATCTCTCTACTTTCGTGCCTGTCACACAAGAAGAAACCACGCAACTACTGAGCAAGTCATCATCGAAGACTTGCAAACTTGACCCGATGCCTTCAAACTTGGTAAAAGAGTGCTCTGATGTCATGACATCGCCTATTATGAACATCATCAACAAGTGTTTGCTGGAAGGAATGCCCGATGAAATGAAAGTTGCTGTCATCACACCCATATTGAAAAAGGCAAGTCTTGATAGTGAAATTTTGAAAAGTTATCGGCCTATTTCTAACATGTGCTTTTTATCAAAGTTAGTCGAGAGGATTGTGGCAAATCGGTTGATTGCACACATGCGTGAAAACAACCTGTATACGCCGTTGCAATAAGCCTACCGACAGGACTGTAGTACCGAAAGAGCGCTTCTGCACGTGCATGGCAATGTGATTCGGTGCATGGACGAACGTAAGTGTGGTGCTGCTGCTAAATGATCTGTGCGATCTTGATTGCCAGTGAGCAGTCTAAACCTCACAGACTGACTTGCGGTGTCCCGCAGGGGTCAGTTCTTGGACCATTACTGTTTACTATATATATGACTCCTCTCGAGTCGCTACTCAACCACCATGGCATGGCTTACCATCTATATGCAGATGACATCCAACTTTTACAAGAATTTTGCCCGAGCGATAATATTTCACCTGACATTGCCATCACGAAAATAGAACGCTGTGTTGCCAGTATCTGTTAATGGATGAAAACCAACATGCTAAAAAAACTCTATGATTACAAAACGGAGTTCATCATCGTCCAACTGAAATCAGCAACTGAAAATTTTCTTCCTGACGGTGTAACTATCGGAAACGTGCGCATGTTACCTAACACACACGCCAGAAACTTGGGGGTGACCTTTGATTGTAATATGTCCCTTGAGCGACACGTAACTAACATTTGCAGAAATGCGTTTTACCACCTTCATAGCATTGGACGCATTCGTCGATACTTAGACAAAGAATACACAAAGCAACTTGTGCATGCGCTAGTCATTTCGCGAATTGACTGCTGCAATAGTCTTCTTAATGGATTGCCAGCGACAGGAATTGTGAAACTACTGGTAGGTGTCCAAAATGCATGTGCTCGTATCATAACAATGCGGTTGAAACGAGACCACGTCACGCCCATGCTCTTGGAGCTGCACTGGCTTCCTGTGAAGAGTCGCATTACTTTCAAGACCCTACTTCTCACTTTCAAATGCCTTCATGGGCTCGCACCTCTATATCTATCAGCACTTCTCTCTCCGTATCGTGCGACACGCTGTCTACGCTCCTCCGATCAGCTACTCCTTAAACAACCCACTACCCGAACTAAAATCAGCAAACGAGCATTCTCTTGTGCAGCTCCAAGAGCATGGAATCAACTACCACTCACAGTGCGCCAATGCACTAGTGTCAATCAGTTTAAAGTGGCACTGAAGACGCATCTTTTCACAAATTATTTTAACTTGTCAATGATCAATGATCATAATTATTTATACCTTAATTTAATTTAATTGTCCTGCTGATGGATCGGGAATGAGTGTGGAGCTCTCTAGGCTGCGCCTCCAGATAGCAGCTTGGTAATTTGCACATTGTGTATGTTGCAGCAGTGTGTCCTCACATGGTGGAAGTTGTCGACTCGATGTTGCCTTTCTTTGCACAGAACATCTGATAGCGAAGATCATTGACGACAGCTACCTTCGTGTTCTTACAGTAAAACCGACATGTAAACTCTTGGATTTGGCCGAACACTTCCAGTGGGATTGTCCACAATGTCCCAAGAGTGGTGAACGCTTCTCAGAACGTTCGATTCTGTTGCACAATTTTCAGATCTTTGTTCTTTCCTTGGCTTGAAGAGGTACTGACTGAGTCGCATCCGGTCCAAGAATGAAGCCCTTTGTGACATCAATCATCCTGATGCATGACCATGTCCCGCGCCTGATGAAGATGTTGCTGTTAACTGCGCTGCCTAGACTGAGGCAGATTATGAACACGTCAGTGTCATCAGCCACAACAACCAGGGACTGGTATTTCAGTGCAGCATGATGTGCGTGCAGGAGCAGACGAGTGTTGGCTTCCTCATGGCTGGATCTGAGGGCGTCGACCTCCTCACACGTCTGTCGAGTAAGCTTGAAGCATTTATTTTCACATGTGACAAACATTGTTCGGCTATCTAGCTTCTCCCTTTTGGATTCCTTTCTCCATGACTCCGCCAGAAATTTGGTGAGTTTGTTTTTTGTTTCACTGCACGCCAACAAACGTCTCCAGTTTTTTATTTTGTGGCCTGGTCTTATTGTCTTGAATGTGACACCTTCCTGTCATTCGCGGGTCACATGCTCAGCAGATTTGATCGACTGTATCAACGAATATCACATCAATGCGATCACTTCGTTGACCGGCGTTCATCAATTTTTCAAAGATGTGGTCTGGTAACTCTTCAAAGGTGTGATTTTCTCCGTGCAGCTTCTGTATGAGAGCCATTGCATCGATCAGTGTAGCATGTGGCTCAGGAACATAATCTGCTGGGTCCACCATACTTTCCAGGTGCTGCGCAAGAGCAGTTTTGTTGGTTTTCTTCATAGTTCCGTCAACCTTTGCCAGTGACCATGGCAACGGCCCAAATGGGTAGGAAAACACAGTGTGCATGTCAAGATTCCTGTTTTTTTGCAATTAGTACCATGGTGCCGAACAACCTTCTGTCAGCTTTCAAGATGATTTCTTTGTTTGAATTCATCATACATTTTTTCTTGCCTTCACCAAACGTTTTCAAGTTTATGTTCTTGATCGAGTCGTAGAAACCTTTGCCTTCCTGGAGACGTTGTTCCTGAAATATCTGGCATGCTTGTTCCCATTTTTGCAATGCATGCAGGATGTTACCAGTGATGTCGGGTGTGGCAACTATACCTGTCAAAATACTGACGAGATCAGATGGGTCCTGCCCAAACAGATTTGTCCAGTCGTTCTCTAGTAGATCAACAATTGCTTCGACATCTGATTCGTCCTTCTGTATGCGGGTACTCCCAAGCTCAGGATGTGTTGGGTCCTGGACAAGGATTGTTTCACGCAGTTGCCTCATTGCAACCACATGGTGCTCTGCTGTAAAGTAGTAACGCGACACTGCCCCAGGGGCAGGAGGCTGAAACCCTTTGTTCCTCCTGCAGTTTGTATGTCCTTGTTGACCGTTTCTTCTGTGGTTTGATCTACTGCGATTCGGCCGAATGGATTGCCTCGTCTGAGTTGTATGGAAAAGTAGCCTTGTTGGAAATGTTTATACATGGCAGGACTCTTTTGTTCAAGCTGTGTCATCTGTGCATAGTACACAGGTAGGTACCTTGCATAGTTCACCTTGCCCAAAGCGAAGCACTAAGGGATCACTCTTGCCAAGTGAAGATTGCAGTTGTCCTCTCTGTCACCACGCAACAACCCAAGCAGAATATTCACCATGTCTATGTACGTCATCCAGAACCGTGCCAGCTAGCCACGGTGATGACGTAGAAGATCCAGATAAGCCACGAACAAGTGCCTGTATCCTCAGCATGTTGAGGCTAGGCATGTATTGGAAGAAGAGGATCTTTGTGCATGAACAACAGCAACAACAGTTTCGTGGCAGGTGTTCGCATGAATACTCTGCAGTATGTTGGTGGTGCTGGTTAGCTTGTGACAATCTTCAGGATGATCCGACTCCATCCATTCCTGGAATCCTTTCCATGCAAGCCGCAACAAAGCTTCATACACAAGCTTGTGGAGATGAACAGCGCAGTTGTACTGCTTACCTTGCAAGACCTCGGCAATAGCACCAGATTCTACTGCCAGATCACGAAGTCCTGCACCTCCGAACAATTTCCCAATGCTGGACATGAAGTTGCATATGGTGTGGAAATTGCCCATCATGAGAACATTTTTCCCATACTGACTGGGACTCTTCCATGCTATTTCTGTAGCCTTTGTGAACAGAGCTTGATCAAGCACAACTGCAACGTTTTCAAGCTGAAGGAAGGACATTATGCTCAAGGCGTTGCGTAGAATTTCTTGGAGAGTGGACATTTCTGTTGCAGGTGCATTGATAGCGGGCAAGTAGCCCACCTCCTCCTCCACCTCAACATGATCCCTTGTGATTATGTTGAATGCCGTCCAAGAGCTGATTTTCTGATCAGATGGTTCAGCAAACGAGTCAACATCCACAAGTGGTTGCTCCGCTGTGCTGTTGATGCTGCTTCTGCAAGAGTTCCAGATAAATCAGGTGGTTTGACTGTAGGTGGGCCTGCTCTTCCCAATGCTGTACACTGGAAGCAATTTCTTGGATGGCTGAACTCGCTTCTTGTCTGTTTTAGCAACAGTAGACATTCTCTGAGGTGGCATGCACGTGAATGACTTTGGTTGGACAATGATGCCATTAACTTGATGTGATGTTCCTCCAGACTGCGAATCCTCCTGCCTGTCGATGTTGTTGAATGCCAAAACTGTCAGGATAGAATGTGTACACTGGAAGGAAGTGGCACATCATTGCTGTCAACACTAGATAGTTTGTCAATGCACAGCGCTGTGTCAATTTCTTCCAAAGCCGAATACGAACACCCATGCCTGAGGTGATTCAAGATTTTGATTACCTCAACGTTGCCTGTGAGGGTTTTGATAACCCACGAAATTAAGATGCGTTTCGATGTTTTCACAGCACCAACACTCACAGCAGTAATAACATCCTGGGCTACTGACCATGTCAACTTGTTAATGCGAGCAGAACCACCTTCAGTTGTACCGAGTAAGATCCGCAAAAATGTTTGTAGAGACGGCGGAACAGTAACACAATCAGCTTTGACTTCACACGTATACATTCTGCACCTAATGTGCACTTTGACAGATTATCTGACATCAGATACACGCAACCATTTTCATTGAAAAAAATCAACGAGTCACCAAACTCAGATTCTAATTCCTGGCAAAGATTTCTCTTTGTAGAGCTGCTGACCTCACTTGTTCCTGCTGATGCCACTGAAGAAATGACTTGTTTGTTAAATCAACTAACGGCACTATCCGCGGATTGGAAAATACATCGTTCCAGATGTATTGAAACAAGATTCTTAATGAAGACTTTTCATTCACATTGTATTGAACGTCAGGCTCACTCCGTTCTGTGGGTGACTGTTTATTGAGTCTAGGCCTTGCATAATCTCTATAGCAAGACCGATGGCAATGCGCATCAGCTGCAACGATATCTCGCGCAGTCACAGCCAGCACCTTCTCGTCCATGCGAGCTGTTGCTATCTCCCTCACTGTTTTGTCTGCATGAAGTTCGACTGCAGGCTTAAGGGCTACCCGAGTGTGTCCTCTTCCGGTATTTTGTTACACGCAGACACAATATGCATTTTTTGTCGTCAACCCTTCCCTTGTTACATGCGGGCTCATCTCTTGTCGATCGTCTGTGGGCAGGGTCTGGCACATCTGATGAGGAACTGCTCCACTGCGTTTTACATTTGGCCAATGACTTTTTGTGTGTGAATTCTGATCTGCATGCCCTGTGGTAGTGGATTTGAATGTCCGAAAATTCATCCGGGCTGTCTTTTGCTACCTGCAAAACTGGATAATTTTTTTTATGGCTGGTGCCTCGCATAGCGTCCGCCACGAATCAGAATCGTTTGGTTTGCTCAGCTCAGATATGTCTGATGTTTTGCTGCAAATTATACAAGTTGCTCTTCCATGTTCGACCTTTCTCCGTTGAATATTTCCACCAGATTCGGTCATCTTACATTTATTTAATTCTAGGTGGCACCATGATAAGCAGAATGAAACGAAAGTAGGCCCACTACAGCTATTCCCAATTTACACTCGGCTTCGAAATATCATTACCTCTGCCTCACAGTATTTTACGTAATTACGGAGGGTCTAGAGGCATCATCACTGTATTTTGCTTACAAAATCTTGGTTGAGTAGAAGTTATGCCTACCTACCTCACGTAAGAACTGGAACTGAAGCACATGGTAAAGTTAAGTGCGGTTACAATCAATTACTGCAGCAATGGGCTATACCGCAAAGGGTATTATTGGGGCATGTTCAGGGGATACACATTAAAAAACAAATTATGAGGATAGAGATAAGTAATTGCTAATCTTATATTTTGATTTACCTATTTTATTTAACTTGTATTCGAAGGCAGAAGGGTATACATAATATTTATGTGTTGGCATTACTTGTGAAGTAGTAATCATGTTAATAAATCATATACAAAACTTATTGTTTTTATTTCTGACATAACAATTGTGTAACACATATACATATACACGTATGTATTCACACAAAATTTCATGCAAATCTGCTTAGTTGCTTTGCCATAAGAGGGGAATGTAGACTGTATGGTATCGTTCCCGTTTACAGTCTCCTTTGTTTCGATGTACCGACAACATACATAAGCAGTACAAAAATATCTGAAACGACAGAAATGTAGCCAATTGCATAATGTGTCATATGAAAGTAAACAATTTATAATTTATGTCATTACAACATTACACAAACTTAAGTAAAAAACAATTTATAAAAAAAAGTATTTTTTTTGGCGTTTTTCTTGATATTTTCCCCTATATATATATATATATCTTTCACAATAATGATCATAAAAAGATTATGAGTATTGTTGTACTCGTATGTTTATTGTGAAAAACATTTGTTAACAGAGTTTTCAGATTTGGCTGCAGAACACTAGTTTTGAATAGCTTGATTTCCGCTGAAAAATGGCAGCCATGTTTAAAGATGGCGTTAAAAAGGTAATAAGCTACGCTTCTGAAATGTCCATCACCCATTTTCGGACACCTCAGATATCGGTGTAACTAAAAATCATAATAATAATGTATTTATTTTAGACAATCATCATGTCCATATATACAAGTACATCAATAAAAGTATGTAAATAAATATAAAAATACATCGATAAGAACAATATGTTTAAAAATTATATAAATCCCGGACCCACTGGACCGCAGTTTCGAAGTACAATACACGTCGCTAGTTTTAATGCTATAAATAATGGGATTCAAAGACATGTCAATCCTATTCATTAAGCTAAAAATAGCCTTTCTGATTACACATTTACCCGAGCTGACATTAGCTGTAGCAAACATGTGGCTAGCGCTACATCTCATGGGCAAATCTGAAAGAGTTATTATATGCAACAACGAATTGCTGAAAATTAACTTTTCTAAAGTTCACCCATAACGCACACATAGATATTACCAAAATACGCTGTAAATAGCTTTTTTACAGCAGTTGAACAAAAGTGGAACTTTTGACGTAACATATTACTCTTGGCACACAAAAGTCTCACTTTGGCTTGCATGTCAGACTCATCAGACAAGTTATTAGAAATGACATGTCCAAGATATTTACAGGAGGTGGCAAAGTTTAACTTCTTTCCTCCTAATGTCATTTCTTTAGACAGATTTTACATTCTAGATTCAAAGTACATGACCAGGGATTTACCCACATTGTGTTGCACGTCATGCTCACATCCATATGAGTAACACATGTCAAGTAGTGTTTGTAGTCCTTTAGCAGAAGGTGCAAACAGAAGTAGATCATCGGCGTATATAAGGTGATTAACAACCACGTTACCAAGACTACAACCAATTTGTTTTTTGTGCAGTTGTATACTCAGATTATCCATATAAATGTTAAAAAGCAAAGGGGATAACTTCCCACCATGCATAAGGGGAGACATGGCAGCTTAATAGGGTATTTTTTATTTTGATAATTATGGCAAACTGATCTATCCAGCAAGAAAGAGTAGCTCATGGGGAGTAAAAAATATACTGAACTTTTTTCACTCCGACCCACCATTGCCATGGTAACGAACAAAATGGCCGCCATAATGAGAAAATATAGCAAACTTTGTCCACGGTCCCCAGCCATTTCTATAGAAGATACAATCATAATTCTTTCACTATCACACTTAGACTGCCTGGTATTACACAACTACAACTTGATATTTAAAATATTAGTAAATTATATATTTTGTTTAATTTTTTTACCAAAATTTCGACGTTTTTTTGTTATAAATACCTCTATAACAAAATAATTATACAACTTATTTCAAATATAAGGTTGTAGTTGTGTGCAGAAAGTAATGCTGAATACAATGATGTAAACATGATTGGCATAACTTTAATACTGCCAGAGTTGTACGGAGCACAAATCCCCAAAAATGCATTTTCTGTAAATGGCTGCCAAAGATTGAATAACAATTACCGGGGGGGTAGGCAATGATTTTGGGAATTGTTTTATCATTATTAATATTATGAAGTAAAAACTGAAGTGTCATGCATCTGATAACACCAATGAGGATTGATGGTGATTGATTAATATGAAGAACAGGACTGTAGCATTCATGTGCTGGTCCTTCCTCCTCCTCCTTGGGGACACTCCACCGTCTGAAGAAGGCCACTTATGCGAGCCAAGTCAACCATGCACCAGTGAAGAGATGAAGCTGAAATGAAATATATCATGTGTCAATAACAAAATGCCTACTGGAAATGTACTGTGCATGCATGCATGTGTTCTTGTACATGTATACAAATAAATATGTATATTTATGAGTGTGTGTGCGTGTGCACACATGTGTGCGTAATGTGCAACAACATAATTAGCATATGAGTATGAGGTAAAGTTTATTAATAAGTGTTTTTATTAACCCTCTCAAGGCCAGATTAATGCAAATATGTGCCTGTTATTGAATCCTATTAAATCGAGAGAATATGCTGTGAGTGAATCATGTGATATACTCGGGTTGCATGAATGCAAATAAATAAATAACTTTTGATCCGATTCAAGTAAAATTTTCACTACATTTGAGGAACTAATTCCTGGTGTAACTAGCCAAGTATGTGACATATATGTCAATTTATTACCCAAATATGAATTGCTAAAGTTTGACAAAAATAAAATACAATTCATTTTTTTTAAATATTTTTCATTAATAATTAGCGGTTACATGCTGCGTATGAAATGTTCATAAATTACTATGCTACAGAATGGAAAGCTAACTAAATGTCTATGGTAAATAAAACTAAAATAATTTCAGTTTTTTAGAGTGCATGTATTTTCAAGATTTTATACAAAATGGCGTTCTTTGTGATCATAGCCGTCATCCAGTCTGAACTATTAAGTTGGTGTTATATTTAAAATGCGTAATCACAGTACAAAACATTCCCCTTCGATGGCAGCGTTCGTTATAAACTTGATTCGAAAATCCCATCAAAGTCCGAATTACTGGAGTTCGACATAATGACAATGTCGAGAATTACAACAAAGCTAAAAAACACCACCCGCTTCATTGCGCGGCGCATTAATACTTCTTTACAACAAAATAGACCGCTCAAAAGTTAGCATTTAATCGTAGAAATCGCCTGCGGACACGTGTTTTGGAATAATTCCTGGGTGCTTCCATGTTTATGCCTGCAGCAAATGTTAAACTTTAATCTCATTGGCTGAAAATCACCATTAAAATATTCACTGCGTGGCGTAAAAGAGGGACCGGAAATTGTGTGTCGCTGCGTTCGACTACAAAACCGCGTGGTGGTTGGCGCTATTTAGTCACGGAAATCGCCATCATTTCTCACTTTTGATGCTTCCATGTGAAACTTCAATATTATTATATGCTAACTGCCGAAACAAATTGCCGTTATTGGATGACACTGTTTCGCGGTACCAGTTTAAATGTGCCCCTGTATTCGGGTTGATTCGGGCGTTCTGGCCGTGAGGCATACTCGGGTTGATTCGGGCGTTCTGACCACGAGAGGGTTAATAAAGTACAGATATCAAAATATTCATAGACCATAACTGTAAGGCTGAAATCTAAAGCTAAGTAGTAACTGACATAAAAACTTAGTCATGACATGACATATATATAGTTAAATTGCCTAACTTGTTTACACGGAAATATGACATATAAACAAATAAGTATGTAAGACTTACCATATCTGACTGTCGCATCCATGCCTTTCTGGCTTTAGGACTGCATAACTTTCATTTTAATCTCACTGCGCGATGCAGATCTATGCCACTGTTCAACCGCCGGCTTCCCCGCCGTCTCCGGGCATCGCAGCCAGCGTCGGCGCTAAGGCCTAAGCCGGCGTTTGCAGAGGCTACGCGCGGCTGCGTTTCCGTCGAAATACGCTGTTTTGCTACCAATAAATCATGTTACGCGCGTACATCCTACAGTTACCGAGCCTTCCATTTCTTTTTCAAACAAATGCTTTGCGGCAAATTTATAACGTTTGCAATCAACAAGATTCATGCTGATTTCGTTAAAACTTTTGCTGGACGCCATCATTGTTTACACCCGGAAATAGAAACATGGTGAATTGTGGGAGAAACGGCACGCGTCTCACGCCATATATGGAATTATCCGGGTCACCGCAGGTCACGAGCAAGGCGGAACATCCCGATGCTGACGTGTCACAATGACGAACGCCAAATAAGGAGATAGTCGGTTGAATTGTACTTCCATATATTAGGATTTCCCGGAAATACGGGTCAAAGGGCGGGAATGCCGTCTAGACAAGCAGTTAGAGGATGGATTGGCGGTTCTATTCGTACTAAACAAGATGGTGTAAGGCAGCGTTACTAAGGTCTAAACGTCGCGTATTATCGAACACATTCCGCGTCTTGAGAACTAAAACAGGATTTATTAATTGATAGGGGCTCACTTTATTAACGAGAAAAGTGATTTAGAGGTATGAAACTTTTATAAAAGTGAACTTTATTGATAGAACACATACAAAGCTATCGGAATATGGCAAAAACATATTTTGTGTATTTTTTTCAAAATACGACATTTCAGCTGCCGTGTCTGGCCTTAACACCATTGCCTACCGAGAAGTCCAAGTAGGTATTTCCCCATCGTATGCATATACATTGATTATTGAATTCATTGCTGAGTACTCTTAAGATATAGTTCAGTACATTTCGTTGTTCTAGTTTCGTTAAAAGTTTATATCGGTTGACACGATCAAACGCCTTTGATGCATCTAAAAATGCGACATGCATAGCTGAACCATGTTCAGTGTAGAACCTTAATAATTCCTTATAAAATATGTTCGATAGACATATTGGCTTATAATTCCCTTTGTCGTTTACTTGTCTATTCTTGTCATAGTGGGAATTAGTCCCTCAATTTGAGAATCAACTGAAATATTTGTAGGCTTGGCTCATGGACTATGAATATGTGAGATTCAATGTACATGCCGGTATATATGTTAATATAAATAAATGTCTCAATTACTTTTGCCTACTGGTCCAAATGTGTGCTGTGTGCATGCATGCACGCATGCATGCGTGCATGCATCAACACCAGGTAATCCACTACACAGGACCGACAACAGGGGAGGCGGGACAAACATCAGAGAAAGATTGACATTGGAGAAAAGTTTACACAAAAACATAAGCACGATCATGATCGCCGGCACAGCTCGTCAAGGTTTTATGGCACAAAATGGCCTGAACTTGCACAGAAGAGCCTCACACAACGACATCCTCCTTCACTGATATCATCATGGGACAGGATGGACTGCAAAGAGAGACTGCGTGTGTGCGTGTGTGCGTGTGTGCGTGTGTGCGTGTGTGTGTGTATTTGCTGTAAATATAGCCAAGTTAGAGGTTGGGGTAAAGGGCTGCCACTTTTGAGTTTCTGGCCCAATTGAAAAGGTTATGGTTTCAGGCCTCCGCAGGACCGGCGGTAACTTTGAGGAAAGACCCATAAAAGACTCACCCTTCCATGACCATGAATGGGCCATTGAAGTAGTTGGGTGCGAATTCATCGTGCTTCAAGGCACCCTCGGCCACCAGTGGCACAGTGGCGACACTGCCAAGGTACTCCCCATTGCCAAAGTAGATCTAAAACAATCACAGAATCGGACATCTTGTGAGGCTTTGAGGGCTATTTCGGACATGACTGTATGGGGGAGGCGAGACTTTTGTGGAAACCACACCACCCAGTTATTTTTCCATCACCGATAGTAAGTACACACATCATATTTCATTTAATTTTTATTACACCCTCCGCCCATCCACCCATCCCATATTGACTCTGTTTACTCGGACCCTGTATATATTCTGACACCCTAAATTCTACAATTTTTTTTATTTTATTTACTGTATGTTTTCAGACTTCTATTAATTTTACATGTCTGAATACATATAGTATATACTGACTATGTTTCTGGACACAAAAAATAATTCTTTCTTGTACTGTATGTTTTCGGACAGCTGAGAACTTAATTATGTTTAGATGTCCGCATACATACCATCATTTCTGCCCTCATAATTTTCCCGTAATTATTAATTAATATCATCTGAACAAACATTTGGTGAAACTCAAGACAAAACAGGTTTTGTTCGTACAAGGTAATAAAAACAACTGCATAATGAGTAGGAGCGAGACAATGCAACGCCCACCTTGCCATAGCCAAAGCTGTGAATGGACGACGAGAACATCGACTTGCGCGGAACGCCTTTGAACTTGAGCAGGTTCATCAGGGATGTGGTCACGGACGCCTTTGAGTGGTCCGCGTGAAGACTGCAAGTGTACAGTTCTTGTCACCAGTTGTCACACAGAGGTGTCATTTACAATCACACATCATTTCACTGAAGATTAAAATGTTGTGCAAATGCTGTGTAAGTGCTATGCAACATGACGGTTTTAATATTAACAATACTGAAACATTATTAGACATTTGCCAACAAATAAAAAGTGAAAAAGTCTGTTTTACTTTTCAGCCCAGCAAGAGTATTTTAGAACTGCATTTTTTAGGTTAATAAAATTTGAATCTTCATCAAAGCACAGCCATCCTTTTGTGCAGTAACATAATAATCTTGTGATTGCGACACATCCTACTGAAACGGCTTTGAAAATCAGGTATCCTGGCATTTTG
Organism: Escarpia spicata; assembly: GCA_963995525.1. NCBI lineage: Eukaryota > Metazoa > Annelida > Polychaeta > Sabellida > Siboglinidae > Escarpia > Escarpia spicata. Next base: position 36,769,345 of record OZ023210.1, read on the forward strand.
CGTCTGACTTAATTGTGACGATTAAATCCAACAGACAATTGTAACAATAACTACAAGAACCATCACCACATCCATGAGCGCGGAATAATATTCACCTGAGGTGCTGACTTGACTGCTTCTGTAGGATGTCGCGTCCGGTGTACGTCAGCGCAAAGTAGCGCGTCTTCTCGATGTACTCGATCATCTTGCGTCGTTTCTTGTTGTCGGGGTTACAGATGGCCCAGTAGCGCACCGTACGCCCCTTGCTGTCATGGAGACGCATGTCACCCCCTGCCTCGATCAGGGATGAAAGTATCTTGGGGTTGCAACTGTAGCCTGCTGCATGCACTGGGGTGCTACCAACATCACAGCGGCTGTGAGATGAGAACCACTGCGTCAGCAATGAACACACCTGGCTTGACAACAGCTTGTACTGGCATCAACCCAATGATATTGTTCCACACATATAAAACATTCTGATCTTGCAGCGTGGCTTGCACCCAACAAATATGCACTGGGAGTTTTAAATAAAGTAAAGGTAGGTTCTTATAAAGTGCAGTGTCCAGTCCTCAGGACAGCTCAAAGTGCTTTACACTTTACTCCCTGGCAGACCTGTTCAATTGAACACCATCTTGACTTCTATTGGAAGCATTCAGCCATGCTATAATTAATGCGCGGAAACTATTAGTACACAAATGTTCAACACTGTCTATAGCCAGGTATTCATTCATACAACTGAGTGAACTAGAGCAACATACAGTGAACGAATTTGCCCAAGGTTTGACATTGCAGAATAGGATTTGAATTCATTTTCACTCGATTGAGAGTCCGATGCTCTAGTCGCTGCACCACTGCACTCCACAATACTGTAGTGGTGTGCACAAGACATCATGTGTACCTAAACATTGCCAATTACCTGGTATGCTTTAGTGCCTACTACCATGGTTTAGGTTGGGCAAGGTACAACCGTAACCCTTGCCCACTACTGACAATATGCGCCAAACTGTACACAATGACAAAAATGAATATGATCAAAACTATCTACTCATAAGGAGTAACTAAGAGTGCAGCTTACATTGACCCGACTACTTACTGGTTGGGGTTGGCGCCATTCTGTAGAAGGATGCTAATGACCTTCTCCTGCCCCTCGAAACAGGCACAGAACAATGCTGTTTGGCCGGCTGCATTCATGTAGTCAACATCGATGCCTGCAACATTCGCACACCAACCATATGGTCACATTTAAAACATCCCCTACTTTCTTCTCAGATGTGTACCATTATATTGTATGACTCATTACGTTTTGAGAAAATAGCAGTTAACTCTCAAAATCCTTTGTTCTTGCTACAGGAACTTTTGGAACCCTTACGGTGCCTTCATCAGTGTCACTGCTCACTGTTGTCATGTGATGATGTTGGTGGTTATTGAGTGATAACCCATGATTCTGAGAGGTAACTAACTGTTCTATTTTCATAAAATTAATTAATGTATAACACATTGTGGAATCAACTTACATGTTGAACTATGACGGTTTATATGCTTGAACTTTGTATGTTAATATATTTAGTGGAAAATAAATCACACATACCGATAGACATTTTTGAAATAAAACATCAGAAAAATCTGCAAGAACTTAGAATGTTTGTAATAAATTTTGGGATGGCCCATTCATGGTTCTATGGAAGAATACTCTTCATGTAGAACACAGATCTATGCCAATTTACGCTGCATTCCAATGGGCTCGTTTATCCAGTGTATATCATAAACATGACTTGGTGAATTAGAAAGTTCATGAGCTTCTAGAGTTTATCACTTATAAATTTATGCAACTGGGTCAAGTACGAGTTACAAAGTCGTATTCACGGTATATACGAGGTGATTGGAACGCAGCATAATATGATTTTGATGATTTTGTGTGGGACCATAACTGGATTTAATTTTAAGAATTACCAAGTAAAAAAACATTGTTGGCACTGTCATAGAATGGGCTTTTTATTACAAATTTAAATCGTTGTTGCATGTCGAGCCCATAACTATAGGCACGGCAGATATGACCCGTGGTATTTTGTATATCAGTGGAAACAAAGTTTTTTTTACTAAGCTTACAGTACGCCTAAATAAATCTTACGGTTACACCAACTAACATTTGTTTCTCACACCAGTACGGAAAAAGAAAACAAGTGGAGCCACCTTCGTGTATTTTACTTCACCAAGCGGTGCCACACTAACTTATAAACAAGGTCAAACCATCATGGAGCCACACTCGCGTGTCTCAAAATTGGAGAAATGCACATTTTTTTCAATTATCTGTGGTTATCACATGTCTAAAGATACTTCTCACTGGAGGGATATGTTAGCAGGGAGGAAAACAAACGATCTGTAAGAAAGATATACTAAAACACAGACAAACTCATGGATCCTGTCGTGACATTGTGTTGTTCCCCCTTGTTCTGTGCTGTGCAGAGATGAGGGTCAGGTACAGTATTGTCGAACCACTCCTTGTGTTCTTCCTTTCCAACGTTTTATATCCACAGCCCCCTCTCTCCAAGTTTCATCCTCCCTTGATCTTCTCATATCCCTCCCCACGCAATTCTCCAATCTTAGTTTTGGCCTTCTCCTTTTTCTGTGTCCTTGATGTTTTTTCGCCTCTGCTCTGCCAGTTTGTCCATATCCATCCTTTTGAAATGGCCCACCCATCTCATCTGGCCTCTCACCAATTTTCCTGTTAGGCTGCGTTGCATCCCGACCTCTTTCCATCCTTCTTCAATCCTCCCTCTTTGTTCTTGTTATTCTTCAAATAGTTATTCTCACAAATTTGCATATCCTGTTGTTATTGTTCTGTCAACATGTACTCCTTGTAAATTCTCTGTAGTTCTGCCAGGGATGACACACATCAACATAAGCTGACTGGCAAGTGATTTATATATCCACATGTGGTAATATGGACAAAAGAACTTTCTACTGTTGTCACCTGTTACCTTGGAATTATAATAAATGGCTCCGATGGTCAGTTCTAGTCATAAATCAATGTAAGATACTGCTAAGAGGGTGTACGCTAATTATGGAACAAATATGGTGTATACACTTAACAGGTACAATACAGTATTTTTTCTAATTAGGTACTTTATATCAAAACATAAGTTACAATGACTAATGTGCACAGCTTTTGTCCAACCTTTGGCTAGGATTTTCTTGAGTTTTCGTTTGTAGCCGTTTATGGCGGCGTCATGCAAGGAAACTCCAAGTTCATCGTTGTTTGTTGGGTTCATCTGACCCAAAATACTTCGGCTAACCATATCTTCTGCGGTGGGAACCTGCATCTTGTCTCTTTATGGTGATACCACTGAAACCAGACAACAATGAGTGCAAAAGTACAGATTTTTTATTTCAAGAGGATAACATCTGTATACCTTTTAAAAACGAATTACTTCGACTGTAACATTTGTGATAAAGTACATATTTTTGTATCCGTGAAACTACAAATTTGAATGAGTACACACCGCCAAGTTCTTAATCTTCCATCTGGTCAATCAATTGGCAGAGGTGTCATCTAAAATATATAAGTAAACATATTTTATTGCTAAACTCGGTCATCTTAAAATATATAGTTATTAAAGCATTACTCAAAAACATTTTCCAACCACTTTTTGCACTCAGCAAGTAAAATATGTGACATGATTTATTTATTAAAAAAAGTATCCATCTTACATAAATAATACAAATTGTTATTAGCTCAATTACTAATGATATCACATTTTGTACTAACACGAGTCTGTCGTAATCCAGTATAACAAGAGAAATGATACTAATACCAACACCCGTACCCAAATTACCACCCACTCCTAATTCCAGAAAATTAGGTGTTAACCTTTGCCTACCACCTGCTCATATAACCGTCCACCCCACCTTGCCTCTTGGACACATACAAACAATATTTATGATAACAAATAATTTTAAAACTAAGACACCTGTCTACTGACCTATATATATATTAGGTTAAAATGACATGTCCACAAGATCTCATTGGAATGCCATTTCACAGGAAAATTGACACAAAATTATTCATAGAACGATTAATGATAACATGGTCATGGGCTATGGGGTAACAAAAATGAAGAAAATTACATACAAAACCATAGTAATTTCGACCATGTTTGTAAAGAATGACCAATTTACTACTTATGATATTGGCATTACAATTTCAAACACAAATTTAACTTAGCCTAAACTTGTCACAATGTCGGTTACATTGACTTAACACGATGCAACAACTGAAGTGAACAAAGTCAAAGAAGTGGATGGTGCCAAAACAAAAAAGTCAAAAGACAAAACGGTGTGATGGGACGTGACGGGTGTCTGTCTGAAAATTAATATAATTAATCGATTTAACATACATTTGGTCTGTCATTGGAAGCATTATATTTGCAAAATTTCTTGATTAAAAATGTTGCTAGCTAATTTAATCGACAAATCACGCAAATGTTGATTAAAAGTTATTTCTCCGAGTCAACGAAATCCTGACGGCACACTGCACAGGCACAGCGCGAAAGGAGGCGGAAAGCGCACTTGAGATATGACATTTCTTCGGCAAATCAGTATGTGTTTGTATCGTTACAAAGTTGCAGCGGCAGACATGCAGAACGTTCTGCACACAAACCTGTTTACCGCGCTATGTATGCATTACGAATGCTATACTATTAACAACACATGGTTCAAAGAACCGTTATCGAAGTCGCCATTGTTCATAGCGAGCCCCGCATCATGCAAATTCGCGGTAAAGCAGACGATATACTAAAACGAGGTTGAATATGCGTCCATCTAGTGACCAAGGTGTGAACTACATTTCGTTCCCCACGCTTTATTTATTTTCGACCGCTTGAATTCATATTCAGCAAACCTAGGTACAATATCAGATTATATTATACCTTCTATGTGAACCTACAATAATATTGCATAATGACATAAAAAGTACATTAATGATTAAAGTATTTAGATTGGTCCCACCATGTGGCGCCACTTTAGTATAACAACATTTTTGGACAAAGTGCGTCGAATTTTTGCCACAAGTAGTTCTATATATGATCACTGTTTGTAGATACTTTGAAAATTAAAAATTTTCGAATATTTCCATGATTACCAAAATGATTGACCCCCTCGTTGTAAATTGGTTGGTTTGCTGGTGTTGATACTGGTCTATACCTGCCAAATATCACGGAAAATCTGGGAGCCTCCTGGATTTTGGGTGGTCACCCGGTATCCCGGAATACAGGCAGATCTCCCGGATTTCCCCAAAAAAATCAACAGCACCACAAGTTACACATTTAAATTAACACATGTGTTGGGTGTGTTGCTTCTCCTCGTATGTGTACCAGGGTAAAAAGGACAAATGGTGTTAATGTCTCTTCCGAGAGACACATGTAGGCAACATGGTGTGAACACAGCCCACGTCTGTAGGGAGCAGATGCAGCAGTCATAAATCCGGTCTTTAATGTTGTTTGTGATTGATCTTATATACTGGCTACCGGTATATTTGAACTCCTTCACAAGTTGTAATGCTTGATGCTTGATGGTAAACTGGGATTTGTGCGGTGCGTAACGTCAGCGCAGTCGAACAAAAGGAAACAAATCGTGTAGAAGGATGTTCAAAATAAAGAAAGAAAAACAATGAAAACCAACGGAAAACAAACAAAAGCGCGAATAAAAACAAGTGGTGCACTATATACATAAGTGTGTAGCTTTAGAGGATGTGGACGCCATGCAAGGGTTGCATTTCCCTGGTGGCTGGCATGGCGACACACAGGAAGGCTGGCAATGATGGCGTGATGTGTAGAACAGCAGATGGTGGTAGTCTGTTCCATATGGCTACTGCTCTGGGGTAGAATGCATATTTATATGCACTGATGGTTGGAATTATTGTGTTGGTATATTTAAGTGGATGGTTGAGTCTGTTGGAGACATGTGTGGCGTGCTGGAAACATGGCGGAGGGCTGATGTTGACCATGTGGTAGTGGATTTTGTAAAACATTGCTGCTTGTTGAATGAGGCGACGTGTATGGAGCGAGTCCCAGTTTAGTTTGTTTATGAGTGGTTTAACATGTGTTTCTTTTCGGTAGTCGGAGAAGATGAATCTTGCAGCATTTCTTTGGATTTGTTCTATGCGGTTAATTTCTGTTGCTGTGTTGGGATTCCAGACTTCACTGGCATATTCAACTTGTGGTCGGACAAGGGTTTGGTAAGCTGTTTCTTTGACATTTTGTGAGCAAGGTGACAGTGTTCTTCTTAAGAGTCTAAGTGTGCGGCTGGCTTTGGTGGTTATTTTGGTGCAGCCAAGAGTGTTGTTTCGGATGCCGTAGTAGTTAAATTTATTTGATAGGTGGTGATGAGCAACTTTATCAAACGCTTTACTGAAGTCTAGTAAGATTACATCAGTCTGACTTTTTTGATTTAGTGTTTCTAACCAGTCATTAGTTGAGTTTATGAGTTGTGTTGTAGTTGAGAGGCAGTTCCTGAATCCATGTTGTTCATTAATAAGGATGTTATGAGTGTTAAGATGTTTGGCGACATGACTTAGGATTATGTGTTCCATGATTTTACAGCACAAGCAGGTCAATGATGTGGGCCGGTAGTTGGAGGCGTCTGATTTTGGACCGCTCTTGTGAATTGCTGTAACTAGTGCTTTGCGCCACTGTTTTTGGGACTGCTGCTTGGTTATAGGATTGCTGGAATAGACATCTAAGAGCTGAAGCTAGTTCATTTGCAAAAAATGTAAGGAAACGAGGTGACATTTCATCAGGACCGCATGCTTTTGATGGGCTTAGGCTAGATAAAGGACCGCATGCTTTTGATGGGCTTAGGCTATATAATTGTTTGGCTATGCCGGCAGTTGTGATGTGTAAGTGGGGAATGGAGGAATATGGAGATGGACCTTTACTGTACATTTGTGTATGTGTCTGCTGATTAAATACGCTTTGGAAGTGCATGTTCAATGCCTCCGCCTTGTCGTGATCTGTGCTGCACATTTTATCAGAAGTTTTAAGTGTTGGGATTCCTAGGTTTTCTGTGCAAGTGAGTTTTACGTATGACTAGAAAGATTTTGGGTTTTCAGTCATATTCTTGCCAATTATGTTGTTGATATAATCGTGGTGTGCTGAGCGGATACATTTGGTAACATAGTTGCGATATTTACGATAGGCTTTCCAATCTGATGGGGTGTTTGTTTTATGGGCTTTTGAGAACAATGTGTCACGTTTTCTCATTTTATGCTTGATTTCAGATGTTATCCAAGGCAGATTTCGTTTTCCTTTAATGAATTTTGATAGAACATTGTCATCCACAATTTTGTCCAGTCCATTTCTAATTGTTTCCCAGTTTGTGTCGACTGATTGTTCTTCAGGGTTTGAGGCTAAGAAGTTGTTGACGAAATCATGCACTTTGGTTTGCAGTGTTTTGGGGTCAATTCTGTCATAGAGGTATATCTTGCTTTAATGGTGTGCCTTGTAAGGTGTTTTATTTATAATCATATATATTATATTAAGAGGCGCGGGAACGAAATTCATATGGGGGGGGCTGCTGCGGAGCTTCAGCACCACTCTGCTTTCGGAGTGTCATCCGAAGACGGGAGGGGGGGTGTTGAATTTTTTTCGCAGCTGCGCCTCTGTAACTTCAGGGTTCTCCAGCTTCTCTCCGCTGTCTCGGCTCAATTGATGACATCCGAAGACGGGGGGAACCGGGAGTGCAGTTGAATTTTTTCTCCGCCGCGTCAGAAAGTCATATGTCTGCCTTCCAATCATTTGCACCACCTTTCACGGTCGTCAAAAATGAACCTTAATCCTCACACAAAGCCTTTAAGACTTATAATACTGTACACATGTTGCAGCCTACACCCGCCTGATAAGACAACGGAAACTTAGTCAGAACAGGGTATTTCGGGAAACACAAATACTGACAGCGCATTACCATAGCGTCGTCTCAAACCCTGTTCGTTTCTAACTATCTAACATTCTTTTGACCGCACAACTAAATAACTGCTCCTAAAAAAATATTGTGAATGAATCGATATAATACGTCTTGTTTTTAATTTAATTTGTCATGAAATGGTACATCGAGTGATTAAAAAGTCTCCGTCGGCAATCAGCCACCCATTTCTTTATCAAGGTAATATATCTGCCGACTCTCCCGTGAAACCCGGGAGTCTCCCGGATTTTCGGTATATCTCTCGCGGTCTCCCAGAATACAGGCAAATCTCCCGAATTTTCCATGAAATTCTCCAACAACACCCCCAGGCCAGTCTTCCGATGTCAAGATGCGAGACAGCGCGACACTGGAAACGTGTTGAACCGCTTATGAATCTCCCAGATTTCAACAACAAAAGTTGACAGTTATAAGGTAATCAATGTTGTGTTATATTAGTTACATTAACAGTGTGTCTTTAATGTACTTGATCAGCTGACGTCAGCCTCGTTCTGGGTGAAACGTGGCTCCACTATGAATCATGATGCTGTATCATTACAGTCAATTCAACGTTACGACAGTAATTTGGCGACGAGGATGGGATTAGCAAGTTTACCGGCCCCTATAAGGGTTTCTCGCTTCACCAGGCGAGCCCACGGTGCCATGGAATCGATGGCACCTGATTTCAAGAGTGTTTGCCTCATTGGCAAAGACAGGCACGTACGACAACTCCGTAAAAGCGCTACGGAACCATTTCGGCCCGAAGAGGAGTGTTACGATGCAGCGATATGTGTTTCGCCAACGCGCACAACATCCGGGCAAAAACGTGCAAGCATAGATAACGGCACTGCGTGAACTGCATGGTAGTGAACTGTAGTTTCGGGGAACTCGCAGAGATCCCAAAAGAACTAATTCGTGATCAGTTAATAGAAAAACCAGCAATCCGCGAATTAGGGAACGATTGCTAATGGAACCGGACACTCTCACATTAACCAAAGCCCTAACACTGGCGTTTCGTATCGAAGTTGTAACCGAAAGCACACGCATTCAGAGACAGGATGAACCTACAACAGACACGTTCAAGTTGGAGATACCAAGACAACCTTCTAAGGTACAAGCGATCGGGAAAAAACAAAACAAAGGTAGAAGCAACCACGCGCATGTGCGTCAAGCATGTGGAATCTACCGAATCTACCGATGGTCTGTCTGTTCGCCTGCACCAGTATAACTTTGACATTCCGTACACTGCTGGGTCCAAGAAGCAGGTAGCAGATATGCTCAGCAGGCTGGTCAAAGAAGAACAGTGTGAATCGACAACAGACGACTGTGTAATGGAAATGTAGTTGGACAACCTCGTTACTGCAGCCGAGTCGAAAAACGCTTCTTCAGAGGATGCCACTTTGACGCAGGTCCGTCATTTCGTTCAGAACGATTGGCCAAGACATCCACCAACGAGTTCTGGTTGTCATACAGGACCAACATTCTAAATGGCCGAAAATTGCCGCAACCAGTACGGTGAAGTCTTCCACCATTACTCAGATCCTGAAGGACCTGTTCGCTCGTTGGGGAATCCCGGAAGTTGTCCAAAGCGACAACGGGCCACAATTCGTGTCATATGCGTTTCAAATATTTCTGCAGAAACTTGGTATGGAGCACCGTCGCAGTACGCTGTACAGCCCACAGTGCAACGGAGGTGTGGAGAAACTAAATCGTGTCATGAAAGAGTCTCGGTGCTCAACTTGTGGAGGGGAAAATGTTCGCAGATGCAGTACGAACGGTCCTGCAAACGTCGTAAACCACGCCCAGCAAACACATAACGTTCTGCTAACGTTAGCACAATGTTATATTTAGGTTACCGAATTTTGTTTTTCATATATGACGTTTCACGGTGGTAAACAGGTTTTCTACACCATCAGTGTTAAGATATAAACGCTGTAATTGGAAACAAACAGTATGTTTAACAAAAAATTGCATGTGCTAATAGTGTAGGAACGTTCGCAGAACGTTCGTGGAACGTAACGCATATAACGTTATGAGAACGTTACTAGAACGTTCTGACACAATGTACATTTTATTACAAAACGTAAGTAATTAAATGGCGTATACTATATACCCAATCATATTTGGCCAATGCATGGGGATATCTTGGAATGTGTTTTTTAATATCTGCTAATAGCAGGAACGTTCGCAGAACATTTGTGGAACGTAACGCTTCAATAACGTTATGAGAACGTCACTAGAACGTTCTGACACAATGTTCGAAGAACGTTCATTGAAACTTCGTGGAACGTAACGCTCCAATAACGTTATGAGAACGTTACTAGAACGTTCTGACACAATGTACATTTTATTACAACATGTAACTACGTACATGGTGTGTACTATATGCCCGATCATTTTTGGTCAAGACATGGGGATACTGTGGACTGTTTTTTTAAATATCTGCATCTGTTAATGGCAGGAACGTTCGCAGAAGATTCGTGGAACGTAACGCTTCAATAACGTCATGAGAACGTCACTAGAACGTTCTGACACAATGTTCGAAGAACGTTCGTTGAAACTTCGTGGAACGTAACGCTCCAATAACGTTATGAGAACATGGACTGTGAGTTTCAAATTAGTAATCTGTCGTAAGATGTATTGCTAAAGTTGTAAAAACGTTCTGAGAACGTTTCGTTTCGTGACACTGGCACTTGCATGGCACTTTATATTTAATTAATTTCGTTCCGACGCCATTTGAGGTTTTTTGGCAAGTCTTAATTAAGGGGGTGCAATTGGAGGTTTTGTCCCCCCCCCCCTCCAGACTACCTAATAAACAAGGAACCAATTTGGAACCATGCAGTTTCACAAATGTCTTTCTTGTTCGTACTGGTACGGCTCCACCAGTGTGTGTATAATTAATTCACATGTATTCACGTGAATGCACGTGCATCTTCATCAATTCATGTATTGAACTGAACAAACTGGTACGGTTGTAGTGGAAGGTGTATTCACGTGAATTCACATGTTTTAAAATTTCACGTGCCGAACTGGGGAAACCGATACGATTCTAGCAGCACGTGTATTCAGGTGAATAATTAATTCACTTATCTTTTTCAGATGTGGAACTGGATAAACTGGCACTGTTTTATCCGTACTGACATTCACGTGAATTCGTGTTTTTTTGCGTGCAGAACTTGAGAAATTAATTGGTACGGTCCTAGACGTACGTATATTCACGTGAATGCACGTGTTTACACCATGTGCGGAACCAGGAAAAAGTGTTTATTCATTTGCACTCCTGCACTGATCAGTTTTATAACTTTAATAAACTTGAACATTAAACGGATCACGTGAAAAAGGTCAACTTATGGTACGGATTCTCACACATACGTAACGGTGAAAAGGTAAATTGACCGTGTAACAATAATAAAAAGATCACTCGTTTGAACCATTCAGTCTAATGAACCTCGATCTGCACTTATAAGGTCATTTTATACATATAAATAAGTGACAAATTCAAACACTGTAAAAAACAGAACACATTAGAAGCATGTTTAGTTGGTATTCTTTCAGTTATCTTGACCCACGTGAATAAACGTACTGTGATGTATTGCTGACTATATCCATGCACACACGATCAAAGCATCTTCCGAAGCCCGCGAATCCTTCATTGATGGGGGTTTAACAACCTCCGTGCAACTAATGGCCATTTCGGGTGAGGGGTTGTTTTGAAAACAGATTAATCTTGGGGTGGCTCCCATCCCGGCAATAGACTATACACGTGAATTCAATGTGTAATATGAGATACCTAGCGTTCAACAATACTGCCAGTCAGTGAATCCATGTTCTGTCGGGCACGTACATAGGGCTAAGCTTTAATTTGACTATTATATTATACATACATACATATGTAATATTTCATATTATCCTTTATAATTATAATATCATCGTTGGACGTCTTCTCGTATTCAATTATGCCATTTATTGTCCCGTTCTTATCTTCCTATTTGTCGTGCCTATGTTATCTAATCCCAGCGGGCCGGCACACGACGTTTTTATTTTGTGGATGACGGCGACCAGTATACTTACTCATTATCATCTTACGTTGGAATAATTAAAACAAACTGGTTACAGCCTCAATTGGCTCCGCTGTCAACCTGGAATTGTATATAATTTTGTCGATTGTTTTACGGATTGTTTATGTTTGTATGTATGATATGTACATTTCCAGATAAAGCCTACCTACCTACCTACATTCTTACAGGTGTTTAATGTTATGTTGGTCATGCGGATGACATATTACAATGGAGTGTAAAGGCACCTATGTTAGACATATTTGTATTGCCATAAATATGGGGTCTATAGTAGACATTTTTTCTGTTGGCAGCAACGACATACGGGAGAATTGACATATGTTATACGTAGTTTTATTGATACGAAAATTACAGTGAACAGCTAGATTATCTTTTCCCATCTCATCGTGATATAAAATTGACTGTCATTCCATTGACCTAGCAACAATTAAGATCCGTCAATCCGTCAAAGAGGGTGCCGAACATTAGCAGCTGTCGGACATTCTGTTGAAATTCAGGCTTAAATATTGAGTTGTCATTGACGAGGCATCAACATTTTAGGTGACAGGTCCGGTTGGCGCTCGACACTTAAGCATCATGTCGCACACTAACATATATGTACGCACTATATATATATATATATATATTATATATATATATATATATATGATGGGGTGGAGTTGAGCATAGGTCACGTGGAGCGCAGTATCGCAGCGGTAAGAGCTCCGGACTCTCGATTGAGAGAACGCGGGTTCGAATCCTGTGCGGCGGTGTCGAACCAAGTTCGTTTACTCTACATTGCTTCAGTTCACTCAGCTGTACGAATAAATACCTGGCTATAGACAGTGGTGGATATTTGTTTACGAATAGTCTTCGCGCATTAATTGCAGCGTGGCTGAATGCTTCCCAGAGAAGTCGAGATGGTGTTCGATTGAACAGGTCTGTCAGGGAGTAAAGTGTAAAGCGCTTTGAGCAATCCTGAGGACTGGATACTGCGCTATATAAGAACTTATCTTTTTATAGGTACATATGATTACACATTCAATCACACCCCCACATACACGCGAACACACATACACACTTGCGCACACACAAAGACAAATAAGGTGATGAAAATCATGATTATCAATAATTAGGATGGCGATGATGTAGAATCGTGATGATGATTGATGGTATTGACAATGAACATGAAGAAGAGATCGATGACGGTGATGCATCAGAAGATGATATGATTCAGATGAAAACAACGAAGAAGATGATATAATGGTCAGATTATTATGATGATAATGATCCAAACACTTGTAAACACTGAGTGTAGCATCAAAACCTTGTTAAAACCAGCACAAAATCTGCTAATCAGTCAAATTGAAAACTGTCCCGACAGAAAACCAGTACAAACACACGACCAATAAGGCAATTTTGTTCACACTAAAAATGAATTCTAGCCCCTCGCGTTGGTTTCGTATCGATTGGTCCACTGGGTCCAAAAATGAAACCCTAGAGTTTGTCTACGAACCCTAGGTTTTAAAACTGCATCTATGACATCCACCAACCATTGACACATCGTCCCCCGCGAAATAACGATCACCTGCAAGTGACATATGCGCAGGCGCGCCAGTGTAACTTTCAAGTGGGATTCGTCAGGAAGTGGTCAATACTTCGCGGGGAATTATGGAAAATATGGGTCGGGATTTTCAACCGAACTATTATATTTTGGTGGGAGAATGATTCGGTTCACTTTTGTACAACAACATATATGTATACCATTCAAACAGTTCTTATACTCTCGCTGTTGTTCACATAAACATATTTCGCTTTTTACAATAAAGTGTATTCGTAGTACAATGTACATTTCGGCTAAAACAATATTTATATTATAAAACATATCCATAACTGTTATCTTCTTTCATCGCCAAAGTAGCTAATGTGTGAATAATTTATGACAATTACCCACAGTCAATTTAATAAAAAGTGCACCCATTTGTTTAACTTGTCAAAAGTATTGACTTTGTCTATAATTGTTACATCTGAACTGTAACTAACCAAAACCATTTGCCAACATTGTTGGCTTTAAAATTACGGAGGACTAATAACTTATTGACGATGTCGTAAAGCAATTATAATAATTTCTTTATGATATATATATATATGTGGGTGAGTGTGTGTGTGTGTGTTGGGCGCTGGATCTGCAGATTTTCATGTAATCTATAAATTATACAGAAATTAAGAAGTAGTCCACATGCTGGGCACGTTTACTGAAGTGTAAACGGGATATTTTTTCAATGGTGACATTGCTATTTTTGTTGCAATTCAACAATGTTATAACTTGTGGTGTGTGGGCCTATGTATTTCACATTTGCAGTTTTGAAACCAAATCAAACCAGATTTATATACACAAAACAACATAGACTGGTTTATCTCTAAAATTAGGACTAAGCACTGGCAAGATGAAGGCCATAGCAGTGGCACCGATAAAGTGGTTCCGTCATTCGTCTAGCTAAGGACATCGTTTTAACACTGACCAGCCACATACCAATCGACTTCAACCACATTATTGTTGGCAGCTAATTTTTCATAGACGCTAAAGCGCTGGGCTGCTTTGTACATGCGATATGCCATATTATGTTCAACGCCCAAAATACCGGTAATCTGGTCTAGAAGACGAAGGCATTTGTGAAAGGGAACCACGCAGGGAAGCGAAGGAAACATATCGTTTGAATTGAGAGGTATGTACTATGCTATCTACATATATTTATATAGTTGCTGTTCTAACTAGATCTGTGACTAAATTCGTCCATTGTCTGGTTCAGTGATATCGCATTGTCACGGAATTGCGCGACGCAAGAACTACTTAGGAAATGTAATTTACATATGCTATATGGGTACTTGCGTAGAATCCTGATCCACCTCGATTTCGCCGTTGTAGCTTGAGTTTTGCCTAACTTTGATACATCAGTGCGTTAGGTAAATTATTCAACCTTACCCTACGCATATTTACGTTTACGAATATTGCGTCTTAGTGCACTTTTGAGGCGTAAATAGTGCCCCGATTTGCATCAACGTACAATATTTTCGTAATATAAATATGCCTGGGATGATATTGAATGATGGAACTAACGCTCTGATGTATCAAATTTAGGCAAAACTCAAGTTATCACGGCGAAATCGGGGTGGATCCGGATTCACGAGTGCTTATATTAATACATAATACGAGTAATATTGTGGTCTATAAAAAAATAGTCGGCCGAAATAAATTATACGGGTTTACTGAGCATCGAAAACTAGACTAGTATTTCCAATTCCAGTTCAGTGACTCGCTAACAGTGACAGGGAAGAGTGGGTCTGTGGTGAATCTGCCATCTCAATGTTGTACGTGGGACAGATTACCTGGTTGATCCAATGTTGTCTTCCTACTCTAATTTAGTCACACATTTGGATGACAATACTGTGTAAACTACTACTATATGTTCATAAGACTGATATGCAATTACATATTACATAACACTATTATAACAATCAGTAAGATACCTACACAGAGACCCTTAATATATACTCGTAACGTAAACAAAACTACATTACCCAAAGGGGTAAATTGACCTGTTACCAACCCCTGTTTACCACAAAGGGGCAACACAAGTTTCCATCTGGTCAGTTAATCACCTTAGTTGAACTCCAAACGTGGGCTACTTCGCTAATGGGTCTCCAAGGTGCCTCCTTAGTGGCTCTGTGGGACAGCAGTGGTGTCATGGCTGCACTGACAGTGCTGTAGCTCTTAGTTTCACTCCCAGCTTAGTGGGTCTGTGGGACAGCAGTGGTGTCATGGCTGCACTGACAGTGCTGTAGCTGTTAGTTTCACTCCCAGTTTAGTGGCTCTGTGGGACAGCAGTGGTGTCATGTATGCACTGACAGTGCTGTAGCTGTTAGTTTCACTCCCAGCTTAGTGGCTCTGTGGGACAGCAGTGGTGTCATGGTTGCACTGACAGTGCTGTAGCTGTTAGTTTCACTCCCAGCTTAGTGGGTCTGTGGGACAGCAGTGGTGTCATGTCTGCACTGACAGTGCTGTAGCTGTTAGTTTCACTCCCAGCTTAGTGGCTCTGTGGGACAGCAGTGGTGTCATGGCTGCACTGACAGTGCTGTAGCTGTTAGTTTCACTCCCAGCTTAGTGGCTCTGTGGGACAGCAGTGGTGTCATGTCTGCACTGACAGTGCTGTAGCTGTTAGTTTCACTCCCAGCTTAGTGGCTCTGTGGGACAGCAGTGGTGTCATGGCTGCACTGACAGTGCTGTAGCTGTTAGTTTCACTCCCAGCTTAGTAGCTCTGTGGGACAGCAGTGGTGTCATGTCTGCACTGACAGTGCTGTAGCTGTTAGTTTCACTCCCAGCTTAGTGGCTCTGTGGGACAGCAGTGGTGTCGTGGCTGCACTGACAGTGCTGTAGCTGTTAGTTTCACTCCCAGCTTAGTGGCTCTGTGGGACAGCAGTGGTGTCATGTCTGCACTGACAGTGCTGTAGCTGTTAGTTTCACTCCCAGCTTAGTGGCTCTGTGGGACAGCAGTGGTGTCATGGCTGCACTGACAATGCTGTAGCTGTTAGTTTCACTCCCAGCTTAGTGGCTCTGTGGGACAGCGGTGGTGTCATGTCTGCACTGACAGTGCTGTAGCTGTTAGTTTCACTCCCAGCTTAGTGGGTCTGTGGGACAGCGCTGGTGTCATGGCTGCACTGACAGTGCTGCAGCTGTTAGTTTCACTCCCAGCTTAGTGTGTCTGTGGGACAGCAGTGGTGTTGTGGCTGCACTGACAGTGCTGCAGCTGTTAGTTTCACTCCCAGCTTAGTGGCTCTGTGGGACAGCAGTGGTGTCATAGCTGCACTGACAGTGCTGTAGCTGTTAGTTTCACTCCCAGCTTAGTGGGTCTGTGGGACAGCAGTGGTGTCATGTCTGCACTGACAGTGCTGTAGCTCTTAGTTTCACTCCCAGCTTAGTGGGTCTGTGGGACAGCAGTGGTGTCATGGCTGCACTGGCAGTGCTGTAGCTGTTAGTTTCACTCCCAGCTTAGTGGCTCTGTGGGACAGCAGTGGTGTCATGGCTGCACTGACAGTGCTGTAGCTGTTAGTTTCACTCCCAGCTTAGTGGCTCTGTGGGACAGCAGTGGTGTCATGGCTGCACTGACAGTGCTGTAGCTGTTAGTTTCACTCCCAGATTAGTGGCTCTGTGGGACAGCAGTGGTGTTGTGGCTGCACTGACAGTGCTGTAGCTGTTAGTTTCACTGTCATCTACACTCACCCCTTTTTTGTCCCCTGACATTCTCTTGTCCCCATTACACTAATGGTAATGTCTACTACAGGATTGACATTATGACTTTGTGACAGCAGGACTTAATTAAAATAAAGACATAACTCCATAGACTGTTGTCTATGTTGAATAGGTTAAACTAGTTAATACTCACTAACTAATAAGTACGTAGGTCCATTTAACGCATATGTAATTTTAATTGCAATGACAAATGAAAAGTAATTGTAATTGATTTTGTGTAATTGGACCCAGTCCTGCTGACAGAACTAGACAAGGACAATTGATTGAAATAAAATGTTATTGAGCAAATAGATTCCACAAAGCATGCTGACTAGTGCTTAATTGCATTAGCTATAATGGTCTCTATTGACCCTTGGACAGTGACAGATGGTAATCCACTGTCTGAGAAACCAGCAGTATTGGACACTGCCAGTCAAATGTGTCCTCCTCATTAATTAGCACAGTTATGTTAATGACACGTTGGGATCACAGTATCACAACTCAGGCATTAGCTGTCTTGTATGGTTTACTATTTTGTAGACTGCAACAAATCTGAAGGACAGCTGATTTTTAATAGTTTTTTTTGAAACTGTGTAACTGGTGTAACTAAATTCAATTACACAGAAAAAATATATTACAATTGCAGGACATATTCAAAAACATAATCAATTACAGCATTTTTCTGTAATCAATTACAAATACAATTACATAATTGGACCCAGCCCTGGGTATAACAAAAGTTTTCATAAAGTCACCGAGTAGAGGATTATGTATGTGTGATAAAGTTGCCGGTTGTACGAATGGACGCCTGTGGTATAGAATGATAATTGTATGTCATTCTGGTGAAAACAAATGTTTAAAAAGTCATATCAACGCCTACGGGTCCTTAACAATAGAATGTCCACTAGTAATGTCAAAGGGTTGATGGTTAATCATGGCGCGATTGCCTCTGCAAATCTCTAAAGTAAGCCTTAGGAGCTGGCTGGAATTTATGGGGCAATTAGGAGAGCTGGAAGGTGTTTGCCAGAAACTTGAGGACAAGGAATTCCAGAAGAAAACTGTAAGGAGGGGTTTTCAATCATAATTATGCGTTTTGCATTAAACATTTTAATGTGGGGACCTGAGTTTTTTAAATGCGTTACCAGGTAAAATAAAATAACATTCAAATTGTGTGGGGTGGGGGTATCAATTAATTTGTTTGTGGGTGGGGGTAAATATGAGGCATCGGTATTTGAAAAGTAATTAAAATGCAGGAGGGGGGCATTTTCTCAAGGTACAGACATTGGCAGAACTTATATTGAGATGTGTGGGAAGGGGGTGTTTAAGTAGATCAATATGTGTGGGTAATGGGGCCAAAACAAGTTCATGACCACTCCCCCAACTGTTTAAATGGAAAAGCCCTTAGTGAATCAAACATATTGCTACATGTATGTTTAAAGATAAATGTAAAAAAGTGTGTATTTTGGCAACAATAAACAAAACGACAATTGTATCAAAAATTGTACAAAGTTTTGATATGCAATATATCAGTGGATATACATTTTCTCAGGATGTTCACATCAAGTTGTTTTGAAACATGACTAATTATTTCTCTTGATTTATCCTAAGGTTCTCTACTTGAGCTCCTTGGGAGGAGTGAATACTGGCTGCAGTATTTGTCGCATGCTGTGGAAGGTGGCAACGAATTATATTCTTGGCCAATACAGCCTCAAGGGGAAAAATTGAAGCGAAAGTTCGTGGAGTTGTCCATCTGCCAAGTTGTGATCAGTATGTTTCTCTTTTCTTTATTTTTATATTACCTGATCACCGATGAATACAATTACCACCTCATAGCAATTGATCAAACTCAAAACTCTGGACGTGATCCATTATTCCTCCACTGGTATTTACTGTGCCATGGGCAAGATGCTGGTTTCCTTGATATCGGGCATTTTAAAACCTTCCATTTTTAGACCGCATTCAAGTTAACCACTGATGTGAAGATGTTGATTGTAGTTGCAAATGATTAGCTTGTATTAGTTTTTAGGTGCACAACCACAAAAGTTGCCTTTTGTTTCCCTTCAAGATATTTTAGTCTGAAATGTGTTACCTCATTTAGTTGTTCTCGTTGATTTCAGAAGCGTGTACACGCATTCACAAAATTTCAAAAGTTAATTACATTGAAGAAAAGTTATCGCAGAAACGTTGAAGTTTGCACCTCACAGAGGAGGGAGAAAGGCCAACAAGGTATTTGACCATGACTCGCTCTTAGTAATTTCTTTTGTGAATGAAATACCCCCTGGCCTTGCTATTGAATTTGCCATCATGTGATAGGCCTTAGATATAAATTTGTGGATTCCCATGAAATCAATATGACTCTCTCCTAGTGGTTATAATTAATACACGATTAATGTTGCTGGAGAAAGCCATATTAATACACTATGTTCTTTATCTTATGTAAAATAACACCTGTGTCTGATACAAAATAATAACTAGATTCATGTTATTGCAACAAATACATACAATTAAATTATTGCAACAAATATATACATATACTTTGTGTTTTTTGTGTGCAAAAATCTAGATCATAAAACAATATGGTTCTCTGTGTCTGTCTGTCTGTCTGTCTGTCTGTCTGTCTGTCTGTCTGTCTGTCCGCCCGCTTGCCCGCCTGCCCGCCTGCCCGCCTGCCCGCCTGCCTGTCTGTATGTAGACCGTTATCACCGTTTGCTTGAATGGGGCTGAAATATTGTGTGTGATCTAGCAGACCCATTTGGGTGGTTTGTAGATTTAGATTATTTTCGAAATTTGTTTGGGTGGTCGGGATGTTGGGGGGTCACAATATTAAAATGGCACTTTTGTCCATCCGTTTTGCATGTATGTGGCTGACATTTTGTGCGATCTAATGGGGCCCATTGTGGTGGTTTATAGATTTAGATTTTTTTTAAATGTTTGTGGGTGGTAGATCACTATTTTTAAATGGCACTTATCTCCATCAGTTTTGCATGTATGGGACATTTTGTGTGCGATTTATATAGAGGGTCTATTGGGGTGGTTCGATCGTACATTGAATTTTTTTCTTCAAAATTCGTCTATGGCGGTGGGATCTCGGGGAGTACAATTTCAAGAGTTTCAGTGCAAGCAACAGCCTTTTTCCCCAGGCAACGTCGGTTACTCAGCTAGTTGTTCAACAATACGTCATCAAACATATTATTTACAAAAGGCCTTTACATTCCCCAAAATAAATAGTGTTTGATTCATATTGATATTTAGAATACATGTTTATATTCAACAGATGCCGGCAGTCACCCAAGTCCACCAGGTTGAAGATGATGACGAGGAAGTTTGAGTTTTGTAACTACCATGTAACTGCCATGTGTAAATAAAAGTACTGAAGAGCCATTTATTATTGTTTTATCGTTCTGTTAACATTAGACAAAAACGTTCTGCTAACGTTAGGCAATAACGTTATTTGTAACGTTCTCGGAACATTAACAAAACTTTCCAAAAAACGTTATGCTAACGTTAGGCAAAAACGTTCTGCTAACGTTAGACAAAAACGTTATTTATAACGTTCTCGGAACGTTAAGAAAACTTTCCAAAAAACGTTCTGCTAACGTTAGGGAAAAACGTTCTGCTAACGTTACGCAACAACGTTCTCTGTAACGTTATTGGAACGTTAAGAAAACTTTCCAAAAAAACGTTCTTCTAACGTTAGGCAAAAACGTTCTGCTAACGTTAGGCAATAACGTTATTTATAACGTTCTCGGAACGTTAAGAAAACTTTCCCAAAAAACGTTCTGCTAACGTTAGGGAAAAACGTTCTGCTAACGTTACGCAACAACGTTATCTGTAACGTTCTCGGAACGTTAAGAAAACTCAGTCAGTTCAACGTTACGACAGTCTGCTGTTGTTTGTGACATTTCCATGTTATATACACAACAGTCAAGATACCGAACATTGAAACGACTAACAATTGATGACGACGGGTAAGCCAGGGAAGGAATCTGCAAGCTAGCCGCCCAATCTCTAAACCCCATTTAGGGAAAGGATGCTTTACTATGTCTATAGTCTGGTTAAACGCAATTAACAGCGACATACGTTCACTGTCTTTCCGACCATGGTTACATAAAATAAATTACACTGATCCAAACATCTCACAACCTTACTTGTTAACATCCAGTAAACATGATTAATGTCACATAAACCGCAAATGTATCTCTTGAGTAGTTATGTAGGTGGTCCATGGTGGGATGTTGGAGACCCCCGGAACAAATCCCATGTTAAAAGATAGGGATTTGCTCCAGAGTTCCACAACAAAAAAGATCCGTTTTCTACTATTAGATCATGACCGAGAGGTTAAGTACCTCTGGTGTAATATGTAATAATAATTAAAACAGGTAATATATACATAATATATATTTATATATATACATATATAATTATAATTATATACATATCACGAATTTCCACCATCGTGAGGCAACGGCATGGCAGGGCATGTTATGCGTCACAACGAAATAGCTGAACAAGTTCTCCTTTGGAGACCCGAGGGTCCTCGGAGAAGAGGTCGCCCTAACATGACCCACAGAGGCACCATCGAGAGAGACACCGGCCACAATAACAGACAGAAAACTGTGGAAACAGTTCATCATATCATCACGCTAAGTGCATGATATAAGTAATACTACCACAGAAAAGAACATTTAAAGATATATATATATATATATATATATATAAGTAGTAATAGAGGTTAAGTACCGGGGATGGTTTGAGTTGCTCCGGTGGAACCCCATGTTAAGAGATAGGGATTTTCCCCCAAGACGCGCCAAAACCTTTCCCGCCAATTATGCAAATGAGGTCTTTGGCGCGTCTCGGGGGAAGTGCAATTGACCAATCACGAGCGAGCTGGGCATTGTGGGCGTGGCTAGTTAGGCAAATGAGCTTGGAAAAGTAGTTCCGACCCCGGGTTAAAGCATAGGGATTTTAACCCCATGTTAAAGCATAGGAAATTTTTTATCCCATGTTAAAGCATAGGGAATTTTATCGCAAAGGTATCCGACCACTTTTCGAATTTTAATCCCATGTTAAAGCATAGGCTATTTTTATCCCATGTTAAAGCATAGGGAATTTTTATTCCATGTTAAAACATACGGAATTTTAACCCCATGTTAAAGGATAGGACATTTTTATCGCAAAGGTATCCGACCACTTTTCGAATTTTAATCCCAGGTTAAAGCATAGGCTCTATTATCGCAAACGTATCCGACCACTTTTTGAATAAAATAACATATACCGAATATCATTTGAATATATCACACACGAGATTGCTTGACCAGGAGGCCGAGGCTTCGCCAAGGGACCGAGCCTTTATTTGTTTGACTATGACATGTCGAAAATGTGGTGTTGTAATAAGGCGTAATGTATAATAAAAGGGTTATAAATTAAACGGAGACCATTTTATCT
Organism: Escarpia spicata; assembly: GCA_963995525.1. NCBI lineage: Eukaryota > Metazoa > Annelida > Polychaeta > Sabellida > Siboglinidae > Escarpia > Escarpia spicata. The sequence goes on from OZ023210.1 coordinate 36,792,061, forward strand.
GAAGTAATGTATACGAAATACTATAAGTAGATTACATATAGGACTATGTTATATCGGAGCCTATAGCCTCGTTTTTTTCGAACAGAGTGACCATTTTGGAATTAGACCTTTGGTGTCTTTTATAAAACCCGTACTCGAGGCGTGTCTGGACATGTTTGTTTGTCGCAAGCACGCGCACCCTGTATGTCATGGTACGCGCTGTAATTTTGTACACGAGGTGAGTTGGTTATTCAGGTAGTGCTTTGGTTAGACCTTGTATTGAACTTGCGCGTATGTAATGTAATCCCTTCATGTGACGTCATGAGGCAGTGACGTCATGATCAGTGACATCATTAAACTGCTATGCGCAGTAATTTTGTACACGAAGTGAGTTGGTCAAGCAGATAGTGCTTTGGTTAGACCTTGTATTGAACTTGCGCGTATGTAATGTAATCCCTTCATGTGACGTCAATTAAATAAGTATTTGCGCATGCGCAATAGTGGCTATTCTTATATGTCGTAGGTTGTCGACCATTTGATTAGGTGTAGGCCTCTCCATACATTTACAACTTTAACATAGGTCTAAACCCGATAAAGCATAGCCATAGGCCTAAGGCTAAGGGGCTAAAGACTATTTGGCCTACAGCGTATAACCACGGACAAACAACTTACAAACACGGACAAACAACTTACAAACACTGATACACAACTCAAAAACACTGACATACTATACCGAGTGAAAAATGTCCCTGTTAACCGGTATAAACTGGTATAAATCACGCCTCAAGGTTCTGTGTTGAAAAAAAACATCCGTGTATTTGTCCCGTGTTAAGGCATTGCCATAGGGGATTATACGAACTGATCTGCTAAAACATTCAAACTACCAGCTATCTGTGTAATATTTTGAACAAACTGTTTGTCATGTAACAGTATTTATCATATGAGATTAGTACTTACCCAACTTTTCTTCTTATAGCAATATAGCTAATACTCTTTTGTGAGAATGTGGTTGGCTCTGAAAAGAACCGTTTAAATAAAACTGTTACACAGCAAAAATAAAGCACGCTGTCAGCGGGGGAACGAAGGCAGTCATGAAGCACACCGACAGCGAGCAAACGAAGGTAGTGAAGAAACACAGGCTCTGAAAATAACTCCAAAAGCGGCGTCAAAAGGTATCAAGAAGGTCGTGAGATTCTCCAAAAGCAGCGTCAAAGATGTGTACATTCTACTCGTCAGTCCGTGCTTGACTTTTCTAATCTAGCATCTGCGCATGTGTAGTTTGACCTCTGAAGTCGGTGATCTTTCGGCACGCCCACGTGACCGTTATGTACTATCCTACAATCCATAATCTTTCGGCACGCCCACGTGACTTTTATGCTCTGTCGAACTGCTATAAAAAGAAATTCTGTGAAGCGGCGCGTAGGAAATAACAAGCCGAAACCAGCTTGTTGTTGCCAAGGTGACTCGGCACTCACGAGTTCCGTCAGGTATCATTACGACCACTATATAGTCCCGCAGTTCTAGTTCAAAGTCTGCATATATACAAATATGACGTATTCAAAATTGAAATGTAATAAGAAATGTGAATGTGATAAAGTACAAATACGTGTGAATACTATGATATAATTGGGAATAATGAGTGCTTGTAATCCGCCGATTTAGTTTACGGCAAGTCGTGCCGGCGTGTTGCTACGTCTGAATACCGCAACGTCTACATCTACGAGTCTATGTTATCGACTTAGTTGCTGGTGGGGGGAACAACCTTCAAAATAATTACAAAAATAAATGTCAGCTACCGTAGCCAGTATAACGTTTTGCGAAATAGTGTCGTCATCTATTAATCAACATTAGTCACAGTCCGGACCAAGCCCTGTCAAAAGTGTATGGTAAGCATTGTCATTGGAATGTATTAATTTAAAAGAAATAGTTAAATACAAATATTATTGAAGTTGGACTGCTCAAATACTATAAAATGTAACCGCATTTAATTAAGTGACATTACAAGTATTTAAATCCTTAAAATATTTGTTATACAGTCAATAGCATACAACAAAACACTGTAGTCATATCTGATATAATTAGTTATTGGCATAGTAAATAGGTTCACATCAGTCAACTAAAGTCAATCACCATGTAGGCCTAATACTAATTTGTGTCTCAAATATTGGCTTGTAACAATGGACCCTGAATTGATGCTCCAGTTTTGAGGCGACAATTTAGCAAGCATGCTATCATACCAACTTTTTTCCTGATATAGATTGCATGACTGCAAACACCAATGTATGCTTTTAATAACAAGGACATTGTATATAATTTATTGACTTTTGAATGTAAGCCTAACAAGGAAAAAAGGAAATAACGTCACAAAGATTAATAAATATGTATTTTGTATTTATAAAGTTCAAATGTTAAACACATTTGAGTGCACATGCATTTTAATGATGAAAATTCAAGATAACACACATATCCACACAAAAAAACCGTTGAAAAAGTCACTTGTAAATCGCACTTGTGCTCCAATTTTAATTAATATTTGCACGATTGTGTCATTTTGTTCATAATATATAACGGAAGTATCCAAACAACCATATGGCCTAATACCGAGCGCAAGCTTCGAAGGATCCAGCGAAGGATTTAGCACGCGAGATGATATCGTCCCTCGTGGTAATACAAATGTCACTTGTAGTGCTGTCACGCCATCGAACTGTAGTGTCAAAACATAAAGGAAGCCAGTGGTCGTGTCGCCAGTGCGACACTTTGTCGATGCAGTAGTTAATACTGACAATACTGTTGTTCCATTGAACATTCACCATGACCGTGGGTATGCAAAGTTGCCATCGCAGTCTACCACGCCTTCTCCAACTGACCCTGACCATGACAGTTCTGTCACTATTGACGACCCTTCGGATGTCCCAGTCTCACTATCGCCATCTTCAGACGATTCTGTCTGCAACAGCGAGAAGAGAAACATTGAAGCGAGTTATGCAGAATATGTTGTAGCATGTGACAGCGATATCACTAATGATGACTCAAGCGGTTCTTACACTAATGGGAAAGAGAGAAAGTTTGCCATTTGGAAGAAAAACATAATTTCACTTTTCTGCACCTGCTAAAACACCAAACTGCAACAAACCACTTATATCAAAGCCTAGCATCACAGTGACTGGATTTGCAGTGGTTGTGACCACAGAATGTGTTGATGGCCACTCGTTCATGTGGCACTCGCAACCCAAGATTGGTAACATTTATGAGAGTAAGTTGTTGATAGCAAGCGTCCTCTTCCTGACTGGACATTCATTCACTGTGTACAATTTGGGCAACCTAATGAACCTATGTGCCTTGTCACCCCGCCAGTGCTACAACATACAGCGGGCATACATACTGCCAGAGATAGAGGACATGCCATTCAGAGGCCATCATGTCAGCTCTGGCCGGACTGAGCGTGGTCGAATCAGACGATGCAAGATATGACAATCCAGGACACAACACTACATTTGGCATTTACTTCATCATGGACACTGACAGCCAACTCATCATTGCTCAAAAAACTGTTCGGGTCACAGAGGTCAGGAACAGTTACTGGATGGAAGTGGAGGGCTTGAAACGCTGCTTGGACAACCTGACTGACCATGGGGTGAAGATCACCACACTTGCCACTGACAGACATCCCAGCATTAGAAAGAGAAAGAAATAAAGGTTGTTGCCTGCCAAGAAAGTTGAAGTTGTCCCTTTGATAGGCGCAATTGCCAACCACCTGTGGTATTGCGCATCAGCTTGTAATGGTGATCCCCGCTTGATGAAGGAGATGTGGATCTCGCTCCTCCATCACATCAGGAATTCCATTCATGGACAGCAGGCGCAGAGTTGTACCGGAAGTGCAGTCATGCAACGTATACACAACAAGAAGTGAAAACAAGACTGAAGGTACAGAAGCCTTCACTGTCCAGAAAGCTATACTGGACTGTTGCCTACTGTATGATGTAGAGAGCGTTACGAAGTGCGTTAACACTGGTGAACTGGAGAGCTTACATGCCCTCTTCCTCAAGTATGCACCCAAGTTCAGCTGTCAAGGCATCATAGCCCGACTCCACTTGGCCACCATTGACCACAACACAAATACAAGGTAAGGCTTGTGATATCAATAGTGATAACATTTGATGTTACAAAATAATGTATCAGTTGCTTGACAAAGCTGCACACTTTAGAAATCCAGCATTGCATTAGGAAATAAACTGAAATGGCTGAGAATCCGTGCCTGTACTCGATAGCAAAACAATGTTAGGAATACAGTTTCGAAAATACAATCTCACTGCACAAGAGTATGCATGCAAATAACAGATAACATAATTAAAATTGAGGAAATTTGTTTATTGTTACTTGAATTGTTTAATTATATATCAATGGAATTGGAATGGTATGCTTTGGAATTGCTTATTGAAATATAAACTGATGCATATATAAATTATATATATATATATGATTAATTAATAAATATTTGAATGTATTATGGTATGTAGTGAAGAAAGTGATGGCGTCAAAGGACTACAGCTTCCGGGGAGAAATTCTAGAGGGCATTGCAGCTAGATGCACGAGTGGCACAAAGCTGTGAAGTGTGCTCCAAGTTGCAACATCAAGTAAGGAGGTAACTCTAGCAGAGCATGCAGGCATCGAAAAACCAGCAAAAGAGGAGGATGTGGCAAAGCAAAGAAGCGGCTTTACGGAAAACTAGTTGTATCCGTATCAATTCGGTTTAGTGCCACCCAATTGATACGACATCCAATTTCAAATGACAATGGATTTCTATGCTTAAATAACATAGTTTGAACATCACTGGCAGAAATAGATAAATGTTTTAGGCAAAGTGCATTGTCACTACTGTATAGGACCTCCTAAAGTAAGGAACATCCACTTAAAAGCTTGTATCCTAGTTGTGGTATGCAATGTATTTTATTAGACACTATTCTATGTAGGGAACTTTGGGTATATGTAATTTACAGGAATAGTTTAACCAAGTCCAAACATGTTACTTATATTGAGTTTTTTTGCAACAGACTACCATTCTCAAACATCACACTGAACTGTACATGTATTTGTTCATATGACTCACTGTACACTTTTAATGTGGCTTCTAGGATGTGTGTCACAAAAATGATAAGGGCCATTACCATTAAAACTGGACTGTTACCATCAAGTTTAGTAAAAGTAAAGTGCCATCTTACAACAAAATATATATTTTGTGTTTAATCTGTATGTTTTAGCCAGTATTATTAAAGTGTACTACAAACTAATGAAGCAGCAAAGGATTCAGCTATACGTTTTTTATATATATTCATACTTCATTGTTAGTATTACATTTGACATTATCACAAAACAACATCTCAAAAAGTACTTAATAATAATAAGAACACTTATATAGTGCCATAAATCTAGATAAATCCATTTGGAGGCACTTGATAGATTTTGAAACTAGTACTACAAGTTTTGAATCTGTATCTTGAATAATAATACTTGTTTTCTTGACACATGGCCCTAGTGTTGAAAGTTGAAACCCACAATTATGTAAAACTGGAACTGTAATGGAATATTTTGTATGTAATAATTTTTGTATCACAATATTTGATCATAATGATGACCCATATCATCAATAAACGTGTTACTTATTGATATACTATATGTGCACAGGACTGACACAGACCCAAATTGTAATACAGTTAGATTGAAAACCGGTGTGTGAATTTGACTAATGCATTGGCACAGTCTGCCATGTAGTCTTATTTATTTGTGAATTGTTTCTCCATATGAATAAACTGTTGATATATTTCATGTTGGCTTCAGTATTACAAATCGAATTATGAATAGGGACATGCAAGACACTACAGATCACATTGTTGTTGCCAAAAATGGGATAAGAAGGCACCGAATAATTCATTCTTCCTTTTGGTCAATCTAATCTTACTTATCCATGGTTTTTATTTTCACTGTACACTCACCTGTATAGTGCAATGTCCATAGCTTAAATTTTCATAAACCCCATTCACTTCTAGATACAGTGCAGGCTGGTATAACACGTCTGTTGCCTTTTCCAAGTCTCTCCCTTGACCACAACGTGAAGTGACGATAGGCGGCTAATCGAATCAATCGATATGTTCTGAAAGTTCATTTATTTGCATTAGTTGATAATAAACAACCGATATCTTCTAATTATTGTTATACTGGCAAAACTGTGTTTTATCAATATCACATCATGAATTCAGTGAATAAAAAGGATGCACACATCCTGTCAAGAATAAAAGTAAGTTTATTAAGAAAATGATCAAAAATTGTTTGATGAAAATCATAGACATAGTATTTTATGAAGATTGAGAGAACCTGAACATTTGAGGTGGGAACAAGTATAATTACTCTATTTAAGTTTGAAAAAGTTATTGCTAGAATAATTATTTGATACCTGTTGAACTACGTAGTACTTACCTACTAGCTATTGGTCGAATCAACGAGTCTGCACGCAAATCATACAATGACAACAGACCGACTTCCAAGTTCCAACACCGCCCTGTTGGTGCAAACCGTTTCGAAGTCGTCACTCATAATCGGTAATGACACTAAATCTAATGCAGGCATCTGCAAGGTCTGCCATGCGGTGCTGTACGGCAGCTATATCCCTACAGCACAGCAACTCGATGTGCGTCGACATTGTCATTGGGACGCAGTGTCCACACAAACACCATGCGACATTATTAAGTCGCGTAACGTCTTCGTCGTCGATAGACCAACTGTCACTGTCCGACTCCCACAACTGAACCTGACCCGGGGCCGGACATTATCGGACCGTGGATCGCACACTGTCACTGGGTGAAACCCGTATGGCACAGGCCCTTTGAGGCTTTGTGTGTGTCAACCGTAATTTCCGAGTGACAAGTCGAACTAGAGTCTTCATCTGTCGTATCGATTTTCTCCCCAAGTGATACGGAAGTTTAAAAAATCACTTTTAATAACTCGTCTCTACCAAAATTCTTCGACGTCTTTGTCAACAAAATAAAAATATTCCCGGTATGCGCGCGCATCTAATATTCTGAACTTTGCTTTGAAAACCCCGCCCCCTTCTGGCAGCTAAAATCTTCGTTCGGGAAGTGCGACTTTAACAACGATTTCATTGGTTATAAATCGTTGCCATTTAATTTCACCTTTTTATTTCGAACGCGTATACAAGTTATTTGTTGACCTATAGAACGCCTATCGTGTATAATAGGGCACCATATCTTTGTTTTCGTACAGAAATGTATACTAATGAAGTAAACCGAAAAACCCTGAAATTTAACATTGATTAGATAGGAGTGAATCAAACCACTCGCTTGGAACAAAGATGGCGATACGCAGTGCTCTATAGCGACGATTTAGGCATCGAACAAAATCGTTTTTTTAGTTTGTCTTATAAATGAGTACGTTTCTGTTAACATTAATGTATACTTATATAGTATATATTTAAATATGTAGCATGAAACAGCTGCATTTCATTTCCCCTTTAACATGGGTTCCACCGGAGCAACTCAAACCATCCCCGGTACTTAACCTCTATTACTACTTATATATATATATATCTTTAAAAGTTCTTTTCTGTGGTAGTATTACTGTAATACATGAGTTTTTAAAGTAATTGTATAATTGTAACAATAGTGTAATGTATCATAAAGTAGCCGATACTACTCAAGTACTTTTATGTTACAGCTAACGCAAACTTAGGAAAAACAAAACAATTTACAAACGATGGCTGAGCCATCATCCCAACAACATGAAATGATTAATTCAGAAATACCTGCTCATCGAAACATAGCAGGATTAGCAATCGAATTGCTAACTGCTGGAGAGCACATTTAGAGTTGTTACTATATAGTTTCCACATATTCGTAACATACACAGATGCCTCAGGGCGTGATCTCAGACTAGCGTATATGTTCAACAAGTCAACAATATTACAATTGTTCACTTCGAACTGGAGCTGCTCCCCTTTTTTCAAATTGCCAACTGTCAAACAACCCATTCGTTTATGTATTCGTGGTGGAAGACTTTAGTAAATAAAGATGTTTTTCTATCACCACACCACAGACAAAAATAATCAATTAACACTGATCGAAATTATGATAATTGCTCAGTAATAGATCTCCTGGTACCGGTAATACAAACGGTAATTGATTAGTATTGATATAATATACAGTAATACGGATTGAAGCTTTAATTTGTAATATAATCCTGTTTTCTCAGTGCTGTGTCTGTGAGTGCGTGTGTGCGTGCATGTGCGTAACGAGACTGTATGCACGTTTATGACTGTGGTCATGTTTAGACCTATAGGTTAGGGGCTTCAGAGCCTTCCACCAAGAACTAATTGGAAGTTGCCATTTTCAACAAGGTCATGTACGGTTCCTTGTGTATTTCTATCACCACGGTGACATTCGTCCGCTTTCCCAGTGTCTTTTCCCAGTCAACAACCATCTGTCCTCGGGTGTAGGTGCCGGCTATTTCGACAGTTGCATACACGGTGGCGCTGCGTTTCACAATGGACGCGTCCACCGCCACGGCGGCGGCAATTTCATCGCAGGTAAGGTAATTTCCATATGCATGTCGATTCTTCGCAACGATAAGACCTTCAATGAGTTTCATAAAGTCGGCTTTTTGACAGCCTGTGGCGTCTTCGCGAAGTTTCTCGTACTCGTTCATGGCTAAACCATGTTTCAGGATCAACTCCCAGCAAATCAACACAATCGGGGAAGACAACTCGTTGAGAACGACGAAGGCGGACTCCGGGTCGACGTGGAAATTGAACTCTGAACTCGTGTCGACATTTCCTCTTCCTTTGTAGTTTCCTCCCATGATAACGCACTTACGTAACTTGCGGCCGAAGTTTGGGTTTAACTTTAGCGCCAGTGCGACATTAGTAAGTGGCCCGAGACATACGAGTGTTATTTCTCCCGGGTGAGCGGCAACTAGCCTCAGCAACGCCGGAACGGCCCCCTCGGTGTCCGTAGTGGCGTTTGTCGACACCTCGCCAGACTCGTTGTTGTCCACATCAGGAATGTCACCGAAGCCGTCTGTACCATGATATAATTTATTTATGTGCGGCAGCCCTACCAGCGGTGCGTGGGAGCCGGCGTAAACAGGAATGTCCGTGCGGTCGGCAACTCTCAAGAGACGCCAAACATTTCGGCCTACCTGGTCAACGGACGCGTTGCCGTAAACCGTCGTGATTGCGACGAGGTCGACGTCGCTACGCGCCAGAATCATCAGGATCGCCTGGGCATCATCGACGCCGGCGTCACAGTCGACGATAAAAAGCTGCTTTCCTTCACACGCACTGCTTATATGGACGGCCATCGTTAACAGTGATCGTACGACGGTGATCCAAGGTTAATGTTCGGGCAAGTGTTAGCAGACAGCACTATATTTAGTGTTGTTGTTGACATAAACAGTTAAAAAACTTTGAGATGCTGTAAAAAGTAGCTGTTCTCATATAGCCATACGCATTAGAGTGCTAGACAAGTGCTCTCGAGAGCCAATGTCACCCACTTGTCCTCACTGTAGCCGTCCCTTGTCAGACGTAGGCCTACAGCATGTCGGTGGCTAGCAGCCGCTGTCCATGTTTCAGTTGGGATGAGTACCTGCCAACTCTCCCGGAAATTATGGGAGTCTCCTTGACTTTAGGTGTATCTCCCGGAATACAGGCAAATTTCCCGGACTTTCACTTAAAATGTCCAACAGCACTGCTCACAGGCCCGTAGCCGTGAACCCCGTGAACCCCTTTTTTGTGAAGCCCCCTTTTTATGAACCCCCTTTTTCTAAAATGTGAACCCCCCTCAAATTTGCATCTTTAAAATGTGAACTAATTGTATTCCAAGTTTCTCAGAAGCGTTACCCCCCCCCCCTCCTAAAAGCTGCTGGAAGTTGTTCAAGTATTACAAGGAATGCCAAGGTGAACCCTTATATATTAAGTGATTATCATTGAATGTATGGGAGCCTGGATGAGGGGCCTGTTTCAAATGCCATGTGTGAAAAGGGCAGTCACTAGAGGAATGTGTGTCAAAGGACCATCGCAACCAGTTAGCCATACAGAAGGACTTCACACTCCTCGTGGGGTAACAAATACACAAGAAGCCAGTTTTACACCAAACGCAAAATTATATGAGTCGTAATTGTAGTCACTCAGAGGTGACAGGTGCAGACAAAATACTGGTAAATGAACGGGTGACGATTATTATCAATTGTGAGCATATAAATTAAGCCATATAAAATAATTCATGATTTCTCATCAGAAATCAGTTAAAAGTAAAAGAGAGGTGCGGATTTTTATTTTTAGTATGCTGATTAAGGTAACTACAGACAGTTAAAGAGGCTATTTTCAACAATCAACAATTTAAGATGTGTAGCGAGTGTATTTCTTATAAGCTGTAAACTTGGTAGGCAAACTCATCTGGCTTAACACAAATCACAATTTCCAATTATTGCGCTGGAACGCGAATTTCGATGAATAATTCTATGTCCAATACAAAATAAAATTTAGTTTCACCTATTTTAAAATGCGCGTGCTGATGAGAAAGTGTGTAATTGTGCGGCTGTATGCTTCACCTATTTAGGAACACAGGCCCGTAGCCAGCTTTTCACATTTTACCAATTCAGGCTCCAGAAGGCGCCACAAGTTCATGTGGGGTTATGTTTTTTCACAATGCAGAGGACCCTACACGTTCAGGTGGGGGCTCATAATGCAGACATTTTACATTTCTAACTTGAAGAACAATGAAGTTGGTGTGAGATTGATGGACCATGTGGTTTCGTCTTATATTCGTTCATGTTATAATATACAAACACCACATTAGTATCTCCAGCAGGTCCATAACGAAGTCGTTTTGGGTGTGCGTTTTCAGACAAAGTGGGAGTCATATGAGGTATGTGGAGATTTGTCGCTTTTTTGTGGTTTTGTTTGTCTGATTAAACTAATTTACACCCACTTGTATTCATAAAAGCGAACTCGCGGTGATAGGATATTACTGAATATATGACTGAATTATTTGCTCGAAACCCTTCGCCGTGTATGCAATTATTTTGTATATGTTCATATTAATATAATAAACGAGGCACCGAGGAGTGTGTGTGTGTGTCCAAGTTATTTTTCAGAATAAACAGTTAACATTTACAATCTGGTTTTCACTAAATTAATACATCATATTTATCTGATCTGATATGCAAAAATTCCATAATTTATCAAAAACATAATTAAGTTAGTAAATTAACAAACCTTTATAAATCATGCCCTGTAAAGAGAAGATTAGAACAATTATTGTCCTCTTGTGGAATTTGAATTAAATTCTAGGTGTCAAACAGTAAAGTACCATAACATGTACACCAAACTGACTCCAGGAAACACTAACTGTATTTCACAACTATACAGAACACAAAATGGACATAATAATAAAGGCTCCCCTTTCTGAGAACTACAAACATGCATCTAGCAACCACATTATTTCGGCTACCATACAGCCGCACAATTACACACTTTCTCATCAGCACGCGCATTTTAAAATAGGTGAAGCAAAATTTTATTTTGTATTGGATAAATACAATTATTCATCGAAATTCGCGTTCCAGCGCAATAATTGAAAATTGTGATTTGTGTTAAGCCAGATGAGTTTGCCTACCAAGTTTACAGCTTATAAGAAATACACTCGCTACACATGTTAAATTGTTGATTGTTGAAAATAGCCTCTTTAACTGTCTGTAGTTACCTTAATCAGCATACTAAAAATAGAAAGCCGCACCTCTCTTTTACTTTTAACTGATTTCTGATGAGAAATCATGAATTATTTCATATGGCTTAATTTATATGCTCACTATTGATAATAATCGTCACCCGTTCATTCACCAGTATTTTGTCTGCACCTGTCACCTCTGAGTGACTACAATTACGACTCATATAATTTTGCGTTTGGTGTAAAACTGGCTTCTTGTGTATTTGTTACCCCACGAGGAGTGTGAAGTGTGAAGTCCTTCTGTATGGCTAACTGGTTGCAATGGTCCTTTGACACACATTCCTCTAGTGACTGCCCTTTTCACACATGGCATTTGAGACAGGCCCCTCAACCAGGCTCCCATACATTCAATGATAATCACTTAATATATAAGGGTTCACCTTGGCATTCCTTGTAATACTTGAACAACTTCCAGCAGCTTTTAGGAGGGGGGGGGGGGTAACGCTTCTAAGAAACATGGAATACAATTAGAGGTTCATATTTTAAAGATGCAAATTTGAGGGGGTTCACATTTTAGAAAAAGGGGGTTCATAAAAAGGGGGCTTCACAAAAAAGGGTTCACGGCTACGGGCCTGTGAGCAGTGCTGTTGGACATTTTAAGTGAAAGTCCGGGAAATTTGCCTGTATTCCGGGAGATACACCTAAAGTCAAGGAGACTCCCATAATTTCCGCGAGAGTTGGCAGGTATTCATCCCAACTGAAACATGGACAGCGGCTGCTAGCCACCGACATGCTGTAGGCCTACGTCTGACAAGGGACGACTAGGGAGCCACAGTGAGGACAAGTGGGTGACATTGGCTCTCGAGAGCACTTGTCTAGCACTCTAATACGTATGGCTGTATGATAACTGTTACTTTTTACAGCATCTCAAAGTTTTGTAACTGTTTTCTGTAACCGACAACACTAAATATAGTGCCGTCTGCTAACACTTGCCCGAACATTAAAGGGGAAATGAAACGATTGTACAACCACAGCTCAAACATAAGAACATACCATTTACAGTACATGTCACCATGATTTGACAAATACAGAGTCACGGTATATTTTAAATAATTTTTCGAACGTAGCTACTATCGGCACAGGGCGCCGCCATCATGTTCCAGGAGCGTATGGTTGTACATCCGGTTTGATTGGCGAGATGTCTCCCAAAGCTGTATACAGCAATTCGATAGGCGACGCAGCATAGCTCTCAGAAAAACCGACGAAACGCATACAAACACATAAAAACAGAAAAATTTAATGCACTGCATGGCTACTAGATATACTATAAATGTTAGTAAGCAACTTTTCACATACTTCCACAGAAGGATTCCAACAGAAAAAAAACAATTTTAGATGATGAATTTCACGTGTTCGCCGCCGACAAGATTGGCAAAAGTCTGCGGTGGTCACTTTCGAACGCCGATTGCAAGCCTAAATACGAAAGTGACGAGCATAAAAAGACATTGAACGTCGAAACATAATTCTTGGTTAAAGTCACAGGTCCATCTTCAGTCGATTTGTTTACATATAACTATGCACCGATGAAGTAAAATTAAACGAAATCGACCTGGAAGCGCGACATTATTGCCTTATTTGGAGGGTGAAGCTGCGCGTAGGAAATGACAAGCCGAAACCAACTCTTCTGAAGCTGGATATAAATGTGTTTGTTTAAATGCAAGGAGTAAACAAAAGAAATGAACTAAACATTATGGTAGAAGATATTGACCCTCATATAATAGGTATAACCGAATCCTGGACCACCACCGATATATCAGATGCTGAATTGGGACTGACAGGGTATGTAATGTTTAGAAAAGATAGAATAGGAAGAAAGGGAGGTGGAGTTATTTTATATATTAAAGAATCTATTCAGGCTTATGAAATAAAATTAGAAAGAGAAGCAGATTGCGAAGAAGCTGTTTGGTGTAACATAGTTACAGGAAACTCAACGTTAACAGTTGAGTTAGTTTATCGAAGTCCAAACATAAGCATAGAAGAGAATGAACAAATACAAAACGCTATAAGGGAAGTAAGCAAACGGGACTGTATTATTATGGGGGATTTTAACCATGGGCATATACAATGGAAATCTCTACAGAGTATGGGGAGAGAGGACCACAAGTTTTTAGTTTTAGTTCAAGATACATTCCTTTCTCAACATGTGCTAGAACCAACCAGGGGTGAGAATGTGTTGGACATAGTTTTGTCCTCACAGAATGAATTAGTTGACAATGTCAAGATATGTGAGCCACTGGGGAGTAGCGATCACAACCAGATACATTTTACCATCAAAGTAAAATCAGAAAGGAATAGCAAAAGCAGTATAGGAGAAATTTCCACAAAGGAAGGTATAAGGACATGAGGAAATATTTAGCAAAGATAGACTGGAATAAGACACTGAAAAATAAGACGGCAACAGAATGCTGGAATATATTAAAGAGTGAAATTAAGTGCATAATCGATCAATTTGTACCCTTCAAAAAACAAGGAAAACGGTCCAAAAAGAAACACTTATCGAAAGAAGGCATTAGAAAAATTAAGTATAAACAAATGATGTGGAAGTCATATAGATGTACTGGAAATTATGAAGACTACAACAATTATAAAGAAGCACTTAACCAAGCTACAGCTGAAATTAGAAATTCAAAGAGAAGCCATGAACAACAATTAGCTAGTAATATAAAACATGACAGCAAGAGTTTTTATGCGTATGTTCGAAGCAAACAGAAAGTTCAAGATAAGGTCGGTCCTCTAGAAGATAGTGCTGGATATATAATATCAGAGGGATTCATAATGGCAGAAGACCTGAATGAGTACTTTAGTTCAGTGTTTACCAGGGAAGATATTAGTTCACTGCCAATACCAGAGGCTAAGTTCAAGGGGACAGATTCAGACTATTTAGGACAATTAATTGTAACCCCGGAAATGGTAGCTAAGAAAATAAGGGCTATGAAGGATAATAAATCACCTGGAGTGGATGGTATTCCACCCAAACTACTATTGGAAATTGTAGAACAAATTAGCATACCACTTGCAACAGTTTTCAACTTGTCATTAGAAGAGGGAGTGGTTCCTTTAGAATGGAAAGATGCAAACATTATACCGTTATTCAAAAAAGGTTCGAGAAACAAGTCAGAGAACTATAGACCAGTGAGTTTAACATCAGTGATTTGTAAATTATTAGAAAGACTAATTAAAGATCACATGGTGGATTTTCTTGTTAAACAAAACTTGATAAACCCATCTCAACATGGTTTTTTTAAAGCGAGGTCATGCTTAACAAATATGTTGTTTTTTGGAAGACATCACTAAGTGGGTAGATGAGGGATCACCAGTAGATATCGTCTACTTAGATTTTCAAAAAGCTTTTGACAAAGTACCACATCAAAGATTACTGCTTAAACTAAAGGCCCATGGCATAGGAAATGGTATAATAAACTGGATAGAACAATGGCTGATTGACAGAAGACAACGTGTAGTAGTTGATGGGGAGGCTTCAAACTGGAAATCGGTATTGAGTGGTGTACCACAGGGATCAGTATTAGGTCCTATATTATTCTTAATATACATCAACGATTTGGATGATGAAATAACAAGCAGTGTTGAAATTTACGGATGATACAAAAGTGTTTAGAAGGATTAAAAATTCAATTTTGGGAAATGTAAATGCCTCCACATAGGACATGGGAACGAAGAAGTAGAATATACAATGGGGGATACTGTACTAAGTACTACTGTAAAAGAAAAGGACTTAGGGTTAACCGTTAGTGCTGATATGAAGATTTCAGAGCAGTGCGGAATTGCAGCTTCAAAGGGAAATCAAATCCTTGGATTAATTAGGCGAAACATAACGTATAAGGAAAAAGAGCTAATAATACCGCTGTACAAAACAATAGTTAGGCCTCATTTAGAATATTGTATTCAAGCGTGGAGGCCATATCGCAGGAAGGACATAGATATGCTAGAAAGAGTGCAGAGGAGAGCAACTAAAATGATACCAAATCTGAAGGATCTTAGTTACGAAATACGCCTAAAAAAATGCGGTTTAACAACCTAGAGACCAGGAGATTGAGAGGAGATCAGATAGAAGTGTTTAAAATATAGAAGGGTTATGAAAATATTGATAGAAATATGTTTTTCTCAGTTAAGAAAGATAGAAGGACTAGAGGACATGATCTTGCATTAGCAAAGGAGCAGAGTAGATTGGATATAAGAAAGTTTTCATTTTCACAAAGGACTGTAAATGAATGGAACAGATTACCTGCTGATTGTGTGGGTGCTAGTAGTGTGAATATGTTTAAAAATAAAATCGACACATACCTCAGACGGGCGGGATACACATAGATAAAAGGGTCGGACTCTCGATAAGCCAAAGGCTTCCTTGTCCACCTGCTACCTAGAGTTAATTCTCTGGGTGGCAATCTTGTTAAATCTTGTTGCCAAGGTGACTCGGTACTCACGAGTTCCGTCAGGTATCATTACAACCACTATATATTCCCACAGTTCTAGTTCAAAGTCTGCATATACACAAATATGACGTATATAAAATTGAAATGTAATAAGAAATGTGAATGTGATAAAGTACAAATGCGTGTGAATACTATGATATAATTGGGAATAATGAGTGCTTGTAATCCGCCGATTTAGTTTACGGCAATTCGTGCCGGCGTGTTGCTACGTCTGAATACCGCAACGTCTACATCTACGAGTCTATGCTATCGACTTAGTTGTTGGTGGGGGGAATAACCTTCAAAATAATTACAAAAATAAATGTCAGCTACAGTAGCCAGTATAACGTTTTGCGAAATAATGTCTTCGTCTATTAATCAACATTAGTCACAGTCCGGACCAAGCCCTGTCAGTCATGTATTGTAGGCATTGCCATTGCATTGGAATGTATTAATTTAAAAGAAATAGTTAAAGACAAATATTATTGAAGTTGGACTGCTCAAATACTATAAAATGTAACCGCATTTAATTAAGTGACATTACAAGTATTTAAATCCTTAAAAATATTTGTTATACAGTCAATAGCATACAACAAAACACTATAGTAATATCTGATAGAATTAGTTATTGGCATAGTAAGTAGGTTCACATCAGTCAACTAAAGTTAATCACCATGTAGGCCTAATACTAATTTGTGTCTCAAATATTGGCTTGTAACAATTGACCCTGAATTGATGCTCCAGTTTTGAGGCGACAATTTAGTAAGCATGCTATCATACTAACTTTTTTCCTGATATAGATTGCATGACTGCAAACACCAATGTATGCTTTTAATAACAAGGATATCGTATATAATTTATTTACTTTTGAATGTAAGCCTAACAAGGAAGAAAGGAAATAACGTCACAGAAAAAAGCCACAAAGATTAATAAATATATATTTTGTATTTATAAAGTTCAAATGTTAAACACATTTGAGTGCACATGCATTTTAATTATGAAAATTAAAGATAACACACATATATCCACACATTTTTTTTTATATTAATATTTGCAAGATTGTGTCATTTTGTTCATAATATATAACAGAAGTATCCACACAACCATAGGGCCTAATACCGAGCGCAAACTTCGAAGGATCCAGCGAAGGATTTAGCACGCGAGATGACATCGTCCCTCGTGGTAATACAAATGTCACTTGTAGTGCTGTCACGCCATCGAACTGTAGCGTCAAAACATAAAGGAAGCCAGTGGTCGTGTCGCCAGTGCAACACTTTGTTGATGCAGTAGTTAATACTGACAATACTGTTGTCCCATTGAACATTCACCATGACCGTGGGTATGCAAAGTTGCCATCGCAGTCTACCACGCCTTCTCCAACTGACCCTGACCATGACAGTTCTGTCACTATTGACGACCCTTCGGATGTCCCAGTCTCACTATCGCCATCTTCAGACGATTCTGTCTGCAACAGCGAGAAGAGAAACATTGAAGCGAGTTATGCAGAATATGTTGTAGCATGTGACAGCGATATCACTAATGATGACTCAAGCGGTTCTTACACTAATGGGAAAGAGAGAAAGTTTGCCATTTGGAAGAAAAACATAATTTCACTTTTCTGCACCTGCTAAAACACCAAACTGCAACAAACCACTTATATCAAAGCCTAGCATCACAGTGACTGGATTTGCAGTGGTTGTGACCACAGAATGTGTTGATGGCCACTCGTTCATGTGGCACTCGCAACCCAAGATTGGTAACATTTATGAGAGTAACTTGTTGATAGCAAGCGTCCTCTTCCTGACTGGACATTCATTCATTGTGTACAATTTGGTCAACCTAATGAACCTATGTGCCTTGTCACCCGCCAGTGCTACAACATACAGCGGGCATACATACTGCCAGAGATAGAGGACATGTGGACATGCCATTCAGAGGCCATCATGTCAGCTCTGGCCGGACAAAGCGTGGTCGCATCAGGCGATGCAAGATATGACAATTCAGGACACAACGCTACATTAGGCATTTACTTCATCATGGACACTGACAGCCAACTCATCATTTCTCAAGAAACTGTTCAGGTCACAGAGGTCAAGAACAGTTACTGGGTGGAAATGGAGGGCTTGAAACGCTGCTTGGACAACCTGACTGACCATGGCGTGAAGATCACCACACTTGCCACTGACAGATATCCCAGCATTAGAAAGAAATAAAGGTTGTTGTCTGCCAAGAAAATTGAGGTTGTCCCTTCGATAGGCACAATTGCCAACAACCTGTGGTATTGCGCATCAGCTTGTGGTGGTGATCCCTGCTTGATGAAGGAGATGTGGATCTCGCTCCTCCATCACATCAGGAATTCCATTCATGGACAGCATGCGCAGAGTTGTACCGGTAGTGCAGTCATGCAACGTATACACAACAAGAAGTGAAAACAACACTGAAGGTACAGAAGCCTTCACTGTTCAGAAGGCTATACTGGACTGTTGCCTACTGTATGATGTAGAGAGCGTTACGAAGTGCGTTAACACTGGTGAACTGGAGAGCTTACATGCCCTCTTCCTCAAGTATGCACCCAAGTTCAGCTGTCAAGGCATCATAGCCCGACTCCACTTGGCCACCATTGACCACAACACAAATACAAGGTAAGGCTTGGGATATCAATAGTGTTAACATTTGATGTTACAAAATAATGTATTGGTTGCTTGACAAAGCTGCACATTTTAGAAATCCAGCATTGCATTAGGAAATAAACTGAAATGGCTGAACATCCCTGCCTGTACTCAATAGCAAAACAATGTTAGGAATACAGTTTCGAAAATACAATCTCACTGCACAAGAGTATGCATGCAAACAACAGATAACATAATTAAAATTGAGGACATTTGTTTACTGTTACTTGAATTGTTTAATTATATATAAATGGAATTGGAATGGTATGCTTTGGAATTGCTTATTGAAATATAAACTTATGCATATATAAATTATATATATATATATGATTCAATAATAAATATTTGAATGTATTATGGAATTGGAATTCCTTGGAAGTTGAAATTGAAAAGGATGGCAGAATTCGGAACCGATTAATAAATGACATTAGCCGTTTGATTGAGAGAGAGAGAGAGAGAGAGAGAGAGAGAGAGAGAGAGAGAGAGGAGAGAGCGAACGAGCAAGAGCATACAAGCAAGCTGTTTGGTTTACTGTGTGCATGCATATAGCCAGCTATTCTTCAGATATTTCTATTGTTATACTGATTTTAAATTTATCATTTGTTCAATCAGCGGGAAATGATGAAAACAGCAGACAACAAGCTACGGTATCAGCTGCAGTATTCAAAGTCTGCTGGGTATGTAGTGAAGAAAGTGATGGCGTCAAAGGACTACAGCTTTCGAGGAGAAATTCTAGAGGGCATTGCAGCTAGATGCACGAGTGGCCCAAAGCTGTGAAGTGTGCTCCAAGTTGCGACATCGAGTAACGAGGTAACTCTAGCAGAGCATGCAGGCATAAAAAAAACCAGCAAGAGGAGGCTGTGGCAAAGCAAAGAACCCGCTTTACGGAAAACTAGTTGTATCCGTATCAATTCGGTTTAGTGCCACCAAATTGATACGACATCCAATTTCAAATGACAATGGATTTCTATGCTTAAATAACATTGTTTGAACATCACTGGCAGAAATAGAGAAACGTTTTAGGCAAAGTGCATTCTCATTACTGTATAGGACCTCCTAAAGTAAGGAACATCCACTTGAAAGTTTGTATCCTAGTTGTGGTATGCAATGTGTTTTATTAGACACTATTCGATGTAGGGAACTTTGGGTATATGTAATTTACTGGAATAGTTTAACCAAGTCCAAACATGTTACTTATAGTGAGTTTATTTCAACAGACCACCATTTCTCAAACATCACACTGAACTGTACATGTATTTGTTCATATGACTCACTGTACACTTTTAATGTGGCTTCTAGGACGTGTGTCACAAAAATTATTAGGGCCATTACCATTAAAACTGGACTGTTACCATCAAGTTTAGTAAAAGTAAAGTGCCATCTTACAACACAATATATATTTTGTGTTTAATCTGTATGTTTTAGCCAGTATTATTAAAGTGTACTACAAACTAATGAAGCAGCAAAGGATTCAGCTATACTTTTTTTTATATATTCATACTTCATTGTTAGTACTACATTTGACATTATCACAAAACAACATCTCAAAAAGTACTTAATAAGAATAAGAACACTTATGTAGTGCCATAAATATAGATAAATCCATTTGGAGGCACTTGATAGAAACTAGTACTACAAGCTTTGAATCTGTATCTTGAATAATAATACTTGTTTTCTTGACACATGGCCCTAGTGTTGAAAGTTGAAACCCACAATTATGTAAAACTGGAACTGTAATGGAATATTTTGTATGTAATAATTTTTGTATCACAATATCTGATCATAATGATGACCCATATCATCAATAAACGTGTTACTTATTGATGTACTATATGTGCACAGGACTGACACAGACCCACATTGTAATACAGATTAAATTAGATTAAAATGTGTCACCGTGTGAAGTGAATCAACTGAAAGAAACATTGAAAACTGGTGTGTGAATTTGACTAATGCATTGGCACAGTCTGCCATGTAGTCTTATTTATTTGTGAATTGTTTTTCCATATGAATAAACTATTGATATATTTCATGTTGGCTTCAGTATTACAAATCGAATTATGAACAGGGACATGCAAGACACTACAGATCACATTGTTGTTGCCAAAAATGGGATAAGAAGGCACCAAGTAATTCATTCTACCTTTTGGTCAATAATAATAATCTTACTTATCCAGGGTTTTTATTTTCACTGTACACTCACCTGTATAGTGCAATGTCCATAGCTTAAATTTTCACAAACCCCATTCACTTCTGGATACAGTGCAGGCTGGTATAACACGTCTGTTGCCTTTTCCAAGTCTCTCCCTTGACCACAACATGAAGTGACGATATGCGGCTAATCGAATCAATCGAAATGTTCTGAAAGTTCATTTATTTGCATTAGTTGATAATACACAACCGTTATCTTCTAATTATTGTTATACTGGCAAAACTGTGTGTTTTATCAATATCACATCATGAATTCGGTGAATTGGTTCATTTGTTTGTGAAGGGCTGTAATAATTATGATTGTAAGACTACATTTCATGATGTGGTCTTGATAAGACACACACATAATATATATAACATTTTTATTATATTAAAAACTCCACTTAAATATTTTTGTATCAATAATACATTGCACAATGTCCTGATTATGCATCTATTAATGCATGGTAGTGTGCAATTTGTCTACATTTTTATATAAATTAAGCAAGTTGCTTGAACACTTTTAAATAGAGAATTAAACAACTGTATAAAAAGGATGCACACGTCCTGTCAAGAATAAAAGTAAGTTTATTAAGAAAATGATCAAAAATTGTTTGATGAAAATCATAGACATAGTATTTTATGAAGATTGAGTGAACCTGAACATTTTAGGTGGGAACAAGTATAATTACTCTATTTAAGTTTGAAATAGTTATTGCTAGAATAATTATTCGATACCTGTTGAACTACGTAGTACTTACCTACTAGCTATTGGTCGAATCAACAAGTCTGCACGCAAATCATACAATGACAACAGACTGACTTCCAAGTTCCAATACCGCCCTGTTGGTGCAAACCGTTTCGAAGTCGTCACTCATAGTCGGTAATGACACTAAATCTAATGCAGGCATCTGCAAAGTCTGTCATACGGTGCTGTACGGCAGCTATATCCCTACAGCACAGCAACTCGATGTGCGTCGACATTGGGACGCAGACAGTGTCCACACAAACACCATGCGACATTATTAAGTCGCGTAACGTCTTCGTCGTCGATAGACCAACTGTCACTGTCCGACTCCCACAACTAAACCTGACCCGGGGCCGGACATTATCGGACCGTGGATCGCACACTGTCACTGGGTGAAACCCGTATGGCACAGGCCCTTTGACGCTTTGTGTGTGTCAACCGTATCAACCGTAATTTCCGAGTGACAAGTCGAACTAGAGTCTTCATCTGTCGTATCGATTTTCTCCCCAAGTGATACGGAAGTTTAAAAAATCACTTTTAATAACTCGTCTCTACCAAAATTCTTCGACGTCTTTGTCAACAAAATAAAAATATTCCCGGTATGCGCGCGCATCTAATATTCTGAACTTTGCTTTGAAAACCCCGCCCCCTTCTGGCAGCTAAAATCTTCGTTCGGGAAGTGCGACTTTAACAACGATTTCATTGGTTATAAATCGTTGCCATTTAATTTCACCTTTTTATTTCGAACGCGTATACAAGTTATTTGTTGACCTATAGAACGCCTATCGTGTATAATAGGGCACC
The DNA here is from genome assembly GCA_963995525.1 of Escarpia spicata. NCBI lineage: Eukaryota > Metazoa > Annelida > Polychaeta > Sabellida > Siboglinidae > Escarpia > Escarpia spicata. The sequence continues at coordinate 36,814,673 of OZ023210.1, forward strand.
ATATCTTTGTTTTCGCACAGAAATGTCTACTAATGAAGTAAACAGAAAAACCCCGAAATTTAACATTGATTAGATAGGAGTGAATCAAACCACTCGCTTGGAATAAAGATGGCGATACGCAGTGCTCTATAGCGACAATTTAGGTATCGAACAAAATCGTTTTTTTAGTTTGTCTTATAACTGAGTACGTTTCTGTTAACATTAATGTATACTTATATAGTATATATTTAAGTATGTAGCATGAAACAGCTGCATTTCATTTCCCCTTTAACCTTGCATCATCGTCATACGATCACTGTTAACGATGGCCGTCCATATAAGCAGTGCGTGTAAAGGAAAGCAGCTTTTTATCGTCGACTGTGACGCCGGCGTCGATGATGCCCAGGCGATCCTGATAATTCTGGCACGTAGCGACGTCGACCTCGTCGCAATCACGACGGTTTACGGCAACGCGTCCATCGACCAGGTAGGCCGAAATGTTTGGCGTTGTACCGAAATATTTCGTCTTGAAATATATGGTCGATTTTCAATTGTGCGCATGCGCGGTGCCCTATATGGGTAATATTGAGTCACGTGCAAATTTCCCGGCAAGCTTACTGAAATATTTTGGGGTAAGACCACATTAAGGATTCGTCCGCCGAAAGAGTGCCCTTGAAAATACCGTTTTGGTGTCATGTGTGAATTTTGTTCGAGCACTTTGGCATGGCACATGTCAGTCCAGTGGATACTAAATGTACTACTACATTAGATATTTCACGAGGTAGCAATAAACATACGCTAGTCGCTCGCGTATTCGCACAGTGGTTATTTTGCAGAACGCACCAATATTTCAAAATCCTTCACCAGATTGGGGCGAAATTGAGGGGTGTCAGGTTTGGGTGGATTTTTCTGAAAACTGAGGTATGAGAATTTTACGAGTTTTCCACAGCACTTGTGTCAATGGAGGTTAAATATGCTGTGAAATTTTCAAGAAAATTGTTCGTCAAATTTAGCAGGAAATGAAGGAAACGTTATAATGGCCGCCTATGTAAAATTTAAATGTGGTCTTACCCCAGTCGTTGGATGTTGCAGCGTGGCCAGGTGACTGTAAGTGTACGTTCTGAATGACACTGGAATTACCATTTGCATTGGACTAATGTATTTTTTACATGTACACCTGCAGGGTTAGAGCTATGGTTGGACGTGGTCGCTGTACCCATCTGATCTGTCATTCTGTGGCCCACACACGGATAGCCTAGGGCTAGGCTCTAGCGTGTTCACTGACACTGTCAGTGTCACTGACTGACACTTGCATGACATCCATGCCCCCCCCCCGGCTGCAACACTTCTTCCCCTTTGTTTAGGTTTAGCCTTAGGCTAATGCTAGGCACACACCAACCGACTAAGGCCGACTTGAGTTGGCAGTCGGCGCAAAAAGCAGTTGGTGCTAAACGCCAATTAGTTCCGCCGACTAGCGCCGACTTCTGCCCGCACACACCAGCCCGCACACACCAACCGATCCTTGTGGAAAACAAATCCACTATAAATACGCGTGTTTACCCATTTGGTGTTAGTAGTATATAGAGTCCACACACCCTAGCCCCGCCCCTTTTTAGACCTAACTACGTGCATAAAAAACGTCCTTATCTTTTTCGGGAACCTAGTTATAAAAAAAAGATCAAAGGGTTTTGTGTAACCCGAGAGAAATCGGGAACCTACTTATAAAAAACGTGATTGATGGCCTGTCACTTTTGATTTATAATAGTAAAGCGCCATCTAGTGGTTAATCCAGTAACTGATAATATTAAGGCGCCATCTAGCGATTAACCCAGTTTACCCCTAGCGATCAACGTCCCAAGCGATCAACGACTAGCGATCAAAGCGTATATAACCGAGATAAAACCACTCGTAGACGCCGGCGCCGGATTAGCTCTCCTGGGAGCGCGTTCGACTAGGGATCGAAAGATTTCGGGTCCGAATCCGTACGTCGGCACCTTTTTAGATGCGTCATCTGTGACTATATAAGCGGTGTCGGTAGCGGTTTATCGGTAGTAGTCATGTTGTCGTCGGAACCTATAAAGTTTGGCGGCTCGCGCTCCTTCTTGTCGAATATGTACAGGTGCCGATTGACGGCGTACGGTCGGGTCTTCCGATCCGTCGAGCACGCCTATCCGTATAGGAAAGCCCTATTCAACGAAGACCTCGCATGCGCCGCGTGTATCAAAAGAGCGCGATCGCCCTACGTAGCGAAACGACTCAGTTCGAAAAAAGAGAACGGGAACCGAATGGAACGTCGTTAGGGTCGCTTGTATGAAGGGCCTGTTGATGTGTAAGTTCGGCGGGGAGTTGAAGGCCGATCTGTTGGCCACCGGGGACGCCGAATTGGTGGAGTGGGTGCCGAGTAGGGAGGGTTTCTGGGGTACCAGGATTGGGGACGTTGAGGGAGAGAACAAGCTCGGTAAACTGTTGATGGAGGTGCGCGACGTTTATAAAGACGCGTAAAAAACATCAGCCAGTATCAGTCGTGAAAATGGGCGGACCGTTGTTGAAGCATCCGTTTACGTGTATAGTATCAGGGCCTACGGGATGCGGTAAGACGACGTTCGTCGACCGTCTGATACGATGCGCTATGATCGATCCGGCGCCCGAAAAAGTCCTGTGGTGTTACGGGCAGTGGCAGACCGCCTACGCGTCTATGTCTCCGGAAATAGAGTTCATAGACGGCCTGCCGACTACGACGTATTTAGACGGTAAAAAGAGGACGCTTTTAGTACTCGACGACCTCATGGAGGAAGCCGATAGCGGGGTGACGGCGCTATTTACTAAAAAAAGTCATCATTGTAATACGTCGGTCGTACAACTCCGACAGAACATGTTTCCGAAAGGGGGAGAAAACCGCACAATCAGCCTGAACGCCCAATACTTAGCGCTATTTAAGAACCCCCGAGACGTTGGTCAAGTAGGTCACCTAGCGAAACAGATGTATCCGGGAGAGGTCAAGTACATGATAGAGTCTTTCAAAGACGCGACGTCGACGGCGTACGGCTATCTCTTCGTCGACCTGAAACAGGAAACGGAAGAGTACATGCGCCTACGTACGTGTATATTTCCGGACGACCCCCTTCAGTACGTCTACGTACGGAAGGGTGGTCAACTATAAGTAGAGAGGGATGTCGCCGCGTACGCATTAGTCGGTATGACGGGAAGACGCGCGGTGGTAGCGGCGAAGCGACGACCGAAGGCGGCGACGACGTTTTCGGAGCAACGCCTGAAGAGACACATTTTCGCCCTGCAGTTGATGGATAGACATAAGCGGAACATCGATCTGCGAAAAGCCGTTCTCGCCCACTCGGAGGTCGGTCTCATATGTAGTCTATGCGATTGCGCGTACAATATTCTGAGAGGGAACGTGAAGGTGTCGCCGAAGCAGAAACGCGTGTTGACGAAATACAGAGATCACCTGCGTGACTTGGTCAACAAACGAATTCCGGTGAAGCGGAAGCGAGCCATCTTGCAAACGGGGGCGGGTGGTTTTCTGACGGCCCTGCGAGCACCGTTCTCCTACCACTACTCAAACAGTTCATCGGGGGTTAATCGATGCAGTACGCGAAGAAGATGGCGTTGGTCGACCCGCGATTGGTGGAAAGTCTCCTTCAACCGCAGCAGCCGTCGTCGAGCAGCACGCCCCGATCACGTGTACTGAGTAGCCTGGACAGCGACATGAAAGATATTCTAGAGCGATCGGATTTATCCGAACGCGATAAGGTGGTGTCGTACAATCAGCTGCTGAGTCGCTACAACACTATAGAGGCGGCTCGAACGGCGCAACCGGTACGCGTGTCGATGGTCAACGCCGACGGCGGCGAGATACCACAGCCCACGGCGGCGGCGCCGCCGCCATCGTCGGAGGCCGTAGAGCGCGAAATCGTAGCCAGCATGCCGAAAACGCTGAAAGGGAAGGCGAGTCTACTTATCGCGAAAATGAAAGCCGATCCCTTGTGTCGATGGAACGAACGCGGCGAATTCGTGTACGACGGTAAAACGATCGCGGGGAGTAACATGGTCGATCTAGTGAACGATCTCATGCGAACGAGAACGAAGACGACGCAGCCCCTAGGATGACGCGCTTTCGGGTTGAGTATGAAGGGTATGAATATTCCTATGGAGTTCGTCGGCAACCCGCGCTATCGGGAGTACATGGAGCGACGGCGGCGGCGGTCAAGAGAAGAGGAGGAGGCGGGATCGGTCAGTTCAGCGGGGAAGGCGGTACGAAGATGAAGTTCTAGAAAGAGAGCGTTGGACGTGTGGGAATCGATGTGACGATGACGTCGATACAACGAACGGTCGCCGTCGTCGGTCTCATCGTCATCGCGGTTATCACTCTCTATATAATATTCGTCGTTCATTGGTCGTCGTCGTCGTCGTCATGGTGTCCGGGTGGAGTCGTCGTCGTCGTCCAAAACGAAACCTTCGAAAACGAAACGACGACGACGACGACGACGCTGAACTGAATGAACTCTACTTCGATCCGAAACGGGCGGGGAGTTACGGAGGTGTCGACGCGTTGCACCGGGCGTCAAAGGGGGGACGACGACGACCGGATGTCGAGAGGTGGCTAGCGGCGCAGGACGCTTATACTCTACACAAACCGGTTAAAAGACGTTTCAAACGACGTTGCGTCATCGTGGGCGGTCAAAACCAGCAGTGGCAAGCTGATCTGGTCGATCTGATTAGGTTAACAAAAACACAACGACGGTATAACATTTCTATTGACGGTCATCGACGTGTTTTCGAAGCGGGCGTGGTGCGTTCCGTTGAAGAATAAGTCCGGCGCATCGCTCGTCGCGGCCTTCGCGCGTCTGCTGAACGACGCGCCGCCGAACGCGCTGCAGACCGATAAGGGGACCGAGTTTCTGAACCAACCCCTGCAAACGTTCCTAAAGAGTCGCGGCGTTCATCATTTCGTGACGCATAACGAGGAGACTAAAGCGGGCGTCGTGAAACGATTCAATAGGTCTTTGAAAACGCGCATGTGGCGTTATTTTACGAAACACGAGACGCTGCGCTACGTAGAGGCGTTACCGGATTTCGTGCATTCGTACAACAACGCCTATCATCGAAGCATCGGTAGGACGCCGGCGAGCGTCGACGCGACGAATCAGGAGGACGTATGGCAACGCCTGTACGGCGGCGGCGGCGGCGGTAGGGAGAAAAAACCGAAACTTCGCGAAGGAGATCGCGTGCGTATCAGTAAGACGAGGGGTCAATTCAAAAAAGGATACATGCCTAATTGGAGCGAGGAGCTCTTCACCGTCGTAGAGGTGCATCCATCCGAACCGCCCGTTTATCGCCTGAAGGTCGACGCCGGGACACCGGTAGAGGGCGCCTTCTACGAACAGGAAGTACAACGCGTAGTCGTTCCGAAGGACAAACTGTATCGAGTGGAGGCGGTTCTGCAGCGGCGTCGTCGTCGCGGCGGCGGGTCGGAGGCGCTCGTGAAATGGAGCGGTTACCCGGCCTCCTTCAACAGTTGGATCGACGCCGCGGCGCTCGTGGACCTATAGCATGCGTTGGACGCGTCACGAGGAATGCTGGTGACTGCACGAGTCGTGCTTATGCAGGGGAACGTCGCTCCTCCCGTATAAGGGGCCCTGCTCTACCCGCAGACCGCAGTGGCGCGATGATGATGATCGACGAGGCGGCGGCGAGGGACGAGCAGCAGCCGAAGAAGAAGACTACCAAAGAGGACTCCGTCGACGCCGCTACTGGTTCAGAGAAGCCGACGAAGACTACCAACGAGGACTCCGTCGACGCCGTCGAGAACGCCGACGACTCCACCGTCCACGAACCCGATCCATGGCGGCTCTGCGGTAACGAATGCCCAAAGGCCGAAATCGTATTCCTCTGTCAGGTCATCGTCCTGTACTTCGTCATCGCCGTTAGTATATACAATCTGACGCGGGGGCAAGGCGACTCCAATCTGTGGACGGCGCTGTTGAGCAGCTGTCTCGGTTATCTCCTCCCGAGTCCGTCTATGAGCGGCGGCGGCGGTCGACGACGACGAGACGATGGCGGTATCGTCTGACTTTTACCTGACGCTACTGAGCAATGCGTCTATGAAGCGGCACCCAAAAAATACGTTGACGCACTACATCACGACGCTGCCGCGACGTTTTGACCTGCCTGGCGGAGAATGGGAATGCGGACTGGTGACGCTACAGTATCCGCACACGTGGTACAACGTGAGAGAGGCGGATGCCACGTTCTACCTGTCGGCGCCACGCGGTGAGATGGGTCTTTTCACGACCATGGACGGTATCGGAATATACCGACAGGGTACGATTACTCACGGTTTCTACAACAACGTTTACGTGCTACTGCGCGAGCTCAACGAGGCGCTAATGAAATTGTGTACCGATAAGGTCAAGGTGCGTCTAGAGTACAGTGGCGTCTCTAACCGAATGACGCTGCGTATGTCGGCGGGTGTCGCCTTTACCCTACCCGATACGAGCCGTCTGAAGAGCGTGCTAGGTTTCCATAAGAACGTTATCGTAAGTCCGCCGATGATGGGGCCCGAACCGGAAGTCGTCGTTATCGAGACGAGCCCCGCCGCGTACACGTACGCGTACGAAGGTCGCAATACGGTGGATATGAAGGCGGGCGTCGACACCCTGTACGTGTACACGGATCTCGTGGAATCGCGCGTCGTCGGCGACGTGTACGCGCCGCTCCTTCGAAACATCGCCGTCTTCGGTACGAACGGTAGCGTTATTTCGGAAACGTTCGACCGCGTCCAATACGTGAAGCTGCTGCGGCATCAATTCGACACGATCGAGGTCGATATAAGAGACGATTCCGGTCAACCGATACCATTCGAGCGGGGGAAGCTAGTGGCGACGCTTCACATCAGACGCTGTAAATCGAGATTGTTTTAACCACCATGCCGAATCCGTACGAGGACTACTACGTTCGACAGGTCGGCGGTCAACTACCGGTCTTCGTCGGCGGTCGGGGTCAACGAGGACACGGTCTGGGTAATATCTTCGGGAGCCTGTTTCGAAGCGTCATGCCACTTTTTAAGAGAGGCGCTATGGCGTTGGGAAAACGCGCGCTCAAAACCGGCGTGCACGTGGCGCGGGACGTCGTCGGCGGCGGCAATCTGAAAGCGTCGGTAAAACGACGCGCGAAGGAGGCCGGCGTCGATCTTCTCGACGGCCTATTGAAAGGACCGGCGCCGAAGAAGAGACGGTTGAAAAAAAGACCGCCTATAAAGAAGCCGCGTCGAACGGCGACGACCGTCAGTAGACGGAAGAGAGGGCGTCGACCGGTCGATATATTCGACGCGTAACGATGGCGTTCGTAAAGAGAGCGTGCGAGGGCGTGAAGGCCGAACTGGACCTGTTCACCGGACCGCTGACGCAGAAGAGCATCGAGAGCAGTCATTGGACCGTCTACCAACCGCTGACGGCTCTCGACGCCGGCGGTCCCATCGAGTTCCTCATTCCGGGGTCGGGTAACGACTATACGGACCTGGCGACCCTTTCCAACGTACGTCCGCTTCAAAGTGGTTCAGGGGGACGGTACCGATCTGGCGGCCGGCACCAACGTGGCGCCGGTCAACAATTTCCTCCATTCGATGTTCAGTCAAATCGACGTGTCGCTGAACGGTACGCTCGTGACGCCATCGACCAATACGTACGCGTATCGGTCCTACATCGAGACCCTGCTGAGTTTCGGTAGCGACGCGAAACGATCACATCTCACGGGGTCGTTGTGGTATAAAGACAGCGCCGGACACATGAACGCGCGCGGGGACGACAACACCGGGTTCGTAGCGCGGCGCGATCTGACGGCGGGCAGCACCGAGGTGGAGATGATGGGACACCCGCACGTCGACGCGTTTACGCTAAACCTCCTCCTACCGAGCGGCGTCGACACGAAAATACGCATGATCCAGTCGAAGGACGCCTTCGCGCTCCTGGGTGCGGCTGCCGCGCCGGGGTGGCGTATCTTGATACGCTCGATTTGCCTGTTCGTCCGAAAAGTGAAGTTGAACCCGGAAGTCCAGCTGGGTCACATCAAAGCGTGGACTTTGGGAACGGCTAAGTTTCCGATGCGCCGCGTCGACTGCAAATCGTTCTCGATAGCCGCGGGTACGCTATCGCACACGCACGAGAACCTGTACATGGGTGCGATTCCGAAACGCATAATCATGATGATGATTGGTAACGCCGCCTACAACGGAGACTACACTAGAAATCCGTTCAACGCGCAGCACAACGACATAATCTTCCTCGCGCTCTTCGTCGACGGACGTCAGGTGCCGAGCAAGCCGCTACAGCCGGACTTCCCGCACCACCGGTGCATACGAAGCTACATGAATCTCTTCGAGGCCACCGGAAAGGCGGGCGAGGACGAGGGGAACGACATATCGCGCTCGGACTTCGAAGCCGGCTATACCGTCTTCGCTTTCGACCTGACCCACGACTGTTGCAACGGGGATCATTTCAACGTCGTGCATCAGGGGAGCGTGGGCGCTGAAATGCAGTTCTCGACGCCGCTACCCCGACCGGTGAATGTCGTCGTGTACGCGGAATTCGAGACGGTGATGGAGATCGATCGGACCCGGAACGTCCTGTACGACTGTACCTCGTAACCATGGATACTTTCCAACTGCTGCGTCGCCTCGAACTCGACGCGTACGCTAAACGCATCGTCGTCGGCGTCGTGCCTAAAGACGCGCTACTTACCACCGCCACCGCCGCCACTTACCCGATGGCCTTCGTGTGCAATGCCGACGACGGCGGCGAACCGTGGGAGCACTGGGTGGCCGTCTACGTCGATCGGCGAGGCGTCGGCGAGTACTTCGATTCGTACGGTCTGCCGCCGCTGCACGCCGACTTCCGCGCCTTCCTGCACCGACACTGCGGCGACGCGTGGACGTACAACGACAAGCGACTGCAGAGCGTCGTCTCTAACGTGTGCGGACAATATTGCGTCGCCTACCTACTCCTCCGATGTCGCGGCATGCCGTTGACGACGTTCCAGAACCTATTCGGCACCAATCGGGTGGACAATGACTCTCTCGTATTCGATTGGCTAAAGCCATTGCATTAACGCTTCGCTTTTACGTGTATAGTAGTAGTAATAAAAAAACGATGATGAAATGTACGCAATTGTGTTTTTTATTACCCTACCTACATACATACATACATACAGAACCCTACCCCTAGGCGGCCCCCCCACCCCTAGGGTAGGTTTAGTTATACGAGTTAGACGAGTATCGGCGCCGTGGTGACGCCGTCGTCGAGCACGCGGCGTTTAGCGTAGAAATAGCTCAACGCCGCGCGCTCTTGAACGTACGTCAACACGGACGAGTTTTTCACTTGGAAACCGCGGTTCCAACCGACGCCGCTGCGTCGGTCGCGCAGTACGGCGAGGAAGTCGTGCTCGTCGATATCGTTCTGACGTTTACTCAATCCCTTCGTGCTGTACTTCGCGCCGTTGTCGCCGCCGAAGCAGTAGTACGTCTTACTGCACAGCGCCACGATTCCGTCGCCGCGCCACTCTTCTTTGAAGAGACCCGGCGTTCGACGATCGAATAGAAGACGGCGCGCGCAGCAGTCCCCACCCTCCCACGTCAGTCCGGCGACGCGGCGCCGTACGTACGCGTCCACGTGCGCGTCGCAACATTCGGCCGGAAACCAGAGCGACCGATTCCGGAAGTAGTGTTCGCGCAGCGCTTCCGGTACGAGCGCGTCGATATCGTGACCCGCGAGGGCTATGTACGCCGAGTCGGTGTCCATAGCGCAGTACTGGAAGAGCGGGCGTGGAATGTAGGCGTCGACGAAGTCGTAATAAAATTCGAGCATTCGTAATTTCGCGTATTGATACACGAAATAACCGATTTGAATCGGCAGGTCGTAGACGACGGTGCGCTTATTCAACGCCACCTCGTACAGCTCGTCGTCGACGACGACGTCGAGTTGCCGGAAGCGACGGTTGTTGACGAGTCGCGAGGCGCCTACCGACGTAGCGTACTTGATATCCCGGTGCCGATCGACGCGCGTAATCGTCTTCCCGTACGAACTGTTGCCGAGTAGTTTGGTGTCGGCGATGATCGCTTTGTCGGGGTCGACGTCGCCCTCGCGTCGCGCCGTCGACACCGTGTCGCCGAAACGGCGAAAGCAGGCGATCGGCGTGTACTCGATCACCTGGTAGATGCGCGCGACGACGAGCCCGTGCTCCAGATACCAGCGTAGGAGGGGCGTGGCGAGCACGATCGCCGTGCCGAAGTAGCTACCAACGAGCGTCCGTTGAGGTCGGGTGAGTAGATCGTGCGACTCGGCGTAGCGGCGCATGAACAGGCTGAGATCGTCACGCGCGATATCGACGTTCTTGAATACGGGCTGCATTTCGGCGAACTTAGCGCGCAGCGCTTCCGGCACGGCGATATCGCACTGCCCGAGACCGAATAGAGAGCCGTCGCGTACACCCTCCAGTATCGTCGAGTGCGTTACGCGCCTCGAGTCGGGTGGCGCCACGGGTGGTCTCACGGCTCGCCACTGGCACTCCCACATTTCGACGACGGCATCGACGTGGCGGCGCAGGTAGGCCGTCACGGCGATCGTCGCGGCGTACAGCGTCGTCATCGGTTGACCGTTGACGGCGTTCGTCGTCACGTGCGTCTGGCATATCGGGCAGCCGTGAAAGTAACAACCGTGAAATTGATACGCCGTTCGCGTGGCGGCGCACCAACCGTCGACTCGGTACTTACCGACGCGCTTCTCGCGTCCGTTCAACTGGTGCCGTATAGGAGCGCCGATTCGTTCCGCTTCGTACGTCAACCACTCTACGGCCATACGACCGTAGCGGTGCACGTGTTCCGCTCGAAAGCCGTTCTCCGCGCGTCGGCGCGTGTACCAACCCGTCGGCATTTCCCGCATCATCGCCGATAGATAGAGACCGTTCGCGTCATAGCCGACTATCGAACGACACGGGTTGTTACCGCCTCGAATCGACGTCACGCCGGCTTCGTGATGACGCGAGATGATGATCGATGGACCGCCGACGATCTGCGACTGCAGTAGGCGGTGCAGGTCTTTGTTCGGTTCGTTGAACAGCGAGAAATGGATTGACGGCGGCAGGTCGTTGAATAGGTACAACAACGTCAACCCCGGTACGCTGATGGCGTCCTTGAACATGTCGATGCGCTGACGGCGATAGAAGGCGAACTGCCGCTCGAGGGCCTCGAGAAACGGCGCCACATCTCGGTTATTATACCAGATTAGAAAATCGCGCATCGTCGTCATGCGCTCGTCGCGCCACGCCGTCGCACAAATTTCGTACGCCTCCGCGGAGATTCCCTCGCGTTTCAGGTGGCTGTAGAAAGTTCCGCGCGGCGGCAGGACGGTCTCGTCCAGGCGCGTCAACGCGTCGATATATTCGTACGGAAAGTACCCCTTCGTCGCCGCGCAGTCGTACGCTTTCAAATAGCGCTCGTAGCTGACACCGGGCGCGAGGTAATTAGTTATGTCGAGAAATTTCAACGTCGACGTCGTCAGGCACATGTAAGCGTTCTGTCGTTTAATGGTGAACGCCGACGATGTGTGCTGCGCGTCGTCGGTTATGAGCAGGGGGGTCAAGTACTTTTTGACGACATTCAAATCGTACTTACCGCTGTTGAAACCCAGTACGGGCATTTGACGAAGGTGCGTCCACAGGCGGTCGGCGAGTGCGGCGTACGGTGACGAATCGTTGTCGTCGTCGTCGCTTCGTCGCCGCCAGTCTTCGTCGAGCGCTTCGAGCGCCTCGAAGACCGCGTCATAGCGGGGGCGTAGAACCGCGCACGCCGCCGCGCTCACGGCTTCCAGGTCATCGATGAGGCGGCGCGCTAGGTCGGCCGAATCACCGGTCGTGACGTAACAGCGCGCCGCTTCGTGTCCGGGCACGTTCGACGCAACGCTCACGCTGAGCAGTTCGTGTCGCGCTAGCCACCGACATTTGTCGGTATCCGGCGGTAGTTCGTTGGCGGCAAAATAACATTCAAAATCGAATGTCGCGCGGTACGGATAGTAGCGCAGATCGTCGTCGCCGACGTCGATACCTTCGTCGTCGAGTCGTTGAAATACGGACGGCGTCGGTCGGTAGACGCCGCCGGGAAACATGTGACGAACACCGCCCTCGCACGTCGCTTCGTGACTTCGTAATCGCGACGGGGACCGCCAGAGGGAGTTGCCGCATTTCGAGCACTTGTACGTTTTCGCGTACGCGCGCAGGTCGATTATGTACGAAAAGTGATTCTCGTACAGGTTGACATTCAGGTTCGTGGGGTGCGCTTCGATCGACCGACGGACTAGTTCGGCGGCGCCAGTCGCCGTCAGTCGATAGACGGCAATGTTGATGCCAAAAAACGTCTCCACGCGTTCCAGTTCGTTCAGGCGCACGCCGTTCGGCGTCGGGGCGTAGCGCGCGCTCAGTTGTTTAGCTACTCGCGTTAAACGGGTCGTATTTAGGCTCCCACCGCAGCCGCCTTGTAGGTGGATGGCGATGCACCGGAAGAGGCATAGATGATCGTCGTAGGGCTTGCCTTGACGATCGTTCGTCAACGTCACGACGTGCTTGTTGTTACGCACGTAGGCGGGGAGCGCTGCGCCGACGCACCCGATAGGATGGTTTAGGATGGCGTTCACGAAGTAGGTGGCGTTCGTTACGAGCTCGACCACCCGGTTACGAGGGCGGGTGTTTCGAGAAGGCGACCGCAGCAGTTACAGGACGAATGAAAATAGCGGTAACGGCCCGACACCTTGTGGCGTAACACGAAACCATAGCTTACGTTTATTTTAAACGCATTCTTTTGTTCGCTAAACATAACCCTCAGACGCGGTTCGAGCACCCGCGTACTCGTACAGGCGGTCATGCGATAGTTGTAGCGGGACTGTACGGCACCGAGCGCTACCGACGTCTCTATGCTACGTCGATGCTCGTCCACGACGCGTTGAAGAGCGTCGGCTGATGGTGGTGGTGGTGGTGGTGGTGGATTATCATCGGGAGGTGGCGACACCTCCGGATGACCGCACCGTTCCCTCAGGTGTCGTAGCATCGCGGCGCGCGTACTGTACGTTACGCCGCATTTTGGACACGCTCGTCGCTTTACGCATAGCGCGTCATCGCCGCATCGTTTCGAACTCTTCGCGTGTCGCTCTAACGTCGACTGTTTCGCGAAATAAGTACCGCATTTCGGACATTGCCACCTAGTAGTAGTAGGCGGCATACTTTTTTGTGCTGCTACTTTTTCGAACACCCCTATTTATAACGAGGTACGGACATGCGCAGTGAGTGGTGTAACGTGGGGGTGGCGGTTTTGTTAGGTAACGATGCGTATGGGGTGGCGGTTTTGTTAAGTAACGATGCGTATGGGGTGGTGGTTTTGTTAAGTAACGATTAATGATGTTGAGTTATGCACGGTGAGTGGGGGTGGCAGTTTTGTTAGGTAACGATGCGTATGGGGTGGTAGTGGTGGTTTTGTTAAGTAACGATTACTGATGGTTTTGTTAAGGTTTTTCGAACACCCCTATTTATAACGGAGGTACGGACATGCGCAGTGAGTGGTGTAACGTGGGGGTGGTGGTTTGTTATGCGCGGTGAGTGGGGGTGGTGGTTTTGTTAAGTAACGATGGGGTGGTGGTTTTGTTAAGTAACTGGTGATGCACGGTGAGTGGGGGTGGTGGTTTTGTTAAGTAACGATGCGGTGGTGGTTAAGTAACTGGTGTGTGTGTGTGTGTGTGTGTGTGCGTGTGCGTGCGTGCGTGTGTGCGTGTTAACTCGGAAACGGAACGTACATTTTCAACGTTTTATTAAGCATCGTACAACGAAAAGCGATATTAAAAGCAAATCAGCAGAATAGGCAGTGTTCATTCGATTTAAAGGCCGCTTCTGCACTGTATGTAGACGTGCACTGCCGATTCCAGTCGAGCGCGGTTGATGAAGTCGCGCCAATCCGTGCCAAGTAGCCAGTCCGACCCGAACTGGACCAAATACAGTTCCCCCGCTCGCCCCGGTTGCTGCCCGTGCGCCTTCGCGTGTAGTAGCTGCACCAGACGTACGAAGGTTGGTATCAGCGATCGATGCAGACACGTTTCCAACACGGCGTTGAAGTGTTGCGTGACGAGGTCAGCTACGTTGTCGTAGCGCAGTGCGTACTCACGAGTAGGCCGACCCGCTCGATAGCCGACCATATGCACGTACGGACAGCCCTCATTAACTTCGCAAGCACCGCATCGATCGCGCGCCGTCTCTAATATCATCTCACCGAGGTGTTCAGCGAGAAGGGACATCGCATGTCGTTCATATCGGCAGGCCACCTGACCCCGCCCCGGCTCGACGACGTGTCGTTGCATCACGTCCGACGGTGATGGGTTCCAACAACACGACGGCACGATCTGGTGTAGACTTTCGTAAGGTGGTGGTGCACCAAGCGCCTCCTCGATGATAGCATCCAACGCGCTATCGACGCCGCCCGCGCATCCCTACAGCACAAAGCAGGCGCCTACAAACACACATTACACTTCCCACGGCGATCGTGCGCACGATCGTACGCGCCTTAGCGTCGTACTTCACACGTTCAGGCCGTCGTGCTCTCTACAACACACATTATTATCATTAGTCCGCCTCTTTTTCAGCGGTAACACGAGCCAGCAGCGCAGCATCTTTCGTCTCACTATCGTTCACTGTACGATCGAGCAGTGTTTGTACGAACAAGGCAACCTCCGCGTACCTTGCACGCATCCGTTCATTATTGGCTAACATTTCCAGCAGAACTCGGCGCACCTCCTGTAGACAAAACATAACAATAAATGTCATGTTTTAAATAAGCTGAGCACCGTTCTATTATGTAGCTCGACTAGTAGGCTCTCTTCGCTTCGTAAGCTGAACACCAGGCCATTACGTAATTTTCCACTATCTGCGTCTAGTAAGCGCGCAGCCTCGTCACTCGTCGGTTTACCAGTTAGCAACGCCGTCACCAGCGGGGCCTCCTATAACACAAGAAACCCATTAGTCGTCAACGTCTCTCTTCAGTGTGCGCACCGTATAAGACGCCTCGCCTTGCCAGGTAGTCTTACGAACACTGAGCTCCACTTTAGTACCGGGCAACTCAAGTACAGTATCGCGAAGTTCCTCCTCAT
Organism: Escarpia spicata; assembly: GCA_963995525.1. Lineage (NCBI taxonomy): Eukaryota > Metazoa > Annelida > Polychaeta > Sabellida > Siboglinidae > Escarpia > Escarpia spicata. The sequence goes on from OZ023210.1 coordinate 36,829,837, forward strand.
TTAACTCCACCAAGTAATCAGCCCGGTACTCAACCAGCTTCGCCATTTGCGTGTCAAACAACGTCAGCCACATCTCATCTTCTTCGTCATCTCCATCTCGTATCATGACACGCAACGGAAAGTAATTTTTCACCATATCCGGTTCCCCGTGGGTTCGACATAACATCACGCCGTCTGTGTTTTGATACAGCTTGCGTCGGCAATGGGAACAGCCCCTGTACGTGCACTTATCCCGATAACTCACAGCCTCGATGAAGGCGGGTGTCTTAAGTTTATATACACCTTCTTAGCGCAGGCCAGCTCCCTTACACTCACCAATGTAGCCTGTGATGACGTTGCAGTGCTGCATTCTCTCTCAAGCGAAGCACGCCGAGTCGGCGGTGCCTCCAACGCCGCTTCGTCAGCCCCACGTTTACGCCCAATCGAGGACGCTATAACCAACACGGGTCTCTTAGCAGACGGTGTGGTCGCTTCCGCAGGCGGTTGTTGTTGACTGCCACTCGCCTTACACGCTTGTTTACGTATTGCCTTCAGCTTTTTCAACGATGTCGTCATCTCGTTATGATCGGCCATTCTCGCGGTGGAAGAACTTCTACGGCTGTTGCTGCTGAAATCAGTCAGACCACTTGGGTTATACCACATACAAAGTTTTCCACCGCTTTATATAAGCAACATACGGCGCATGCGTACTTAACACATACCACCCTAATCGACGGTTCTATTACAACGCATAACTGCCTAGTATCCGATGACTTTTATTTCCTGAAAAAAATTGGACGGTCATGTAGTGCGTTCGTTGACAAACGTTTATTTACAGCCAATTTTAATACAATAACCACACCACTTAATTCCCTACGCACCACCGATCCCACACAACGCTTAAATTCATACTTTTAACGCGTCGTTTACGCTTTGGAAAAAACATTGTTCGCTCTTCACATTCCTTTCACGATAAGCTACCCCATTAGCATCACAGCTGGTTTGCGTCACCATCCGGTTTCTAGTCATCGCCAAGAAAAAAATTACACGGCCACGTTAGTGCGTCCTTTGTCAAATGTGACTTTCACATCGAATTTCTCTATTATTAACACTCCACAACATGCCTGATCCCTAACTAAGCGTACACAACGGTTCATTTTATGCATTTAAACGTTCGTTTATTGCTGTTTTGATCTCTTTGCCTTCAATGTTTTACGTAACTTTTGCGCATGCGCTCTTAACACATACCTAACTTCATACAACAACGCACCGGTCTTCGCTCATTCGTTATCATGGCCGCCTCCCGAACAGTCGCTACGCGGAAAACTGCCGCTGCAAACGAACAGCGGTACGTTGTACTTCTTATTATTTACTTTTTTATATAACTTACTATCTAATTCTTCATTTACATATCACTACAACTGTAAGTTTATTTCATTACTTTCAGTGGTTACTTTTTTTCGATTACCCCGATTTATAATTTCTTTAATTATTTCGTACAGCTGTCGGTTTTCAAAGTAGGTTTGTGCAAACTGCCTTTCATATATGACAGAAGCATATTTTTATTTCTGGTCACAGTGGTCTTATAGATGTTTCAAATATTCATTATCTACTACATTGCAGACGTGCTACTTGCTTTTCTGGGGGATACACTGTTGGCGACTTTACTATTTCATAATTTATTTACTGATATTTAGTACACGTTTTCATTCTTTATTTAGTACATTTTTCCTATACGTAATTCATTTCACTTATTTACCAAATGCGTTATTCACAGAAACCACCTGCAACGTCCCGTCATACTGCCAACACGAGCATACATGGATATGACTATCCCCCTCTGTCGCGTCACCGGCGTGGTACGACCGCCAACACCCGTCGATCTCAAGGAATCGCAGGAAGACAACTGGCCGGGGTTGACGGACGCCGAATGGATCAGCCCTACTATACCCAACCCGGCCACAGTCGACCTGACTTCCGTCGAGCCCGACGGAATCATGTCGTCCTTTTCCGTACGCGGGGCGGACGGTTCCTGGTATACGCCTACACCTGCCGATGAATTATACGAAAGACGTGGTTTCAATGCGCCTTTAATACCAGTAGGTCGATCGACCTTATTGCAGCGTCAATTCGACGCGGACCGTATGCGAACAGCGCGACTACCGCGCTTGGGACAGTCTGAGAGCAGCCCGTCCAGTTCTCGTCACTGTCATGATTTCTATGAATAAACACAAATACCTTACACCGCATTCACTCGTTATCTATCGCCTATAAGTAGCCTGTCTTACCGTTGCTTACAGCTTTTAAATACTAAACTTATGCATGCTCCTCATTTCGTTTTGCTAGTATTGTCTATATAAAAACATACCACCATTACGCGTCCATTCGTCTATCCACCGCGTAAACATCCCGCTGCCTCAACAACCCGACCGCTGATTATAGCTTTTAAACGCGTGCATAGGCTCCGTTTCCACAACGCCAACCAGCTTAATTCAACGCCGTTACAAAACCGGCTAACAGAGTACTAGCCGTAGATCTATTTTTATCCGCCCGTATCTAGGCCGACCGGCCGTATATCAACTTTCACCGCTGCAGGGTACAGCGGCTAATCTCGCACACACTGGGTTTAGTGCCTTCGTAACCACGGTGGTTTTAGCTATAATAACCACGTTGGTTTCTGCTATATAGCCGTATCGTAACTAGGGACGCTGTTACTAGATTAATCGCTAGATGGCGTTATCACGTAACTAGGGACGCCATCACTGTATTAACCACTAGATGGCGCTTTACTATTATTAATCAAAAGTGACAGGCCATCAATCACGTTTTTTATAAGTAGGTTCCCGATTTCTCTCGGGTTACACAAAACCCTTTGATCTTTTTTTTATAACTAGGTTCCCGAAAAAGATAAGGACGTTTTTTATGCACGTACTTAGGTCTAAAAAGGGGCGGGGCTAGGATGTGTGGACTCTATATACTACTGGTGTTTACTCGAGATGGCGCCGTTGTTCGATAAAGATTTGATAATTTTAGTGCTGGCTGTGGCAGCAGTTGCCGTAGTACGATGTCGTCGCCGCCGCCATCGTCGTCGACTACGAACAAAAACAAGGAATGCGTGGATGCGTCCACACACAGCGGCGCGAGAGGAGCAAGGGGCCTACATTAATTTAGTAGCAGAATTGCGCCAAAACGAACACGATTCGTAAAAAAATTCATAGCGCATCCTATAATCGTCACAACAGCCCAGCGTCACATGATCGCCGTAAATACATGCAATAACTGTACAGACAGGCTATGAAAATACGAATTTCACGCTGATTATATGTAATGGGGAACGTTGCCAACGACTACGGATTTTTTCGATACGCCTACAATAAACGCATGAAACATTTGTATAAAATAGGCCAAAACGGCTATCAGAAAAACTAAACTTGTAACGTAAGTTGGAGCTTCGCAGTCAGCCTTCACGACGATATGGCTTGATCATATCCTCCAGCAAAGGAACGCATAGCGTCGAGCTATGTTTTATATCACAACGCAGAAAGTTATATTTAGCCATTTCAGTTAACAATTATGTTCAAGTGTAATCAGTCGCACCCAACGAATTCTTGAAAAACGTTTCCTACAGCTAGCGCCGCTTTGCGGATTTTTAAGGCTTAATATATTATATGCGCCCGGTAGCGGCGCCACCAGAAATAGCGTTTTTCACAAGACAAAATGGCGATTCCTGTCGGAAGCGGGAAATAAAGTCAGGTGCAAATTAGGTTTATTTGTCGCGCCTGTTTTAAGAACGAGTGATAAAAATTGATGATGGTCAATGACAATAGGATAAAAAGTTATGTACCACTTTCTGAAACCTTGGTTACACGCCAACCCAGGTCAGTAAAATATTAAAATAAAAATGAAACATTGACCTTGTGGCCCGAATTGGCTTGAAAACTAAAAAAAGACGCCGGGCATAGCCTTATAATATATTGAGGCCTATCACATGATCGCGCTATGATTTCTCATTGGCCAAGTTACCGCCGACCGTCGTGTTATGAAAAAAACCTGCACACACCAGCCGACTCGTCATCGGATATGCGCCGACTTGTCATCGGATGCCTCCTTATCTAACGCCGACTGCCGATTAACGCCGACCGCCGATTCAACATTTGAATCGGCGTTAGTCGGCGCTATAAGGCCGACCGTCGGCCTTAAATTTTGCACACACCAACCGACTGCCGTCGGCCGACGGTTTTTACGCCGACTAGTCGGTTGGTGTGTGCGGAAAATCGGCTGGTGTGTGCCTAGCATTAGGCTGAGTTTGTGACTAGTCTTAATATGATACTAAGACTGCCTGTTATGCCATTGCTATGCCATGGGCATAGGGACATAGCCATGGGTTAGTTTCAGGGTTGTATGTTAAGTTAAGGTTACGTTATCAACAACAATATTTTTTTTCTCCCAAGCCTCGACCTATAATTTATTACCTTATATCATGACCATGGCTGTGTAGGGTACATGCTGATGACAATGGTTATACCTAAATTATGCAATTAAGGTCTAAGTCTATACAGTTTAGCATACACGACATAAAAGTAAAGGTAAGTTCTTATATAGCGCAGTGCCCGGACCAGTCCTCAGGACTGCTCAAGGCGCTTTACACTTTACTCCCCTGGCAGACCTGTTCAATCGAACACCATCTCAACTTCTGTGGGAAGCATCCAGCCACGCTGCGATTGATGCGCGAAGACTAATCGTACACAAATATTCACCACTGTCTACAGCCAGGTACTCATTCATACATCTGAGTGACCTGATCGACACGGCAGCCAAGGACTCTACCCCTGAGCCACTGCACTCTACATAGACATAGTCATAGCTATACTATACTATTACCATATTCAGGCTCAATAGTTATGTGTACAGTACAGTAACTTATAGCATTTTAGTTTTTGGACCGACTATTCACACTGTCACGGTCAATGTTAAATTGGTGGACTAGCTAACCATTATTGGTCACCAAAAACATGAGGCATAACTGTTCCATATGCCAGGGGGAAAGTGTAGGGTTAGGTTTAGCCTTTCTAAAGGTTATTTGGAAATAATTAAGGTAGCAGTATGTTTGTATTTACACTTGCATTGTATATAAATCTATCTGTTTGTGCTGATCATCAGGTGTAAATAGCCTAGACTGCCTATGGGTATGCCTATAGAATAACCATGTCCATGCATATGCACATGGCCAAGCCAATGGCTATGTCTTGGGCTTGGCTATGTGTCACGGATTAGCGAGGTCTGCGTACACTAGATGGCTCAGTCTAGTAGGGTTCTTATATATCAAGGTCAACGCATATGAGAAAGAACGGTTTTCGTTAACAAGCAACAAAGAACGAGGAAAATTTAATAACTTTATTACAAGATATCCTTCTTTTGGTAAATATCTCGATTAACAAAATAAACAGAATAATGATATCCCGTAACCAAAACTTAATAGAACATAATAAACAATAACACTGAATCTTTCAATCATCAAATTCCACTCCCTTTCTAAGGTGGATTATACCGCTACACGACCATACACTAGGCGCCAAGTGTTATCTAAGAATAACTCCCTTAATATAAATACACAGTATAAGCTAGTCCTCGCGGACTCTCATTACAGTATTATGTTACAACACACACATATATATACATATATATGTGAATACTTCAAGGGTAAAAATACCTCACTTCAAACACAGATAACTACCAATCATAATACAGCAAATAATAGATACGTTCAATCAGAAAACAGACATTGATACTGGGCTAATCCCATCTCGAATATATACGAACGTTTGTTGAAGTCAACACGCCGAGCTCCGAACACAATTAGAACGGGGTATCTCGGCCGCACGAGTGATGATGCCGGGCACTTGACGATTGCCGTCGTACGCCGCGAATTCTCGAGTAGCGTACGTTCAATGATCGCACGGTCGCAAACGATTGCGAAGTCAGTTGAATACGTTCAACTGGAAGACGAAGCCGCTACGAATTCGATCGAGAGGTCTTGCCCTGTCGCGAACGATCGAGAAGTCGAATGAACGGGTTCGCGCAAATGACGACGCCTGGCAGTATACGTTTACCGCCGGCCGCTGCGAGTCGTATTCGGTCAATCTTTCTGACGTTGTCGCTGTGAGATCGCTGTGAGACCGCTGTTCGAGGATGGCCCGTGCTGGGTTAACGCGTCGCGATTATCGCTCATCGACGCAAATACGTTGGGGCCAACCGGAACGTTGTCTCAATATACCGCTGACGTGGCGGCATGGCTTCTTCGAAGCTCGATCGAACAGTCACTCTGGACACTGAATATTACACACACACATAAGCTTGGGAACGTAACCCACGTTAACGATTCCCACCACGCTTTACGACTTGACTTGCCATTCTCTTGGCAGCAGGGCAACCTGTCTCGTTCAACCCTGGATCTGTCCCAGTCCTTCGCCAGCGCCCAGATGGCGAAATGCGTACAATAAACGTTTATATAAGCGGACCTAATTACACATCATATGACAGGTTTCCATAATTTATATTGGCTAAAGCCATATACAATTCAAACTAAACATTGTGGAACACCCTCTAAGATTACAGTGAAACCACCTGTTGAGCGCATCTGCAACCGAGTTGCCGTAATTACGTAACCAAGGCGGTTGGTCAACAATATGTCTATCTACTGGCTTGACCTTCCTCATTTCCCAAATTAAACCTCAGGCAAGTAGATTTAACCATCTAGAAATAGCAGAAATGCTACACTATGGCAGCTTGCAGTAATACTATTTGCCCTGTTGCCCATGACGTGGCATACCCATGTGTAGGGCAAGCTGATTTAAATCACGATTGAAATCAAATGATTTTTTTATTAAAATCATTGATTAAAATAAACTTTTATTTCTTCTTAATCACTGCAGTTTAAACTTTTTGATAAAAGCATTTGATTTTTAGTATCGTTGTCCATTATCAACAGAACACGGCTGTCTATTTGTGAGTTAAGAGATTTCCTGTTTGATTTTCCTGCCATCTGGTGGCCATAGTCAAGAGCGTGAAACTGTCAATACAATAATAATTATTATTGGTTAACGTGATTATATGTGCTAAATGCTAGTGTTATTTATGAATTTATTGCTGACACATTTCACATGTTTTAGATTGCGGCAACACTGCTTATGCAGGCAAAGCAGGCATGCGAGACCACAACACAAACAGTGATATATTCCACCGAAACGCGATATCTGGTGCAAGACAATTTGAGAAAATTGTCATCTTTGTAAGTTACAAGAATAAGGATAATTGATCTAATTATACATGGATATATGTATGTCCAAGTTATGGCAGTCGTTACTTTGTTTAACTCAGTACATTACGTCTTACTAACACCTGGATTGTGAAGCTCTTAAGGTGAAAGTAGATATAATCTAACGATATATGCTTACTAGATGTCATATCGCTACAATCTACAAAAAGTGCTGTCTCTATACAATGGCTCGTCAAATCTAACGTTCTTTTGCGCCGAACTCTGTATTATTTTAATAGCCTATTTGAATTTAATAGTCGGAATAATGAAGGTGCATGAGCGGATGCAAAAATCTGCATTTCATTGACACATCACTAACTTCAAGTACAAAATTCATTAAGCAACACATTTGTAACTGATTCCTTGGAGACTACTGGATCGATTTAAATAATGCAAATGGGAAATAGTGTTTTTTATGTGTTAACTGTATGTATCTTCTGTAACAGGCTGTACATGATTTCTCTTTAGATATGTTATTCATTCCATTGCAGTGCATCGTACAAGAGGCGTGTTATAGAGCCGTTTCTGTTTGGGCGAACCCTTGAAACCCTCGGCCTGAACGAAGAACACCGTCAAGGAATCTTCAACGTGGTGTTGGCCCACAAGACATTGCGGTCCGGCCTCGCTGGAAGTCGATTACACAGAGCCTCGCTTCCTATCTCCAGCAGGTTGCGCCCGGTGTTGTTGTAGAACAAGTTATAAACTTCAGTAGCAAAACAAAATGGCTCAGTGACGTTATCGTGGAACGGACTGGCCCCGTGTCATTCAGTCCACGTTCGCCTCGAGGATGGGAGAGTAGTGCGTAGACACTTTGACCATGTGAGGAGTCGTTGTGAGAATGGTGATAGCTCAGTGCCGGAGAAGACACCATCTTCAGAACTGCCTCTTGAATTGTCTCACAAACGGCCTCCGGAGGAACCTGCTCATGCAGAACTGCCTGACGTACCGCTTGTCGTACCACGTGACGCGCCGCCTGACATACCACATGACGTACCACGTGGCGTACCGCATGACATAACTCAGCCAGAGATGGAATCTCCCCACACATCTGAACAGGGCTGTACAACCAGTGCAAATCTTCGTAGATCAGGGAGAAACCATAGAGCACGTGAGAAACTTAACTTATGAAGTGACATTCACAATCACTCGTAGGAAAGTGATTGGAAAAGAAATTGTGAACGTTGGTAGTGGCATATCGAATAACTAGTTAGTACTGAACGTTTGAGTCATATTTGTTTAGCAAACCAATTATAATATTATAATCAAGATGGTGTGCATGAATAAACTGTGTGACAATTGATTTGACGTTTACATCTACTCACAATCTAGGCTAAATATGATCAAAGCTAAACATGTATCATTGGGCATAATAATAAAATTATTATGATTACAGGTAGATTAGATTTATGAAAGCCATTTTTATAAATTGTACACATTCATTCATGACTAATAATACACATATTCTCTCCCAATTCAATTGTCAGTACAAAACAAACACCATCAGACGGTGAATCTATAGATTTTGCCCAGTATAATAATTAGAATATCCTAATAATATAAATAATAATATCCTTAGTAAATTCATTATTTATTATTATTGAAATTATTTTAAGCATGCAGTCTACAACTTTTAATTGAACTTAACTGTGCACAATCATGTGCATAATTACAGTTATCAACTTATAATGAACACGACCTATATAACAGCAAAAACAGTCGTTCCCATATTCTTAAATGTATGCTAATTCAGTAATTGCAGTGACATTGGCCCCAATTAATTATTCATGCAATAATAACACAGTTCATGTATGATAATATTATCAAAAGCAAGCTTGCATTCACAGCGACAACTGGCAACATAACAGTCAAATATTTCAGGTCAAACGTTTCGTGTATGTAGCCTAATGAAATATTTGGTATATTTGTTTCCTCTCGTGCGTTCCAACACTACACAATACGTAAAGGTCATAGGTCAAAATCTACCAAATATTTCAGCGACCAAATGTTTCGCTTAAGTAATGAAATATTCGGTTATCCATTTCCGCTCGTGCGCATACGACTTCTGCGCCGACCAGATATTTCAACGACGAAATGTTTCGCTACAGCGTCTCTTGCGAGTTACCGACCGCACGGACATTCCTGTTTACGCCGGCTCCCACGCACCGCTGGTAGGGCTGCCGCACATAAATCAATTATATCATGGTACAGACGGCTTCGGTGACATTCCTGATGTGGACAACAACGAGTCTGGCGAGGTGTCGACAAACGCCACTACGGACACCGAGGGGGCCGTTCCGGCGTTGCTGAGGCTAGTTGCCGCTCACCCGGGAGAAATAACACTCGTATGTCTCGGGCCACTTACTAATGTCGCACTGGCGCTAAAGTTAAACCCAAACTTCGGCCGCAAGTTACGTAAGTGCGTTATCATGGGAGGAAACTACAAAGGAAGAGGAAATGTCGACACGAGTTCAGAGTTCAATTTCCACGTCGACCCGGAGTCCGCGATTGTGTTGATTTGCTGGGAGCTGATCCTGAAACATGGTTTAGCCATGAACGAGTACGAGAAACTTCGCGAAGACGCAACAGGCTGTCGAAAAGCCGACTTTATGAAACTCATTGAAGGTGTTATCGTTGCGAAGAACCGACATGCATATGGAAAGTACCTTACCTGCGATGAAATTGCCGCCGCCGTGGCGGTGGACGCGTCCATTGTGAAACGCAGCGCCACCGTGTATGCAACTGTCGAAATAGCCGGCACCTACACCCGAGGACAGATGGTTGTCGACTGGGAAAAGACACTGGGAAAGCATTGTAGCAATACCAAAGAAACCAGACGCAGTTGAATGTGAACTACACCGTACAATTAGTCTCATGAGTCACTTCACCAAGATGTTGCTTAAAATTATTATGACCAGGATGAGAAACAAAATAAAGCCGGAAATTGCTGAAGAACAATGTGGATTTGTAAAAGATAAAGATAAAAGTAATACAATATACATCCTACGAACACTGATTGAGAGAGCACTGGAAGTGCAGAAAGATCTGTATGTATGTTTTATTGATTACACAAAGGCAGTTGACAGAGTTCGTCATGAAGAAACCATATTAATGCTGGAGAGTTTGAACATTGATGGGAAAGATCTGAGAGTTGTGAGAAATATGTACTGGGAACAAACAGCAGCAATACGAATAGAAAATGACATCAGTAAATTTCAAGAAATAAAACGTGGTGTAAGACAAGGGTGTGTCCTATCACCCGATCTCTGTTCACTATACAGTGAGATCATCTTACGTATATTAGAAGATACGCCAGGTATTCAAGTAGGGGGATACAACATGAATCATGTACGATATGCAGACGACACGGTACTGATTGCTGAGAACGAAATAGATCTACAGCAGATGCTAGATACAGTAATAAGGGAAAGTGAGAAAAAAGGTATGTCCCTGAACAAAAAGAAAACAGAAATCATGGCCATCTCAAAGAAAAATTACACTCCAACATGCAACATGGTAGCATATGGCACTGTTTTGAAGCAAATCCGAACGTTTAACTATCTGGGATCATTAATAACACCCGACGGTCGATGCAACGATGAGATCAAGAGACGAATTGCTCAAGCCAAAACAGCTTTTCACAACATGAAAAACATTAACAAAAATAAAAATATATCAATTGAAGTGAGAAAACGTGTACTGCAATGTTACATAGAGCCCATATTGCTATATGGATGTGAATCCTGGACAATAACCAAACGTTCATAAAAAAACATAGAAGCCACTGAAATGTGGTTCTTAAGAAGAATGCTGCGAGTGCCATGGACTGCAAAGCAAAGCTATGAAGTCATCCTTAGGACAGCCAAATCAAAAAGAAAGATAATCAACAAAGTTAGAACACAACAAGCACGATTTATAGGCCATGTCATGAGAAAGACAAAATTAGAACAAATAGTAACAGCAGGAAAGATAGAAGGAAAAAGATCCAGAGGACGCCAGAGAATAAAAATAATAAATAGTCTCTCAACATGGTGTGGAAAGTGCACAACCGAACTGCTACAAAGAGGACCATGATCGCCAACGCCTGTGACAGACATGGTACATGGAAGAAGCAGCCGCACATTTTTGAATATGCAAAATGTTGGCGCGCTTTTCGGGATGCCGAGATGTGACGTCACATATGACTCAAACTTTGTGTACACATGGGGAACGGACTTTAGCTGATGCCTTGTTTTTATTTCCTTTAAGTCGAACACAGCCCGATACTGTGTTGTATAGAAGTGCAGTGTGGCTTAGAAGTGCAGTGTATTTTGGGCGTGTCCTTTATTGCTCGGCGGTCGTCGTCGGCGGCGACGTTGGCACAATGCCGCGTTGTTATGCAATGACATTATGCGAGGTTGACCGGTATGTGGAACACTGGCTTGTTGGGAGCAGTCAGACGAAAAGCGACGTGTGTGTGAGTGCTGCAATAAAAACGTTCTCTCTCTTCACCAGTGAATTGTTTTATGTTACTTTGACGACACAAGCTATTCCGGCTATACTGAGCAATGGTGGAGAGCGCGATGGAACTGCGTCTAATCCCGGAATTCAGCGGAAATGCCACCCATAATGTTGTAGAGTGGCTGGAGAAAGCGGAACTTGTTTGCAATTTGCGCGGCATAGTCCACTTGGAAAGTGTTATACCGTTTCGTCTGACTGGCGGCGCCTTCGCCGTCTACCAGCAACTCCCTGACGCGGACAAGAAGGACAGTGAGAAAATTAAGAAAGCGCTGCGAACCGCCTTTGCTGTTGATTCGTTCATAGCTTATGAACAATTTGTAGCAAGGAGGCTGCAGCCCGGGGAGACGGTAGATGTGTTTCTGGCGGAGCTGCGTAGGCTCGCTGTGCCGTTTGGCGGACTAAGTGACAAAGCGCTTGCCTGCGCTTTTGTAGCAGGACTGCCTGATACTGTGAAACAACTGCTTAGAGCTGGTTCGCGTATGGATGAGCTGCCAATTGATCAAATTTTGACAAGAGCGAGAGCCGTCCTGACGGATGAGGTTGGTGTTGCGGCCGCTGTTAGTGCGGTGAGAATGGGTGCTGGTGCGCCAGTGAAGCGAACGGCTGTGACGTCAGGGTTACTGTGTTTCGAGTGCAACCTGCCGAATCATCTGGCCAGAGATTGTCTGCTCCGCCGGAAGGGTCGCGGCAATGCATATGGCGGGCGTGCACGAGGTGGCGGACGAGGCGGTATGAGGTGTTACGAATGCGATGGTCTGGGTCACTTTGCGTCGTCATGTCCGGGAAACGAGAACGGGGAGAGGCCGTTTGCGCTAGCCTCCAAACCCGAAGTCCAGTAAGCGCTGCGGCTTTGCCGGTGACGGAGATATCCGTTGACGGTGTCATGTGTGTTGCTCTCATTGACTCTGGGTGCTCACACTGCATCGTTCACGCGCCGTGCTGCGCATCGTGGACGAGAAAAAGTGCCGACGTGTTGACTGTGAGCGGTCAAAGGCAACGCTGTGAAGGTGTTGGCCGCGTTCAGCCCCGTGTTAGTAACGGCGACTCAGTGGTGGTTGATGTTTATGTTGTTGACTTCAAACCACTGGGTTTTGAGTTCATCCTGGGAATCAACGGCATCTCAGCTCTAGGCGGCGTGACGATCTTCCCTTCGCTTGCGACACGTTTTGGGTCGCCTAAGACAGACGAGAAACCGGTCTGCGCGGCTGCGATCACGATTGACGAGCCGGACTTCTGTGTTTCGTTCGATGCTAGGGAGAAAGCTTGGACTGTTGCATGGAAATGGTCGGATGACGCCGAGCCTCACGCTCTGCGAAACAGAGTTGCCGAGTATTCCATCCCGACTAGTGCCAGATTGAGCTACGAGGCGGAAATTTAAGAGTGGATAACGAACGGGTGGTTGAAGCCCTATGATGATGAGAAGTTTGGGCCTACAAAAGGGTTGATACCGCTGATGGCGATTGTTCAGCAGAATAAAGACAAGGTACGGCCGGTGATGGATTTCCGTGAGTTGAACTCGTACGTGGACGCGTTCACAGCGAGCGCGGATGTTTGTGCTGTCAAGCTACGAGAGTGGCGGCGACTAGGAACTAACGTAGCAATTGTTGACCTTCGCACAGCGTACCTGCAGATACGAGTTCATGAATCTCTGTGGCCCTTCCAAACTGTGATCTTTCGTGGGCAAAGGTACTGCCTCACGAGGTTGGGGTTTGGTTTGAATGTGGCGCCCAGTGTTATGAAATCTGTGCTTACCGCAATCAAGGCACTGGTAGACGAATAAGGTATGGCCCTGGACATCGAACTTGTCCGGGCAGAATGTAACGTGTGCCTCAGAAATGGCTTGGGAAGCCAAACATGTGCGAGAAGCCGACTTTTGCTGTCTGCGGCGGTGCCGTTTACCCTCTGCCTGATGAAAGGATTGCTAGAATTCACGAGGTCACCGGGCATCATGGAATTAAGCGTACGCTATATTTCTCGCGAAAGCTGAGCCCGGCGGTGACCAGGAAGGAGGTGCAGCGAGTTGTTAAAGCCTGTCAAGTTTGCCAGTCTATCGACCCAGCTCCTGTAAAGTGGGCTAAGGGAGAGCTGAATGTTGATGAGATCTGGCACAGGGTTGGTATGGACGTGACCCATGTCAAGGACTGTCATTACCTTACTCTAATCGACTGCGGGCCGACACGGTTCGCCGTTTGGGGACGCCTGCAACGACAGGACACTGACAGTGTGATTCAGCAGCTTGAGTTGGTGTTCTTCGAGCGTGGGGCGCCGGTGGAGCTGCTCACGGACAACGACTCGGCCTTTCGCAGTGGTGCGTTTAAGCAGTTTGCGGAGCGATGGGGACTGCGGGTTCATTTTAGATGTGTCTATGTTGCTTCCGGGAATGGGATTGCCGAGAGGTGTCATCGATCGGTGAAGCGCATTGCGGCGAGGAAGTGTTGTCCAATTGCGGAGGCCGTTTATTGGTACAATGTGGCGCCGAAAGATGATGTCGACCCGGCAACTGCCCCTGCGAACAAACTCTACAACTACGAGATACGAGTGCTTGGAATCGACCGCGTACTACACAATGAGCCGTATGGGTGAAGCCGTCAGAGAACCGGTGCCACACGAAGTTCAAGTTGGGAACTGTGACGGGAGTGATCTCCGATCACACCATGGAGGTGGATGGTATGCCACGACACGTACGCGACCTACGCTCGGTTGTACCACCGGAGGCTGCTCCTCCCGAGAGGGCGCAGACATTCAGTGACGACGAAGATCTTCCGCGGCTTCCTGCGCGTCAAGGATCTGAGGGGCAGTCTTCTGACAGTGAGGAAGAGGTAGACCGACCTCTGCCCAGGCGAAGCTCCCGGGAGAAACGACCCCCAGATCGTTATGAACCATGATGTATATGATGTTCTGAAAATCAGGGGGGAGTGTTGTATAGAAGTGCAGTGTGGCTTAGAAGTGCAGTGTATTTTGGGCGTGTCCTTTATTGCTCGGCGGTCGTCGTCGGCGGCGACGTTGGCACAATGCCGCGTTGTTATGCAATGACATTATGCGAGGTTGACCGGTATGTGGAACACTGGCTTGTTGGGAGCAGTCAGACGAAAAGCGACGTGTGTGTGAGTGCTGCAATAAAAACGTTCTCTCTCTTCACCAGTGAGTTGTTTTATGTTACTTTGACGACACAGTGAGCATACAGTTAGGTGGACGTCAATTCCAGGAACAAGCGTCAGCACTAACCGGAAGTGCACTGTCAACTCGACATCCGACCAAACAACGCCTCAGTTGTGGAATATTGCAGACGTTAAGACTCATATTTCACACAAATGTAGAACTTTATCCAGCTAAATCAGTGCCTGCTGTAGCTGACATTATTCGTACACTTGTTATTACGATTGATCGTTTCCTGTTTAAAATATATTCACGCACGCACGAACGCGCGTCCATAAACACACGCACGCACGCACACGCACACACACAACCCCCAAATATGCATAACACACACACACATGTATGCGCGCGCACACATACACAAACACACACACATGCACACGCACACACGTTAGGTTTGTATCTGAAGCTTGCATAGGTGAAATGAGACGCGTCTATCGTGAATTATTAAACAGTGCAATATGTCACTACGACGCGTATGAGCAAAGCAACCCAGAACAAATGAATACATTTATTGTGACAAACACGAACAGCTTTAAACGAGCGATTAGTGGCACATCACGTAAGCCCTCGTAGAAGATACGATTGTTGCACCTGTATCCGCGATGCCATTTAGTGATTGTCGCTGAATGCCGATTGTGTTGCAAATAAAACAGACCGCAGTACGCCTGCGGTATTATACATCAATGAATAAGGAATATAAGTAGCATTCGTGTAACTTTCCCAGGTTTCGCCCCGGTACGTTCACTTGACATTTTTTACAACAGGCTTCCACAAAGGTCGGCTGTTCCAAGCGCTTGGTTAAGAAATTAACGGTGATTACGAATTAACTGACGCTACAGCGTCACCCATTCCCGCCTATTAATGGATGGCACCACTTCGCTGCATTAAATATTCAACAACGGCTCTGTTTACTCGACACGCACAATTCATTATGATCGATTAGAAGGTATCACAAATGCCAGTAAACAACGGTTCAGTTACTCGCCGATGCCCACCATGAACGAAACCGGAACGACATGAGCGGCCACGCGTGACTATATGGGTGGCTACGAATCGGTGGCGTGTGACGAATTGTGATCAAACGCGGTTTAATTAACTGATACCAGGATTAACTATTACTGAAGTTAGACGATGCTACTTAGAATTGAGACCGTTCTCTTGTGCGATGTGATCGCGTTGTATTTGACACTAGCACCAGCGGCTGCCAAGAAACGGCGGCACGAACGGACTACCTCTACTCTGACGGACCCAACGTACTGGCCAAACCCGGAGCAGCAGCCAGAACGATGCGGTAGGAAAAACGCGTCTGGCCTCTGTGATCCGTCCGGACTGTTGACGTACACACAAAGTAAGTAGTGCATTACATTGCGTAGCGCTACAATGGTAGTTGGGCATAACAACTCTAAGGGTCATACCCCGAAGCCAGTCACACGACGGTTATAAATGTACATTGTTATCTTGAAAAAAACATTTGCATATCAACGCAAACTAAACAAATAACTACACAGACTCTTCCATAACAGGGTAGTTGGTTTATTTTTAGAGTAGACATGTCCCAGGCTGGCTAAAGTAACCATGCAATTAATATTAATTCAGCTAATTGGGACAGAAGTATTAAGTAATAAAACGAGGTGTGTGGGAAGCTATGATTAGCTTAATGTCAAGAGGCAAGGGAAATGCACCCTACTTTATTCAGTCACAATACTCTATCAAACTGAACCACTTTTGAAGCTACATTGTCGCATATTGGCACATAGTTCCTGCACGTGATCAGTTTTCAATATGTCTCACCAACAACATACCATTTACGATTTTTTCTCCCGTCAATCTCAGCATCCAATTTACAGTCCCCTTTCAGAATCCCGTGAAAGTGCGGGGATGCGTACAAGTAAATTCGCTCGATGTGGACTTTGTTATTGTCTGACACTCCATATGAATTTCCCGCAAGGGACAATAAAGTATAGTCATTGTCACGGAAACTGTTAAAGATGAGGAGCCTATGTTGTTATTATCACATTGATTCAGCCAGGACGATTGGTGTCCCGTTAGCGCGTAATGTCGTGACTTCGGTTTAGTACAGCTACACATGAATACAGTTATAATGTTTACGACAGGCACGTTTTTGGCACAGAAACCGGATGCGGTGCGGGAGGCAAATTTTAGTTTCGTAATGAATACATAACATCATAGTTGAAATTGTATCTCACCAGTTGTTATTGGAGATGTATGTTATGTGGCAAAATATATACGGTACACGTACCCGAGAAGTGATTTTCAGAGTGTTCGTCGCTGAAGTACTTACTGAAGTGGATTGCAAACTATTTATATATGGTCAACGGTTAATTAAAATTGTCCGCTTCTGTTTTGATATTGTGTCTTCAGTCAACAACAAAAGAGCTATCGCAGGTTAGAATACATCCTATTAATTTCCACCTGCAGCATTTTTAATATACGAATTTTGGCTGATTATTTATTGTGTTGCTAAGAACGTTTTATGCTAATTTCGAACTCACGCCAGCTTAAAGGTGACGTAAGATTCGACGTGTCCATGCTTTTTATGTTAGTTTGTCAGTTGTTATGTAATTAGGATGCATTTGAATATAAAATTAAAAATTGAGTGAATTTAACTATTTTATTGTAAACAAAGCATGTAAGCAAATTGGGCTATTGAGTGTTTACCTTTGACAACTTTAATATTCCTAGCCACAGTTTTATACGATTGATTTGTATAAAACAAGAGGAATTGTGCCATAAGTAGTCATGGTTACAACCAGTCGTTTCTGTAAAGACTGTACGTTTTGTACATTACGAAAGTCCTAAACACAGGTTTGGCTGCATTTAGTAAACACGAAAGGTTCCATAGCATAAGCTAGATAGTCTTGGGGACAGTTTCACTAAGATAATGACCTCAAGAGAAAACAACATCATTAAACTGAATATCTTGTTAAATACAAGGAGCTTTACAAAAACGCGAAAGCCATTGCTGTGTCACTGAGGACACTATTTACGCGCCACACCGGCGAAAGTGCTTCGATGGCGCGTCCTGATATCGACAGTTTTCAATATACAAGTTCACTGTTAGGAAGAGAAGTCGATTTTAAAGAGCAAAGTCGGGCCAATGAGCTCACAACTCAAGTGAAACAGCTGGTCTAGATGCAGGCGGGTGGTCGATCAGCCGTAGAACATATTGACAGTCCCCCATAGACCGAAATGTAGAGTCTACCTGTGTACGGAACGATGACCAATGATTGGTTTTAATCTAGGCCTGTTGATTACACTGGTCTCTTGTGCTGTCACGCGATCATACGAATGTAGAACCTTTTGGTAGGTAGTGATGCCAATGATTGTGTGATTGCTACGGCGAAGGCGGTATTATTGTGGGGTCTCGTTTTCTAACGGCGCAAATACACCTAATCTCAAATATAAATGCCACTTTGGTCAGTATGTAAATTTAAAGGGACGTCACGTAATATGGTGTACAAATCGTTTGAGAACTTTACAGACCAACCACTGTGAACAATAAATGTTCACTCAATATAGTAACGTTTTCCGTCTGGTAATTTGTGGGTAAACTCTTCGTCGTAGGCCTAATTCGCTTTCATTAATCAAATAGGGCCTACAGGTTGATTGTGTCTTTAATTTCTAGGAGCGAGCATTGACGAAGCGCTGAACGGTTTCTGTCGACACGATGTGTGTCGGTGCGATTGGTGCCCGGTAGCGTGCAGTGTCATCAGGATAGGAGTAGCCGTTCTACCAGAAAGATTATCACTAGTTCCCCTTGCCAAGTGAGTCACGTTTACGTATTGTTTGCATATCAAAACCGGTGTCTGTCTGTATGTATGTATGTATGTATGTATGTTTGTCTCTCTGTCTTTCTATCTCTCTGTCTCCCTGTGTCTGTCTCTGCCTCTCTCTTTCTCTCTCTTTCTCTCTCTCTCTCTCTCTCTCTCTCTCTCTCTCTCTCTCTCTCTCTCTCTCTCTCTCTCTCTCTCTCTCTCTCTCTCTCTCTCTCTCTCTCTCTCTCTCTCTCTCTCTCTCTCTCTCTCTCTCTCTCTCTCTCTCTCTCTCTCTCTCTCTCTCTCTCTCTCTCTCTCTCTCTCTCTCTCTCTCTCTCTCTCTCTCTCTCTCTCTCTCTCTCTCTCTCTCCCTCCCTCCCTCCCTCCCTCCCTCCCTCCCTCCCTCCCTCCCTCCCTCCCTCCCTCCCTCCCTCCCTCCCTCCCTCCCTCCCTCCCTCCCTCCCTCCCTCCCTCCCTCCCTCCCTCCCTCCACCCCCTCCCTCCCTCCCTCCCCCTCCCTCCCTCCCTCCCTCCCTCCCTCTCTCTCCCCTCTCTCTTTGTCTCTCTGGGAAAACCCACCATTATGCAGAATACACTGTTACATTTAAAGATCGTTTTAAAATGTAAAAAAACATCGTTATATCACCGAGGACACTATTTCCGTGACACACCACGAAAGTGTCCCGGTGGCTCTTCCTGGTGTCAACAGTTTTCAGTATACAAGATCGCTGCTATGGAGCGAAATCGATTTTAAAGAACAAAATGTGGCTTATGAGGTCATAAGAATATGAGTGAAATAGTCCCATAATAATGTTTATTTATCAATGACGCCCTATTTCTAGAACGGAACGCAGAGACAAGGAAAACAAGTTTGAAGAAAAGCTGCATATTGTCAGAACACGTCTGTGGAACTTCGGTGGTTGTGCCGAAGATATATTGCTGGTGGTAATTCCTTCTCGCCAACAAAAGGTAGACAAATTAGTTTCGAAGATTTTTTGGGAAGTTGTCATACTTTACACAAACATTTCCAACGATAATATGTATGGGCATTCGTGATACGATCGAATTTGGAACAGTCATAAAACTCTAACATACCGTAGAGTATGTTAGCAAGGAAAATCAGAAAGTTAAGACTTAAGGCTAGTTAAGCCATTTAGAATAAACAGGCTAACAGCCGTCAACTCAACCCCAAAATAGATAGGTTGAACAATAATAATACCTGCATTTTGTCTAAAAATCGTCGTTTGTAATACAGAGTACGGAAAATGGGAAGAACAATTAAATGCTTTACACATTTTACGCTACTGATACGTTTTGTAAAATTTAGTCCATTATCCTAAATTGTAGTCATCTGTATGAATGAATACCTGGCTAAATATTCTTAGTCTTAACGCATTAATTGCAGCGGGCTGAATGCTTCCCAGAGAATGGTGTTCGATTGAACAGGTCCGCCAGGGAGTGAACTGTAATGTGCTTTGAGGAGTCCTGAGGACTGGATACTATATATAATACTACATAAAAAATACTTTTGCCTTTCAATTTTACTAAATTGTTGTTAGAACCCTTGTAGACAGTTACTTTAACCCATGTGATGTGCACTTGCAGATAGCTACGTGCGTCGGAATATCGATGCAAGGCGTTATTACCGCTCAGTGTCGTCGTCGAGTATACGGAGAAGTGAGACATTTGCTGAATAGGAACGCTTATGGAGAAGCTTTAACAAGGGTCATCAGACGTTACGGGTGAGGCATCGGCCGTCCAAAATACTCGTCGTATGGTTATGGCTAAGGCTCAACTTGCACGTTATTTAAACAACTTACAACGGCCATTGTTGTCATACACGTAACAAAAAAAGACGGCGTTTTCCCTTCCCTCGGCTATCATTCGTGACCTTAAACGTTCCTCCTCGATTCCGTGTTTTCCTTCATTGCATTTCAAATATATTATGTGAAAAAAATTGGGTCGTACAAGCCAATTTCAGTGGGTCGCCAAGAGGTATCCGTATCACGTTGTTGTTTTTTGTATCACACGAACAATTTACGCCAAATGTTGCATGAATATTAAATAATATTATCCGGCATTTCAAATTCCATGTTTGATGCTCTCCACAATAAAGCCTTAAAAATACATTTTGTGTAGAAAAATATTGCTTTAATAAGCATTGTATTGTCATATTTGATTGCTGGACTCCTAATTATTATCAGTACGACGTAAATTAGATAATATCTTTCACACATTGTTGAAATCAATCGATTTTCCCAACTCAGTCCACAGTCATTGTTTTTCGAGTTGTAAGGTGTGTCCTCTTTTTACGTTGATACACTAGTGAACAGCGCGGATGTAGTGATTCATAGCTCGGTCTTCGGCAAGCAAGTGTAATAAATTTCCTCACTATTCTTACCAGTATTTATGATATTTTTATAGTTATGTTACTTTATCGTTTATCGCAAACTGCCTCAATGCATGAACATGTACCGCAACCAGAATTTGGGTCGCAGCCAAACAAGGTCAAGAACCGCTGAGCTACCTAATATCCACTACAATAAGTTGTTGTCGTTTGTGCTACCTTTTGTGTAGTTTTAGTGAAATCACCAGACAAGTTATTAACGTATTTAATGTTTGCCCAAACAGTAATTCGATTGCACGATACGTAGTCGACATTCCTTGTGCTAAAAAAACCACGTGGTTGGCAGGTTCAGTGGTTTGAAGGCAAATTACCGGCAATTTACTTTATCAAATGTCACGACCAAAGGCAATTCTTTCGACCAGCTAAACAAACGTAAACACTGCTTTATTAAACTGACGTCGAATGTTACTTAATCTGTTCATACTCTACATATTTGGACACCAAAGAACCAGATTCTCAACGGGCTAAAACCGTTTGAGGAGACAGGTTCTATCTGGTGTCAGATTACAGTAATGTACCTCCAATGTCTGTAAATAACGTGTGCATGCTTTTGAGTAACTTTAAAAACAAAAATGCAGTTAACGATTATTTCAAAAGCCGGTGTTGCTCCCATAACCGCTTTGCCGCACCAATTATGACTTTACAACGGTCAATAACATCAACCAACACATCTTAGGCAATGTTTATTGTCTGCTGGGTTACATAAATGAAATTTTCTGTAACCCAACAGACAATAAAGTTATTGTATTGTATTGTTCCATAATATATAGTAGAAATTGTCCAGCATTCCAATGCGATATCTTAAATGTTCAACCGACTAAGGGAAAACAAGAAGAGCTAAAGAACAAGAGAGCGCCTTGGTTGCAGGGAGATCCTGACCGGGGACTACGACTGCCGAGGGGACGTGCCGTACGTGATGTCGACTGGAGTGCGGGTCGCCATCGCCTTCCTTGCCACCAGTGTACCGTTGCTCTGCTTTGCCATTCTCGTTTTCTTCGGCTCTTGCTTCAGGTGTGTCTTCGTCATTCTTTGGCAGTAGGGGCTGGGTATTTGTGTTTTCGTGTGTGTGTGTGTGTGTGTGTGCATGTGCGTGTGCGTGTGTCTGTGTGTGTCTGTGCGCGCGCGGATTATTATGGAAATTACCCTATTCTATTGATCTGACTTTGTCCCCACACAGTTGCTCAACCATCTGAAACATTCCAGTGTTGCTCTAGTGGTTCCACGCTGTGGCGTTTTTGTGCATCAATGTTTGGTTCAGCGGAGCCTTATATAGTTCGTTGTCAATTTAACAAAGTTATTCATTGTGACGTTCATTGAGATCCAGAAATATCCGTTATATTTATAGCGGTTTCAGTTTCAGCGATTCAGAATAGCCTCGGTCATTCAATATTACAATAAATTTACATTAGTGGACATGACCCACCAATGTAGTGCAGATTCCAAACACAGGTTATCAATTTTTTTGAAAATTAGTTAGGGCATACCCTTGATTTTGCGGAGTCAACAGTCTTAGTATGGCGTGCCGCATAAAGTAATAATGACGAAAGTGTACAAACATATATCGATAATAAGCTGTGTGTGTCTCAACTATTCCTTGTAAAAGAAGGCACATGCATCCAGAATAGTATTATGACTTTAACTTACCGAGTTGCTCAGAAGAAATATAAAACTAGGTAAAACATGGTGCTACAGGAACAAGCAGAACGGTTACAGTTGAGACTGCTAAGAAAATTCATTACATTTGGAAATTACATAAACAGGTTAGAAATAAATGTATTTAATATATCAATACTGGATAGTGATAACTACAATAAACCACTAAAGTTAAGCCCAATAATTTCATTAGTATAAAGTAGTAAACGAAAAATACCTAAATAGTATACATGCAAAGTAGCCGTATAAGTTTGAAACGTGTACGTGTACATGTGTGGCTGCAACAACTTACTAACATACACATTATTTACTTAATTTACAGCGACGTGCCATTTTGAACAAGGTCATATACGGTTCCTTGTGTATTTCTATAACCACGGTGACATTCGGCTGCTTTCCCAGTGTCTTTGCCCAGTCGACAACCATCTGTCCTCGGGTGCAGGTACCAGCCAGTTCGACAGTTGCATACACGGTGGCGCTGCGTTTCACAATGGACGCGTCCACCGCCACGGCGGCGGCAATTTCATCGCAGGTGGTGTATTTTCCATAAATTGCGAATTGATTCTTCGCTGTAAGACCTTCGATGAGCTTCATAAAGTCGGCTTTTCGACTGCCTGGTGCATCGTTGAGAAGATTCTCATAATCGATTTTGCTCAAACCATATTTTAAGCAGAGCTCCCAGCAAATCAACACAGTCGGGCAAGACAACTCGTTGAGAACAACGAAAGTTGACTCCGGGTCGACGTGGAAATTGAACTCTGAACACGTGTCGATATTGCCTCTTCCTTTGTAGTTTCCTCCCATGATAACGCACTTACGTAACTTGCGGCCGAAGTTTGGGTTTAACTTGAGCGCCAGTGCGACATTAGTAAGTGGCCCGAGACATACGAGTGTTATTTCTCCCTGGTGAGCGGCAACTAGCCTCAGCAACGCCGCAACGGCCCCCTCGGTGTCCGTAGTGGCGTTTGCTGACTGATCGCCAGACTGTTTGTCGTGCACATCAGGAACGTCACCGAAGCCGTCTGAGCCGAAGAAGAAGTAATTCGTGTGCGGCAGCCCTACCAGCGGAGCGTGGGAGCCGGCGTAAACAGGAATGTCCGTGCGATCGGCAACTCGCAAGAGACGCCGAACATTTCGGCCTACCTGATCAACGAATGCGTTGCCGTAAACCGTCGTGATTGCGACAAGGTCGACGTCGCTACGTGCCAGAATCATCAGGATCGCCTGGGCATCGTCGACGCCGGCGTCACAGTCGACGATAAACCGCTGCTTTCCGTCACATGGACTGCTTACATGGTCGGCCATTGTCAACTGCAGGTGATCATACAATAGCGGTGGACGTCAAAGTCCGAACAGATTGCAGTGTGATCTCTTGTCGAGAAGCATAAACAAATAAGCGAGTGAGGGTGTAAACCGTTCGAGAGCATTTTATCTCAAGTGGATTCGAGTGCTGTATGAATTCCAATATTATTATTATTGCTAATTCTGGTTGTTTCCAGCACTATGTATATTCAGGGTTTTTGTTAAGAGTGCTGGTAGCAGGGACCATGGCCACCAAAACAGAGACGGCACAATGTGCTCTGACCAAGTCATTGCGCGTCGCGGACCACTACGGAAACAACACGACCACAATACTAGTGTGGTGTAACACTGTTAAATCATAGACAATTTGTTTTGACGTATATAAGTTAAATTACCTGAGTTAATTTGTTAAACAAACCAATGTCGCGTCAACATACAACGTACGACTCTGTATCTCTGAGTTTACAAACACTGCTATCTGTAAACACTGCTATCTGTAAACACTGCTGTGAGGGCAATCATTCTCCTACCAATAGGGTGGAAATTAAATCCATACATCAAGGAATCGCCAGGATTTATCCAGCTCCAAGTTGAAACACAGGAATGCTGTTTCCTTATGCGCTCATATGTTGATATAATAATATTAATAACTATCAAAATAAATATTTCAGTGTACCATTAGCTTTATAATTGAAATATATCCATCGTAAAAAACTTCTAGCAGCTCACCCTATTCTTGAGGTGATAATTATATATTGTCCGTCTATCTTTTCTTTTAATGCAAAACAAGATTTATTATTAACATATATAGGTTATTGCCAACATAACAAGATTGTAACATTTGTTTGCCGCTAGGCGTAGCCAAATCTTCATAAATTACGTATATATATATCACTAAACAAATATGACATTTTAAATGGATCCAGCAGTGCAAACATGTTTAAAAATAGAATTGATAAATATCTGATAGGGGCGGGTTATAAGTAGGCGAAAATCGTTGGCCTCTCGATATGCCTAAAGCTTCCTAGTCCACATGCTATCTGGAGCCTGTAGCTTTGGATGGGAATCTTGTTAAAGAAGTTGTATAGAAACCAAGTACACCTCGATTTCACCGTTACAGTATTATTACTAGGCCTAAATAGTTGTCTACATTTTAAATCTCATTGTGTTCTCTCACCATTTAACATACTTTTAGGCATGTGGTGTCATAACATACGTATAAAATACTGCGTTCTACGCCAACTTTTAGACTCAAATAGTGTTTGGGTCAGTTATTTATTACTAGGCCTAAATAGTTGTCTACATTTTAAATCTCATTGTGTTCTCTCACCATTTAAAATACTTTTAGGCATGTGATATCATAACATACATAAAACATACTGCGTTCTACGCCCCAATTAGGCTCAAATAGTGTTTGTGTCAGTCTGCATGCGCCGTTGCGACCGTGGGTTAGCGCGCAACGCGCGTGAAAAGAGAGATGTAACAGCGCAAATTGATGCAAACCGGACCGGTATCTGAATCAATATAACTATACAAAAATGTATAGCTATAAACCGAATTGGAAAAAAAGATCACAAAGCTATCATACAAGCTGTTATTCCTGGTTTTACTACGTTGCCAGGTTTTCTTGCCAATTCTGTCTATCTTCGGATGGCCTTTGTCATTGTTTGCAAGTGCAGCTTCATCATTCCTTGCTGATTCTTCACTCCTGCAGATATCAACTGTTGTCAGTAGAGAAGGGGGAGGCGTGATTGCTAATAACTTTTGTTTTGTTTCTGGGTCACGAATTCCCGACATAATTCGCGTAATAAGACGATCGTCTAAGCACTGCTGGCAAAGGTCTGCGTTGTTGGCAATTTCCCGCAATTCCATGTAGAAGTGGTCGAACAGTTCGCCTTCTTGTCTGCGTTCTTCTAGTGCCACCCTGTCCAGTGTAACATTTCGTCTGGCTCGGATGTGTTCTTGGATTCGGTCTAAGATCGCTGTGACGGTTATATCGTCAACATTGTCTATACCGATGGCTAATTGCAATGTAGCACGCATTTCAACAGAGAGGCTGGTGCGCAACACGGCTCTCTGTTGACGTCCTGGGAGACGGTCGAGCTGTTCTAACTCCACGAAATCTTCTCATGATCGCCTTCATGCTGCTAGTTCTCGTAGTGTTATGTCTACTGCCATTGGCTCCGGCGGTCTAGTTTTTGCGTGTTGGCCTGTAGAAGTACGCTGTACGTTGGTCACGGTGTCTGTGTGTTGAGTCTCTGGACCATTAGACTCATCATTGGCGCCGTTGTTGTGTGCGCGCGATGGTGATTTATGGGCGCATCTGTCGAGGGTCTCGCAGAATAGACGCATCGATAGTTCATGTCTTTCATCACGTGCGCGCTCCCGTTCCTGTTCTCGCTGTTAACGTTTGTTGTCCCGTTCTCCTTGTTTAGACAGGAATGTCGCAAGCCAGTCTGGTGCGATTGTGTCACCGCAGCGCGGACTTCGGTGAACATCAACGCTTGTGGCACGCTCTTGCGGAGCTTTTGAAAGCTCCGCGGCGCCGTGTTTGCTTGTGGCGCGGGATTTTCTGTCCATTTTGTCGCTACCGTTTACAGACAAACCGACTTTTTAACGTCAAATTTTGACTTCGTGGCCTTTTGCCGACTGCGCCATGTTAAAGCTTATACTCAATGAGATATAGCAACACAACCAAACATTTGTTAAGCGATGTTGATCTTCCTCGTGGTCTCTCGTCAGAGACGGGAGGTCCCAATATTTGAGGGGAGACTATACCACCTACTAATTGATATTGTGATTGTTATTTATTGGAAAGGTTTGTCACAGATCAATGAAATCACACCATTTAGCTGGTTCTATATATATATATATATATATAAATATATATATATATATATATAGCATCAAGAGGATGGTACCACCGAAATAAATATGAAAGTCATGTGACCGGAAATGATGCTACGATCTCGCGCGAACATTTACTGCGAAACAGACAATAATGGCGGTATATTAGTCTTATATAATATTAATAATTATTCTATTTCGCTAGCCGCGACCGTTTCGATTACGTACATGTGTATGCTAAATGAGTGCTGTGGCAAAAGTTATCTAGATAATCATACTACGTGTACGGTTCTTATACGAAACATTTGATCTGCACTAAGTAAACATAGTCATTGTTGTATAATCGCAACAGTTATAATTTGTAAGCATCCTATATGTAGGAATACGATTGAATGACTGGAAATAGTGACGAGATTTTATTTGAAATTCCGAGAGGTGACTCGAGTCGCGACTCGAAATTTTCACCGGTGACTTGAGATTCGACTCGAAATTCCCTGAGATGACTTGAGACTCGACTTGGACTCGATAGCGAAATGACTCAAGACTCGACTCGACTCGAGAGCTTGCGACTTGCCAACAAGTCTGCGGTAAACAAAATACAAACTGTGTCACATACCCCATAGTGTATCACGTGTCGCTTCTAAACACTGGTATTGGTAGAGAATATGTTATAACATAGATACAGCGTGCAGTTAATAACCATGAATGAATGATTAACAGTTTAACACAGTGAAACACACTGCCATAAATAATGAGTAACGATTTTGACAAGGTCAGTAGACGAAGATTAGAACAACAATTATCTTAAAGAGGAGCAGTGGATAAACCATCGGACTCTCAATTGAGGGAACCCAGGTTCGATTCCTGTGCTGCCTTGTCGAACCTTGGGCAAGTTCGTTCACTTCACGTTGCTCCAGTTCACTCAGTTGTATGGACAAATTATGAAAGGCTATAAACAGTGGTGGATATTTGTGTACGAATAGTATTCACGCATTAATTGCATCGTGAACTAAGGACTGGACACCGCGCTATAAATATAAGAACTTACCTACTAAGGACTGGACACCGCGCTATAAATATAAGAACTTACCTACTAAGGACTGGACACCGCGCTATAAATATAAGAACTTACCTACTAAGGACTGGACACCGCGCTATAAATATAAGAACTTACCTACTAAGGACTGGACACCGCGCTATAAATATAAGAACTTACCTACTAAGGACTGGACACTGCGCTATAAATATAAGAACTTACCTACTAAGGACTGGACACCGAGCTATAAATATAAGAACTTACCTTTAAAGGTAGTAGCCGACGATTAGTTCATAAGTCGGAGACATTCGCCTATGTGGTACCAACGAGTTGGTGTCTGACTCGCGGACTCTTCGTCCACGGATGAGATGTTGCATGGTGACTTCTCTGTATGTATATGCCGGACATTAGTTTCGCACATTCGACTCTCGTGTACCCGGCTTGCTGAATTCGTCGGAACAACACAGTCGTTGACACAGGGTTTTGTCTGCGGTAGAACTTCCCTTCAGTGTTCCAGTACACAGAGTCTGGGAACTAGTTACTTTACCTATTCCGTGCGTGCGTGCGTGCGTGCGTGCGTGCGTGCGTGCGTGCGTGCGTGCGTGCGTGCGTGCGTGCGTGCGTGACTGCTTGAGTGTGTGCGAGTGTGTAAAGTGTAGGTCCATATGTGTCGTGCCCGCTAAAGAGGACAATGCATGTATCTTTCAGCGGACGCGGCTTCGGTGGAGCTCGCTATAAAATGAACCTCGGCCGCATCTTCAACAGTAAATACCACCGAGACGATCCGGATATACGCTGGCTTGCGACAGGTGGCAGCACAGGTATCCCGGCATCCACAGCGTCACAACTGTAGCCCGGGTGGACCTGCTGCTCGGGGTTTTCACAGACGCTCGTTCGTACGACGGAATTTAATAAATGGAATGTGATTTACAATATCCACAGTCTTATGGTGCGCGTTGCGACTTCGCTTACAATTTATAATAGTCCTTAATTCTGCGGTGTCTAGTAATTCCTATTGGCGTTTCCCATAATTTCCCTGGAAATTCCACAAATTCTGCTATTATAAATTTTGTAGATTCGGACAATATACATTTGACTATTTGCAGGTACCAGGTTTTTCATACCAACATTTTCTTTTGATTCAGAAAAATAGGCCACAGACACCTCTATGGATTTTTGTATATATGTAATAATTATTATTTTAGACACACCAACGAGGACTACTGTTAAACTCGGCTAGTCGACATCACGGCTCGCTAGAATGCGTTCTCATAACAAAGGTTCGATCCAATTAGTGATATTTGCAGTAGCAAACATTTATATGAAATTTGCAGCAATTCACTGCACGCCAATGACATTTCATTTCATGCAACAAGCATATGACACTTTTCTAGTGTTTCTATACGTATTTAAACAATTAGAATAGCAACCACATTTAGAATTAAACTTTCCTTTTTGGATGCTGGTGCGGTAGTATAAATGATAGCTCTGGTAATAATAATAATGTAAAATTCGGAAAATAATGGGTCAAAGCTATATGCAGGCTTGTGTGTGTTTATATATGCATCTAGGTGTCTATATATGCACGCAAGCACACAGGCCACCCATGGATCCACCTATGCAAACACACACACACACACACATACATACACACACACACACGCACACACGCACACACGCACACACGCACACACGCACACACATACACATACATACAAACACATTTCATTTCATATTAGGATCAATTACAGTATAGATTCTTGTGTAATTCCGTACAGAATGTTTGTTAAAACCAAGCTTTTACTTGATTATGAATCAAAATGTTATATAGGAGTAGTATAGTAGGTTAATCAGCGGGGATGGTTTCCGTTTTTCCGTAGTGGAAGGTCAAAGGTCAAGGTCAAGTACCCGGATGTAGGTCAAGGTCAAGTACCCGGATGCAGGTCAAAGGTCAAGTGGCGCCAACTGGCGAATTTTTACGAACTTTTTACGAATTTTGAACTAAATTCACCTGGCGGATATGGCGTGAACTATAAGTGGTGCCACCTGGCGGATAAGTTGTTAACTAAATATTCGAGTACTGCCCAAATTCGTGCGTCTTAGTTTGATCATTAACGCCACCTGGCGGACTTTTCGTGAACTAAATTGCCCCTATCGTATAGGTCATGCGCTACAAGTGGTGCCACCTGACGGATACGTTGTGAACTAAATGTTCGAGTACTGCCCAAATTCGTGTCTCTTGCACGCTTGCGTGTAATAGAGCCTCCTGACGGATAGATCAGGAACTACAAACATCATCCCTGGCGGACAATGGTGTCTTTTCTTATATGTCGTAGGTTGTCGACCATTTCTTGAGGTGTAGGCCTCTCCTAGCCTATACATTTACAACTTTAACATAGGTCCAAACCTGATGAATCGGTAGAGAACTAGTAAAATAAGTCAAATTATGGCATCTCTGGTTACCATACAGAAATTTTCTCCATGTTAAGAGATAGGGAATTTTTACCATGTTAAAGCATAGGGATTTTTCCCATGTTAAGAGATAGGGAATGTTTACCATGTTAAAGGATAGGGAATTTTACCCATGTTAAAGCATAGTGAATTTTCCCCATGTTAAAGCATAGTGAATTTTCACCATGTTAAAGAATAGGGAATTTTCTCCATGTTAAGAGATAGGGAATTTTCACCATATTAAAGCATAGGGAATTTTCACCATGTTAAGAGATAGGGAATTTTTACCATGTTAAAGCATAGGGATTTTCCCCATGTTAAGAGATAGGGAATTTTTACCATGTTAAAGGATAGGGAATTATCCCCATGCTAAAGCATAGGGATTTTCCCCATGTTAAGAGATAGGGAATTTTTACCATGTTAAAGCATAGGGAATTTTCCCCATGTTAAAGCATAGGGAATTTTCACCATGTTAAAGGATAGGGAATTTTCTCCATGTTAAGAGATAGGGAATTTTCACCATATTAAAGCATAGGGAATTTTCCCATGATAAAGTTCCTTCGGCACGTCCATGTGACCTTTATGTTCTGTCGAACTGTTATAAAAGCCCTGCGTCTGTTTTTGTGGTCATTATATCTTACATTTTGGAAGATGAACAACATGACTAGTGATAACGTCCGGCAAGGGATTTTGCTACCGAAGGCGCAGCCTTCTCCGGCTACGGGCCTACTCAACCTCTCGACCCCGACAATAAACCCGGACCAACAGCCAACGACCAGTTCAACGATCAGTTCAACGACCAGTCCGACGACCAGTTCGACGATTTCGTCTCTGTCATCAGCTCCGGCAATCAACCCAACCATCAACCTGACGTCATCACCTCCGACGAAGTGTCGGAAGCTTTTGCCTCTTGAAGAGATAACAGTAAGCTTCAATTTTTCATAGTGTTCAAATGGTATTCATGCCATTTTGTTAGAACATTTTCAAAAGAACATAATATTCTATTTTTTCTTATACATACCAGTTGACCATTCATTATTAAGCTCATCTCATTACAGTTTCAGCGACAAGAAAACGAGCCCATTGCTGCAGCTGCCGCTACTTCTGCTTCTTCCCCCTGTTGCGGCAAATATCGACCCTCCAAGCGACTGACTCTACTGCTGAACACACCCAAGCAGTGCAAGGAGAAACGACGACAGTCTTTACATAGTAGAGTTGAACTTACTTCAAATGGTTGACTGTTTGCAAACTGGTTTGAACTGGTATTCGCTGTCCAAGTCTGATCTACTCTACAGCCCGTGAATGTGTATTTCCTACTCTGCAGTCCGTGCTCGTTCGGCACGCCCATGTGACCTTTCGGCACATTCACTAACTTTATAAGCGTTGTGTTTTGTCAATCGGCTCATCATTCGTATTACGATGCCATCACGCCTAACGTCATGTTGAAGACACCTTATTACCGACCTTGCGATGCGTCAGACTCGAGCGACGAGCCAACGAACAGATCCATCATGCCGGTGACCAACCGCCTTTCTGTGCCGGCGGAACCTGGGCAGCGTTAGGGATAGGGTTAGGATTAGGCTTAGCGTCAAAATTAGCTCCATAACCAAGGTGTGCAAAGCTGAACACTCAAGACGACACTACCCATGTGTAGTATCAAGTATTGGTTCCAAGACACCGTTTCGAAACAGTGGCGAAACACTATGAAACATATGGTTCTGTCAGTAATGGAGGGTAACCTGTAAAGAACTTTCTTTTGTCTTGTACACGATTAAACTTTGCAAGACTCTGTATCAATGTCTAGTCTCTGGTTCTTTTAGTTATGGAGCGTAACATGTAAATACGTTTGTGTTGTTCACGAATGAACTGTGCAAACCTCATCTTGTGTCTTTGTCGTAGTGTAATGCAAAGCATACGTAGGGAACCTTACTAATAGTCTTACACTTCCCAAGTATGTCTGTGTGTAGTTCAGTAGAGATGATAGCCACTTATGTCTGTGTAGTTCAGTACAGAAATGTTAACCACTCATGTGTGTGTGTGTATGTGTGTGTGTGTGTGTGTGTGTGTGTGTGCGTGTGTGTGTGTGTGTGTAGTTCAGTACAGAGGTGTTAGCCTGTTATGTCTGGGTGTAGTTCAGTAAAAACGTTAGTCGGTTATGTATGTGTGTAGTTAAGTAGAGATGACAGTAACTTATCTCTGTGTATTGTTCAGTAGAGATGACAGCCAGTTATGTATGTGTGTAGTTAAATACAGAGATGTTAGCCTGTTATGTCGGTGTGTAGTTCAGTAAAAACGTTAGTCGGTTATGTATGTGTGTAGTTAAGTAGAGATGACAGTCACTTATGTCTGTGTATTGTTCAGTAGAGATGACAGCCAGTTATGTCTCTGTGCAGTTCAGTACAGAGATGATAGACAGTTATGTCTGTGTATAGTTCAGTAGAGATGATAGCCAGTTATGTATGCGTGTAGTTCAGTACAGAGATGATAGCCAGTTATGTATGTGTAGTTCAGTGTGAGTGACGTCATGATACGCGCAGTAATGTTGTGCGCGAGGTGAGTTGGTTAAACAGGTAGAGCTTTGGTTAGCCATCGTTTTGAACTTGCGCATTTGAATGTAATTCCATCATGTGACGTCATGGTCAGTGATTGACGTTATGGTACGTGCATTCATTTGGACCAATACGCCGCACGAATCAAACTATAGACACGTGTTGTACAAATGAAACACTAAACTTAGCCCAACAGGTTGCACGAATTGAACTTAGACCAACTAGTCTGACAAACGAAACACTAAACTTTGACTAGCGAGCGACAAGAACCAAACTTGTCGGACAAACGAAACACCAAACCTAACAAGTTACTGCGTCAAATTCCACCAAAACGAGGCAAATAGACGGTTTATCGCGTGAGATTCCATCAATTTGACGGAATTCCATCAGAATAGACGGGTTACTGCGTGAGATTCCATTAATTTGACGGAATTCCAACAGAATAGGCGGGTTACCGTGTGAGATTCCATCAATTTGACGGAATTCCATCAGAATAGACGGGTTACTGCGTGAGATTCCATCAATTTGACGGAATTCCATCAGAATAGACGGGTTACCGCATGAGATTCCATTAATTTGACGGAATTCCATCAGAATAGACGGGTTACCGCGTGAGATTCCATCAATTTGACGGAATTCCATCAGAATAGACGGGTTATTGCGTGAGATTCCATCAATTTGACGGAATTCCATCAGAATAGACGGGTTATTGCGTGAGATTCCATCAATTTTACGGAATTCCATCAGAATAGACGGGTTATTGCGTGAGATTCCATCAATTTTACGGAATTCCATCAGAATAGACGGGTTACCGCGTGAGATTCCATCAATTTGACGGAATTCCATCAGAATAGACGGGCTATCGCGTGAGATTCCATCAAAAGGGAGCAATTCGACTTGTTATTGCATGACATCTCACTGCTTTCAGGCAATTCGACGGGTTATCGCGTGACATCTCACCGCTTTCAAGCAATTCGACTGTTATCGCGTGACATCTCACTGCTTTCAGGCAATTCGACGGGTTATCGCGTGACATCTCACTGCTTTCAGGCGATTCGACGGATTATCGCGTGACATATCTACCAAACTTAGCACACGAGACTACGGCCGAGGCATTACATGAGACTACGGACGAGACAGCGCGTGAGACTACGTGTTCCAAGAACCATTCCGTTGTTTACATTTGAACAGTAAAAACGTGAGCTTATGGACTAGTCTACCAGCTACCAACAAGCCTACATCATCATCATCATCACGTGCAGCCTTCCAGTACCCAGATTGCAAGAGACATTTCACAGGTCGAGACAACTTGAAACGACACAGTGTCCTCAGACCGACACCACTCAACGGCCACCAATGTAATTAGTCAGAGTATTGCCATCTACTGACCATGATAGATCTCTATTCGTTGACACACTTCCGGGAATACCGGAAGCGTAGAGGCCTCCATGACAGTCAAATAACTTCCATGCGACGTCACTTCCGACGTAGTGTCCCTAGTAGAGGCTGCCATAGCAAGCGAATTTGAAAACTGCTATGATCGAAAACGACTATGTCAATAACATGTAAGGACAACCACCTGACAGGACTTCATTCAAAGAAGTGACCATCATGGTTCCCAACGCCACTCAACGGACACCAATGTAATTAGTCAGAGTATCCCCATCTACTGGACATGATATGAGGTGACCATCATGGTTTCCAACGCCACTCAACGGACACCAATGTAATTAGTCAGAGTATTGCCATCTACCGGCCATGATAGATCTCTACTCGTTGACATACTTCCGGGAATATCGGAAGCGTAGAGTCCGCCATGACAGTCAAGTGACTTCCGGCTCGACGACACTTCCCTAGTAGAGGCTGCCATAGCAAGCGAATTTGAAAACTGCTATGATCGAAAACGACTATGTCAATAATATATAAGGACAACCACCTGACAGGACTTCATTCAAAGAGGTGATCATCATGGTTCCCAACGCCACTCAACGGACACCAATGTAATTAGTCAGAGTATCGCCATCTACCGGCCATGATATGAGGTGACCATCTCGGTTCCCAACGCCACTCAACGGACACCAATGTAATTAGTCAGAGTATTGCCATCTACCGGCCTTGATAGATCTCTATAACTAAAAGAACCAGAGACTAGACATTGATACAGAGTCTTGAAAAGTTTAATCGTGTACAAGACAAAAGAAAGTTATTTACAGGTTACCCTCCATTACTGACAGAACCATATGTTTCATAGTGTTTCGCCACTGTTTCGAAACGGTGTCGTGGAACCAATACTTGATACTACACATGGGTAGTGTCGTCTTGAGTGTTCAGCTTTGCACACCTTGGTTATGGAGCTAATTTTGACGCTAAGCCTAATCCTAACCCTATCCCTAACGCTGCCCAGGTTCCGCCGGCACAGAAGGGCGGTTGGTCACCGGCATGATGGATCTGTTCGTTGGCTCGTCCTCATCGCTCGAGTCTAGCGCATCGCAAGGTCGGTAATAAGGTGTCTTCAACATGATGTTAGGCGTGATGGCGTCGTAATATGAATGATGAGCCGATTGACAAAACGCAGCGCTTATAAAGTTAGTGAATGTGCCAAAAGGTCACATGGGCGTGCCGAACGAGCACGGACTGCAGAGTAGGAAATACACATTCAAGGGATGTAGAGTAGATCAGACTTGGACAGCGAATACCAGTTCAAACCAGTTTGCAAACAGTCAACCATTTGAAGTAAGTTCAACTCTACTATGTAAAGACCATCGTCGTTTCTCCTTGCACTGCTTGGGTGTGTTCAGCAGTAGAGTCAGTCGCTTGGAGGGTCGATATTTGCCGCAACAGGGGGAAGAAGCAGAAGTAGCGACGGCTGCAGCAATGGGCTCGTTTTCTTGTCGCTGAAACAGTAACGAGATGAGCTTAATAATGAATGGTCAACTGGTATGTATAAGAAAAAATATAATATTATGTTCTTTTGAAAATGTTCTAACAGAATGGCATGAATACCATTTGAACACTATGAAAAATTGAAGCTTACTGTTATCTCTTCAAGTTGTTCTTCAAGCTGTTCTTCAAGTTGTTGTTTACGTCGCCGCTGTTTATCTTGCTTCCTTTGGCAGCAGCCCTGCTTCACATGAGCGGGCCAATTCCTTTTATACTTGAAGGTACTGCCACAAGTATAACGAGGCAAAAGCTTCCGACACTTCGTCGGAGGTGATGACGTCAGGTTGATGGTTGGGTTGATTGCCGGAGCTGATGACAGAGACGAAATTGGTTTGATCGTCGAACTGGTCGTCGGACTGGTCGTTGTACTGATCGTTGAACTGGTCGTTGGTCCGGGTTTATCGTCGGGGTCGAGAGGTCGAGTGGGCCCGTAGACGGAGAAGGCTGTGCCTTCGGTAGCTGAATCCCTTGCCGGACGTTATCACTTAGTCATGTTGTTCATCTTCCAAAATGTAAGATATAATGACCACAAAAAACAGACGCAGGGCTTTTATAACAGTTTGACAGAACAAAGGTCACGTGGGCGTGCCGAACGAACTTTATCATGGGAAAATTCCATATGCTTTAACATGGTGAAAATTCCCTATCTCTTAACATGGAGAAAATTCCCTATCCTTTAAAATGGTGAAAATTCCCTATGCTTTAACATGGGGAAAATTCCCTATGCTATAACATGGTAAAAATTCCCTATCTCTTAACATGGGAAAAATCCCTATGCTTTAACATGGTAAAAATTCCCTATCTCTTAACATGGGGAAAATCCCTATGCTTTAACATGGTAAAAAATTCCCTATTTCTTAATATGGGGAAAATCCCCATGCTTTAACATGGTGAAAATTCCCTATCCTTTAACATGGAGAACATTTCTGTATGGTAACCAGAGATGCCATAATTTGACTTATTTTACTAGTTCTCTACCGATTCGTCAGGTTTGGACCTATGTTAAAGTTGTAAATGTATAGGCTAGGAGAGGCCTACACCTCAAGAAATGGTCGACAACCTATGACATATAAGAAAAGACACCATTGTCTGCCAGGGATGATGTTTGTAGTTCCTGATCTATCCGTCAGGAGGCTCTATTGCACGCAAGCGTGAAGAGACACGAATTTGGGCAGTACTCGAACATGACCTATCCGCTAGGGAAAATTTAGTTAACGAAAAGCCTGTCAGGTGGCGCTAATGGTCAAACTAAGACGCACGAATTTGGGCAGTACGCGAACATTTAGTTAACAACTTATCCGCCAGGTGACACCATCTTAGTTCGCTATTTTAATAGACATGACCTATCCACCAGGTGGCGCTATTTTAGTCCATGACATATCCGCGAGGTGGCGCTATTTTAGTTCGTGACCTATCCACCGGGTGGCGCCATTTGACCGTTGACCTTGACCCACATCGACTTTGACCTTGACCTACATCCGGGTACTTGACCTTGACCTTTGACCTTCCACTTCCACAACGGAAAAACGGAAACCATCCCCGCTGATTAACCTACTATTCTACTGATAGGTTAAACAAATTAGGGTGGCAATTTTTCTAAGCAGGATAAGTTTTTACCAAATTCCAGATGGCTGCCCATCATACGAATTGCGGTTATTTTTCATTAAAATAGTATTTTAAATAATTCCTTACATGTTTATAATGGTATATTGAACACTTAGCAATGTAAATACCTTTTTATGTTAATGTACATATATTTAGTTACATGTGAAAGGTAGTAGAGGGCCGCCATCTTGAATTTCAAAATGGCGGTATTAAAAAGATTTGCCTACCGTTCATTGCATTAATATGTTCAGTATACACTTTTCTCTTAACAGTTATTCTTTACATTCTCAGAGTATCCGTTAATTTGAAACAAAATATAAATAGGATGGCAAATACAAGATGGCTGCCAGCATGAACATTACAACTTATCCCGGAGTAGTTGGCTTTAAAATTGGATTCTGAGATCGTCCATCTTTTAAATACAAAAGTCTAGTGAATCAACATGCCCTATACACTATACTGCTCTACTGCTCTACACATCACTTTCCTCAACTCGATATAAAGTTTGTTTGAACTAATTATTTGTTTCACACAATTTTAAGATAAAACAACGCAAAAGACAAAGTAGTAAATCCGCGTGCCATACATTTATAATTCAGCAGGCCGGACCTGGGAACCGGTCATTTTACAAAAGCATAATTTATTAAATAACATCAAATACCAAAGTGACATATACAGTAGCAAATATGATCAAATAAATAGTGTTCGTGTTGCACATCATACCTTTTTAAGAACAGTTTAAAAGGGTAGGTTATCTCAGAATGCAACTCTAAGCTGCTGGAGGGAATGTTTAAGGAAATATTCTTTGATAATTTTAATTTATTTCTAATGTAGATAATTATTCATTAAGCCTGTTAATATGACTAATTCATGTTATTCTATACATTAAATTTATTAGAATTGTGTTTAATTAATCACAACCATCACAATATATCGATATAATAACTCCGTTTCCACTTCGCGCATGCGTTCAAATCCAAATAAGGCATGTTCGTGAATATTCGGTACCGTTCGTCAGACTTCGGTTACCTCCGCTGAGATTTATGGCGCAAGAAAAACACCCAGATGTTTATGGGTTGATTTTCTGGCCAACAAATGCCCCCCCCCAACCTCTAAGGTTCCGGGAACCTATTTTGTTAAATTAGTACACCATAACACGTGTTAAGTTACATTGTAACCTATTAAATTGGTTTATGTTATTGTTAAATTCACTGGCAATACTCTTGGTCATTTGGAGCAATTTTTGCTATTTTTGGTGTGCACATATTGATTTTCTGACGAAAACATGTCACCACCCAATAAGGTCACAAGCGCCTTGTTTCCCTTAAAATACTTATCAAGAACCAGTGCAAACATTTAGTCAAATGAAATAGCTTTAACTATTGTAGCATCTTTTGATAATATTACTCCTTGTAATTTTACAGCATTCTGTGGGTACAAGCATTGATTTTGTAGTAAAAACAATATTCCACCATGTGATATATTGAGTGTCTTTGTTGTTCCCACAAAACATGTTAAAGCACCAGTGTAAAACCTCCAGCAGCTAAAACTAGTATTTTGCTTCAGAGACACCAGTAAACATTATTCCTGGTCATTTGGAGACATTTTTGCTTATATTTATGTATGCAGATATTAATTTCCTGGCAGAAACATTACCCCACCCTGCAAAGTTGCGAGTGCATTTTTGTTCCCAAAATTTATGTTAAGACATTAATTAAATCATATTGGTATTTTACTGTTGTGGCAAATATAGACACTATATCTGGTCATATTGCGCCATTGTGTGCCTTTATGTAGGTGCAAAATTGGTTTTCTGGCTAAACCAACCCTCACCTTGTTAAGTCGAGAGTGCCCTATTTGGCCCCTGTGATACACATTAAACATAATTGTAAAGTGTAGCCAAACTAAAGTAGCGTTGTTCTGACGTGACACATCTAGACATTTATTGCTAGTTAATCGTTTGGAGCCATTTTGCTCCTCTTTGTATGTGTATTTCATTTTTCCTTTGACGTCGTGGGTGTCTTTGTGCGAAAAGTTAGTTTGTCATTTTGCTAATGCGCCACAAGTAGACGTTACTTCTGGTCATTTGGGGCTATTTTGCAAAGCTTCGTATGTACAGGTGTTGATTTCCTGGCAGGAAAGTATATCCACTGTATAAATTCAATTATCCTCAAAATACACATTTAAGATATAATTGTAAGAACCAATTTTAACAATTTGTGCACGTTAAATTAGTTTTTGTTATTGTGTCATCCACGAACATTACTCTTGGTCATTTAGAGCTATTCTTATATTTCCGTCGGTTGCTTGTGTTAATTTTCTGAACTAGAACTTTTATACCTTTGGCAAAAAGGCACCCGTGACATAACAAGATGGAGGAAGAATTTGGCCAGAAATGATAAACTCAATGAGAGGTGCCAAATGGCTTCAGATGACCAAATATACTGCTAGTTGGTGACATAGTAGTAAAAAAACAATGATATGCGGTTAAATGGTTACAGTGTTACCTTGGTGGATGTTTGTTTCGCAAAATAGGCACTCGTTACTTTATAGGGTACTGTAATGTTTGGCTATAAATCAAACCATGTACCCACATAAAGATGCCAAAAATCTCAAAATGACCAGGAATAATGTATATGTATGCCACAATGATTGAATGCTTCAAGCAACCACTTTCACTCGCTAGCAGGAAGATTTTCTGCGATGAAATACATTTGACCTTTGTTCAAGGTCATTAAAAGTCTAAATAAAAACACCCTTGTTCTCATTGCTAAGGCTTATTAGAATGCATTTATAAAGGTGGCCATAAATTAACATTCCACGCCTACAGGAGTCCAACCCTAATACATTGGCCTCCCCCACTATTAGTTATTGCACAAATATACCAATGTTGCTACCATGATAATCTGTCCAACCTCTATAACATATAGAAAATCATAAAACATTGATAAAGGTTTGTTTTTCAACTAGTTTACTTAATGATAATAAAATAATTAGAGCACAAAAAGTATGAATTATAAAAGAACAAAATAGATAGAACGTAACAGTACAGTCGCCAATAGGTAGTTCCCATAATTCGCCTTTTTGTGACCGCCATTTTGAAAGTCATGACGGCGGACCTCCACTAGCGCTCACGTATATCTAAGATACACATGTGTTCATATAAATAGATAGTATCAGTGGTAAGAGCTCCAGACACCATTATAAACATGTAGGTAATTATTATTTTAAAAAAACTAGCGTAATGTACATGGTGGGCGGCCATCTTGAATTTAGTGAATTTAGTGAATTTAGTGAATTTAGTATCCTGCGTATAGAAATAGCCCCCCTAATTTTTGTAGACCTTTACTACCCAAAGATGCAAAATCATGTGAAAGTTTGATTTTAACAACGATTCTGCACGAATGCAATGTTTTCAACATAGTGACCTACATTATTATATCATGTGTGCAATGTATTTAGTCCGTTCTTCCTCTGATTCTGTATGGTGTTATGACGTAATGTCACATGGGCTATATTGTTTAATAAGCATTGTATCGGTGTGGAGTATCGCAGGTACAAATGCAGTTTACATCATCAAGGTAAACAATGATGTAACAGGAGCATCAAATAAGAACAGCAAAGATTATTTAAGAACGACACCGGTGAGATTGCGTGTGAGAACACATTTTATTTATAGCAAACATAACACTTATAAACATATACGTGTGTCCAACAATTGACATATATTTGCATTTGTTTGCACAATTTAGAATAATAATTTTTTTACCCAGACATTTAGTTCTTTACATGTAGGCCATGTGAATGTGTAACATACCCATACTCCATGTATTACTATGTTATACATCAAACACATTTACTCCAACTGTAACAACATGTCAGACATTATTGTAGAAGGTACATTTGTTATTCTGAGTTAAAACTGTAACGGTGTTTCATCCAACACCGAGGACTGTTCCACTAAGGCAATGGGCTCATAAGGAAAATTCATCATTAAATATAATTTGCTGTTAAATGTATACAGCATTGTCAAAATGCAAAAGCCATCGCCGTAGAGCGAAGGACAGCATTTATGTGACACACCGCCGGAAGTGTCCCAGTGGCGCGTCATTGTGTAGATAATGTTTTCAATAAAAAAGATCACTATTAAGGAGCAAAATATATTTTATAGAGAAAAATCGCGTTTACGAGCTCATAAGAATATCAGTGGAAAGGTGCAATGGCCATTATTTATCTTTTGTTTATTTATCAATTAACCGATGTGAAAACAATTTATGTAATGTGACAGCTTGCTGGACATGATTGACCCAGTCTCCTAGAGCAATGAGCGATATTGGTACGGCAAATGGTGACAGCAATGTTGTTTGGACGTTGTTGATAAGTTATTCAGAAAGATAACAAAGGCCGATGACTCCCATCGAGGTGAAGGCAGTGATTGCTGCGATGATGACATCGGTCAGCTTATATATATCTATCTAACATGACATTCAAACCCGTGTGGTCCCTGCTTTTTTAAACAGGTCAAATAACTAACTAACATATATAATAAAAAAAGATAAGAGCAATTGTCGCATTGCCTTTAGTATAGATAACGAACGTAGGACTATTTGCATTTTATTTGTGTTCTGAGGTAAACATCTTCCGTGCGTTTTTGTTTACTCTGGTACTCAAGTTGAAATAAAATGGGTTTATAATATTCTAGACGTATATATATATCCTTAATTACATAGTTCGCATTACGGTGCATATAAAAAAAAACTCATCAGTTGTACAGCTACCTTGTATATATGTCACCGGCCGCATCAGCCTCGTCAACGTATATATTCATATCATGTGAACTCCGAGATGGCATACGCTTGTGTTATCTGGCATACAATCACCACAACACATCGCATAGGCATCAGAACGTGGTGAGTATTGGGGGAGTGGAACCGAAGCCTCAGCACTTCGGTAATGCCGCACATGACACCGGAAGACGGGGGATGGGTGCTATTGAAGATTTTTAGGAATCAGCCACGAGATATGATTCAGTTTCAGCTCGAACGTTGCAACACGGATAACGCTCACCAATAACATATTCAAAACTCACTAAATAACGGAGGCTCAGCTCCGAGGCTCCTTCCCCGTTCCGTCGCCCATGTATCAATCTAAATAAACATTAAATGTAGAACGATTACTAATAACTATCATGTTACATCGGCTCCCAGACTACCCGCAGACATTAGGAGATACTGCAGTCGACACCCCATAAAACAAAATGAAGCAAAGGAGTGGAAATTCTACCAAGCAATACAGCAACCTAAATACACAGCACTATCAGCTCACACTGACACGAATCTACCAACACTAACAACACAATTACTGCATACTCAGGTTTGGGAATATCCACTGAACCAATAATGCTGATACCTTGCGAAGACACTGGCACCAAGCCGCTTCCCAATGAATCTCTACTCGACCGGAACCAGTTGGCCTACTTGCACAGAATGACATTCTTCAGGCATTATACCGGCGGTACGGGGTGATACTCGCACTACGCGATATGTCTGCCGCATTCGTGTCGGTTGAATGGGTCCGCTCATACTTAATGATAATATCAGGCGGTGCTTCCGACCATTCAATTATCGCTTTCGGTGTCCCCCAAGGCTCAGCATTGGGGCCATTGCTTTTCATCATCTACACGTCCCCAATCGGCGATATCATCAAATAACACAACTTGAACTATCACATGTACGCAGACGACACGCAGCTGTACATCAACGTTGACATCACTAATGAAAACGACAGACTGTCAATCGAACACTGCGTCAACGACGTCCGCGCGTGAATGAACACCAATCTACTGAAAGCCAATGAGGACAAAACAGTCGCGCTCGTCTTGGCATCACGCACCAACCAGAAGAAACACAACATCAACATGATAAAGATCGGCGACTGTGACATCATTCCTAGTCCGAGTGCCTACGACATCGGCGTTGTGTTCGAATGTACGTCACGTGCAACACGTATGTCGTACGGCATATTATCACCTGCGTAACATTACTTCCGTACGATCGTGTCTATCGGAGAAAGCGGCGGTTCTAAAAATACAATCACTGGTGATTTCGAGACTCGACTGCGGGAATGCTTTGCTGTTCGGCATCCCAGACGTTCTTATCTTTGAACTGCAGAGAGTGCAGAACTTAGTAGTTCAGCAGACGAACGGCTGTTGTGGTTATCAACGATCTGCCCGAAACAACCTCAAGGAAGTACGGATATGCGGACGACCTCGCAATCTTAATGAGGCACAGGCAATGGTCCCACGTTGAGACTGGTCTCACACGAGACATGAACATCCTCTCCACATACCTGAAACAATGGCGACTGAAACTCAGTGAGAAGAAAACGGTCTCTGCCGCTTTACATATCTGCAACAAAGACGATAAAGGTGAATTGAACGTGTTTATGAACAATACACATCTCGTCTGTCAAGTAGCCCCTACATACCTGGGCATAAAACTAAACAGATCACT
Organism: Escarpia spicata; assembly: GCA_963995525.1. Lineage (NCBI taxonomy): Eukaryota > Metazoa > Annelida > Polychaeta > Sabellida > Siboglinidae > Escarpia > Escarpia spicata. The sequence goes on from OZ023210.1 coordinate 36,873,865, forward strand.
GACTTACAGGCAACATCTGGAAAACTTAAGCGCAAAAGTAGCATTACGTGGAGCGCTAATGCGCCGACTTGCTGGTACCACTTGGGGAGCAAGCACCAAGACACTACGCACCTCTACCTTGGCATTAGTGTACGCGCCATAGCGGAATACCGTACACCGGTGTGGTGCAGAAGTGCACACACACACAAACATCCAGTGACGACTCTGGATGTTTAAGAGCAAAAAAAAAAGAACACTTATCGGTGCTTGCAGGCATTATATCACCGACACTTCGAAGACATGCAGCTGTGCTGGCCTTGGACAAGTGTGCAAAACACTGACCATCTAGTACACAACGTGTGCCTGTGCGTGCGTGCATGCGTGCGTGCGTGCGTGCGTGCGTGCGTGCGTGCGTGTGGGGATATGCATGTGTGTGTTTGTGTGTGTGTGTGTGTGTGTGTGTGTGTGTGTGTGTGTGTGTGTGTGTGTGTGTGTGTGTGTGTGTGTGTGTGTGTGTGTGTGTGTGTGTGTGTGTGTGTGTGTGTGTGTGTGTGTGTGTGTGTGTGTGTGTGTGTGTGTGTGTGTGTGTGTGTGTGTGTGTGTGTGTGTGTGTGTGTGTGTGTGTGTGTGTGTGTGTGTGTGTGTGTGTGTGTGTGTGTGTGTGTGTGTGTGTGTGTGTGTGTGTGTGTGTGTGTGTGTGTGTGTGTGTGTGTGTGTGTGTGTGTGTGTGTGTGTGTATTTCTCTTAACATCCATTTACCATAATTTTCCGTAATATTATTTCCAATTTACGGTCACTAATGATGTTTGTTTTTCTACGAGCAAAATGACCAATTACCCTTCCAGTGGTAAACATCCTCGCCCACTCTTTCTTTCTATTTCTCTGTCTCTCTATTTCTCTCTACACATATTTTCTCTCCCTCTGTTCCCTCCCTCCCTCCCTCCCTCCCTCCCCCTCCCTCACTCTCTCCCTCCCTCCCTCCCTCCCTCCCTCCCTCCCTCCCTCCCTCCCTCCCTCCCTCCCTCCCTCCCTCCCTCCCTCCCTCCCTCCCTCCCTCCCTCCCTCCCTCCCTCCCTCCCTCCCTCCCTCCCTCCCTCCCTCCCTCCCTCCCTGCCTCCCTCCCTCCCTGCCTCCCTCCCTCCCTCCCTCCCTCCCTCCCTCCCTCCTTCCCTCCCTTCCTCCTTCCAGCCCTCCCACCCACGTGAATCGGCTTAATTTGACAGCGGGAAATAATTGAGGTGTCGTTTTGTTGTGGTTTCAATATGTACGTGCTGCGTAACCGATTTGTATTATTGAATTCGCTGATTTTTCAACGTCATTAAATAAATTATCCGTGTTCGTAAATAATAAAATTCATCTCTCTGGTGTATCTGCCGTCGATGACACCACCTGTTGACGTCACATCCGGTCGGATGATCTCCGTATATGTTTTTCTTGACAAACCACGGAACAATGTTCGGTTTACGTATGTCCTTCGAGCCAGTAGGTCACCAATTTTGAACCCTCCTGTCAAAACGTAACAACACAGCAATGACGCTACATGACGTTTACGTAATACCAAAAATAGATAAGTGAGCGAAAAATGAACAACTCAGAACACGTCCAAAACATGAAATGTTACGGTCGCTAGCACCCTCACGGCTCGTCCTGTTCCGACGATCTTGGTATCATTTGAAAGGATGCAATTTTGTTATTCTAGCGTCATCTAGATTTCCCGGTAACCGTTTAAAGAACACCGATAAACGGACCTACAATCACGCCGTTGTCGGTGTTCTGTACGGTTCCGAACGATGTTGGCGGCGGGTACTCAGTACACTAATCTTCCGATTGCGGCGCTATTTTCCTCATTTGCATAGGTTCAGAAATGCGCACTTCACCATTTCTTGATTTCATGTTACAAGCTCCACCCACTTTTAAACCGCGGCGAAATTTATGTGCTTTGATTGCAGCGAAACCGATATACCTCTACGTCGGCGTGACGTCACAATAACGTACGCCACCCAACGGGTCTAAATTCGTTGCGTTGGTTGGTTGATATACGTGATTGTGACGTCACGCCTACTTCGCGTAAGTCATTTTAGCAGCCGTTTGAAAGTGGGTGGAGCTTATACCATGAAATCAGATAATGGTGCCTCAATCGGTGGATTGGTGAACTGTGTCGACGAAACAACATCGTTCGCAGTGTCTAAGTCACCGGAACTGTCCCGGTTGTAGGTCCGTATTTAGGAATGATTATCAGGAAACCATTTATATGTTTGAATAGCAGAAAGCTTAAACTTTAAAACGACATCAATATTGTTGGGATCCGACGAACCGTAATGGCACTAGCAGTCGTTCAAAAGGTGTTTTGGAACGTGTTTGACAGTTATTCATTTTTTCGCTCGCTTATCTATTTTTGGTAATACCAAGTAGCAACATAAATGAATGAATTGATTGGTGAATGACTGAATGAACGAACGAATGTACGAAATGTTGGATGAATGAATGAATGAATGATTGAATGAATGAATGAACGAACGAACGAAAAAACGAACGAACGAATGAAAGAATGATATTTTATTTGCCCAATGCAGTTACCTATAAACAGCAATGATACTTCCGTAAAACGCAAGGCATTAACATTGCCGTTGTCACGAGAACCAATCATCATAATTATACTACAATCGTATATATATACTTAGCAAGCAAACAAGCAAATTCTATTATTCCGAGAATGTGTTAAAGCTATAATATATTTATACATATTTGTGTGTGTGTGTGTGTGTGTGTGTGTGTGTGTGTGTGTGTGTGTGTGTGTGTGTGTGTGTGTGTGTGTGTGTGTGTGTGTGTGTGTGTGTGTGTGTGTGTGTGTGTGTGTGTGTGTGTGTGTGTGTGTGTGTGTGTGTGTGTGTGTGTGTGTGTGTGTGTGTGTGTGTGTGTGTGTGTACATATATTATTTGTTAGACTAATATTATTCAATATTGTGACGATGTATTGTTGCAACAAACTTCAAATTCGTAGTATTTAGTAGGTAGTTTATCTGATAGTTCCGACTGTTGAAAATAATCACCCAATCTAGCGGGTAGTTCAAGTTACTAACAGTGAAAATGTTGCAGTTATTATCAACATTGTGTAATAGTTGATAATTATATAACATTTTCACTGTTAGTAACTTGAACTACCCGCTAAATTGGGTGATTATTTTCAACAGTCGTGATCCAAGGCCAGGCTACGCGATGACGTCAGCCGGGGAACGGCACAACACTAACTTTAGCCCTCATTTTCTTTCATTCAACATTATAATAGCTTTGATTTGGTGGTGGGCTATTTAGTTGGGAATGTAAAAAATACGTTAATTCTAGTTTACCTTATAAGTTGCTTTCACACTGCGTAGGAAATTGTTGGCACAAATACGCGTGCTATGCGGATAGGGTGTCTGTAACGAAACACGCGAGTCACTCGACCGTGGCGTCAAATAAAATAATATAATCATTGATACAATACCTTTATTGTGCCTTTATTGAACATTGACGCATGTTAAATAAGGGATTTGTAACTCTATAAAATAATGCAGATTTTTCCATAGATTAAATTTGCGTCAATATCGCCACTGAAGTACTATTATTGCCTTATAAACAACAGTGGCATAGTTTTTCTTTTTAATTGAATGGAGTCCGTTCCCCAACTGACGTCACTACACAACACTAAACACAGAAGATCTACTGCGCCATTCATTTAAAGGAACATAATCTCTCCGTTTTTATTTTAAAATATTGGTATATAGTATATATGGTAACTATTATAACGTACTGACAGCTCAAACATGTTTTAACGACGCAGAACAAAATTTAGAATTTAACCGTTCAATGTTTATAAGAATCGCCGCGCTGTCACTCAAATTCCCGAATAGCGAGCTCGGATAAAGCTAGGATTCCATATGTACCGATGCGGCATGCGAAAAAACAATGAATATAGTGCCCGGTGGAAATTAACATAAGTAGTTCCAAACATGCATAGGCGGATGAGTTTTGTCGTGCGGATGCGGCTGCGGCAAATTGAATCGCCCCGTGTAGCGATTCGAATCGTATCCGCACACGAATCGGATAGGAAATTCCCAGTAATGACGTCACTACAGAGGTATTCCCCATTCCGCTTGCGTTTCCGTACGTTTTTCCGTAAATATGGAATCGTAGCTTCATTCCGAGAAAGGCTGTGACCCGACGGGGACTGAGCTTCAAATGTCAATACGCCTGTCAACATGGCTTCCATGCAAACCGACGATTCTTCGACCGATGTAAGTTGTACTATGAATTGTCGTAAATATTCCGTTTGTCATTGTGTTTGTGAAATTAGCTTGGCGTCGCTACATAAACGAGCTTCACAGAAATTCCGTACAGTGGCGCTTTCGTTACTGTTCGTGTATAATCCCTATACATATAAATAAATACATATAAAGCTTTACACAGGGACTCTGTGTGCGCGTGTTCGCGACGCCTCTACACAATATCGATTTTACGGTAACCGAGGAGCCACGGTGTCGCGCTTACATTTATCCGGGCGTTAAATTGTATCTGGTGATGTTTATGTGCATATGTAAGGCATAATATTTGGCACCAGTAGATCACGTAGTGATAAATAATATCCAGTAGTTAAATATATTTCGTTTGTTATCGTAATACGAGCGTTATAGTTAGAGTATATAATTATAATTTGCTATTTCAGATTTGTGACCAAGTATAAGAGTAAGTCACGTGACGTGTGCGTGGAGGGGAAACTGTTTTACGACAGAAATTGTTTTTGTCAGTGGGAAGCAAACATTTTATAATTTATGTATATATATATATATAGACATATGTGTACTTATATATATATATATATATATATATATATATATACATATAAACATATATAACGCCCGGATAAATGAAAACGCGACAGTCGTAGCTGGTGCTAAATACATTCCCCTAATTTACAAAAACAAGTAATGAGAATAATTTCTATGAGTAAATATAATGCACATACAGATCCGATTTTTCAAAAACTACAATTTCTGAAACTGGGTGATATTCATAAAATGCAACAACTGAAATTTTACTATAAATTAGTCAATCACGATCTACCTGAATATTTCTGCCACATCCCATATTTACGCAACTTCGAAATCCATCAACACTACACACGAGGAATAAATAACCTTTTTATTCCCAGATTCAATCATGAATATGTCAAAAAACACGTACGACACAACATAAAAGAAACAGTTAACAAGACTCCAAGGATTATCATTGATAATATTTATACACATAGCCTACATGGTTTCACAACTTACATTAAAACTACTTAATTATGAATTATAAATGTCATTGTGGTATCCACAATTGTTATATATGTAATACATAATATTAGTATACAATATGCTATATAATTACATATATGTACTTATTAACATTGAACTGTGACTATTATTTCTATTCACTGTTGCTATTAACTAACTTGATTTGCTATTATTAAAAGGGAGCTACCATGTTAGCGACATGTTGTCTTAATGGGAGTTTCCTTGACCTTACATTTATGTTTGTACATTGGCATTTGTCTGAAGGAAGTAGATACCACTTCCGATTTGTGTGGTATCTACACTTGGTGATCTCGTTTATCAACTTCTTCCTTTCAGCCTTGACGTCCAGTTTGATGTTGCTCATTACCATTCTGTGGTCACTTCCGATGTTGACTTGGTTGATGACAATTACGTCAGTGACCATGTCTGGCCTGTTTGTCAGGATGTAGTCAATTTCGTTCTTTGTTTCTCCACTTGGACTTTTCCATGTCCATCTCCTCCCTGCTTTCTTCTGGAACATGGTATTCATGATTTTGTACTTTCTTGACGTTGCCCATTTTAACATGTCGCCTCTTTCGTTTCTCACACCTAGGCCAAATTTGCCTGTTGCCGTTTCCGAAATGTTTGTTAGTTTCCCTACTTGCGCATTAAAGTCTCCCATCACTATCGTGTAGTGGGTTAGCTTTTCTAAGGTCTCATCCACGTCGTTGTAGAAGTTGTCTCTGTCTTCTTTTGAGTATGATGTTGTTGGTGCATATATTTGTACTATCTTCAGTTTGTAGCGCTTTGTTATGCATAGAACAAGTTCTGCTACTCTGGGGCTGATGCTGTTAACTCTCACTACATTGTCTTTCCATCTCTTGTTTATGAGAAAGCCTACTCCTGCTTGGCCGTTTTCGCTGTGGAATGGTATAGTAGATGGCCGCTTTGTAAGGTTGTGAAGCATTCCTATCTTCTTCGGACATCTCCGATCCCAATCACATCCCATATCAACTTGGTTTCCCTAAGTTCTTCCTCCAGTTCTTGCATCTGTTCATCTCTTAGAAGTGTTCTTACGTTATATGTTGCTATCTTCAGTCTACTTACCTTCTCTCGGCGGCTCTTCTTGACCCAGATATTCTTAGCACCCCCTGCACGTAGTCGTAGTTGACCCGAACCGCCTCCTTGGTCATAGACTCTTTCGATGCTGCTGGGGACTGTGAGCCTTGGCTTCAGTGTACTTTGCATGCTGGTGTTGTTGGCCTACCCTTCCACGCTGGCCGGTGCGGGTTGGAAGGGGGGCGACATGGGATGAACGAAATTGAAAGTTTCGATACGGCAGCCGAGCCAGTACCGGACCACCACCCAGTCGGCGCCGGGATTCGAACCCCGGTCCCTCCAGTCAAGCGTCCGGTACTCTAACACTCGGCCACTGCGCCCCACATTGAGCACAGTGTATCATCGATCAAATGAAAGCTAAGTAGCCCAGTAATCAAATGTGCATTACAGTTTTGTAGACGGAACAATAAGGTAATACAACAATATGAAATAGTTAATAGACCGAAATGAGTTATTTTGAAGTGATTCTTGTGTTTTTATTAAAAACTATTATTATTATATAAAAAATTCCTTCAGTAATATGTTATGTCATTGTTCTAAGCCGAACAATAACATTTTAAATTAATAGAATCATACTCTCTGGCAAGAGTATTGAGTAATATGTATTATGATTTAAAGACGAGAAATTGCAGGTCTACTCTACCTGTATAAATGATTCTGCTAAAACAGAACATGTCAGAACACATTTATTATATTATTTCATAATGTTACAAGAAACTGCTAGCAATGCAATTCAGGATGTTATAAACATATTAAAGTAGCTTTAACTTGTATGTAACAAAAGTGTTTGGGATGTTGGTCTCACGTACAATTTTGGGGGGAAATGTGTACCCCTAAACGAAAAAAACCAGTGATATGGTGCTGCCCTCTGCTGATCAGCATGTAATACTGACAACTGTAACCGACGGATATTGCCGAAGCCGCTCACGGAAACATCCGAATGTTCGAAATTGGAGGGAGAAAGTCTAAACTCTAGGGGCACATGAGCTGGACCAAAAACGGTGCTTTTTTACGTATTTTAAAAGTAGAAATGTAATAGTTTATCTTGGCAAAACGACATCAAACTTATATTTTTATTAGTACGGGAACGAAACAACAGTTGTTTTCGTTGTAATTTTTCACAACGTTACACTAAATTCCCTACAATGTTTTCCTAGATATAAACAGTTTATTATATTACCTTTAATTTGATGTATCACATTAATATGTCAGATATCGAGCTCATGTGCCTCGTCAAAACTATCGGACGCAAATCACCCGACGGGTAGCAGCTTCAAAGCACGCTTATGTAATAATCGTTTCAAGTTGCAGCGAAATCAATAATCCTAAAAATAGTAATGATGTTAATGTAATTTTATGCAAAAGAAACCAAATGTATGATCAATGCGTTGTTACGTGGAAACTAGTTTAACGTCAGCAAACTCATAACGGATTCTCGTCCGACTGAATTAGCGGGGCCGTCTGTTGACACCCTACTATATGATTATATGCACTAGTTTTGTTCGTCATTAACGAGTCACGTCCGTTCGTGTTGTCAGTTGAACTTGGAGGCAGGCCAGGGACGTAAATGTAATTAATGATCTAATACCAGCTAGTAATCACTTGTTTCGGTGTCTACGATAATAATTAGTTATAAAGGTTGGCGTTGCGTGGCTTATTTTTGTGGGGATTCGTTTTTCTTTCACGAACATTGTTATGTTTATTCAGTCGGGGAGTTGGAGAATTTCCCGGGGGAAAGGGTTTTGTTGGAGATTTTCCCGGTTGATAAAGGAAGACTGGAGGGTAGGAGATTTTCCTGGGCGAGGGAGTATTGTTGGATATTTACAGGGTCGATTTGAGAGTAATGAAGTATGTCAGATTTTCCATATTGATTGGGGGTAGTGTTGACGATTTTCAAGGTCAAGGGGTTATGTCCAATGTCATGATCATCTGGCTACGTGGGTGTCAGCGCGACCAGGCTTATGGCTGCAAAACCAAATGTTCTATTAAGTATTCCCACTGTCACTGGAAAAGCAGTATAAATACTAAATGTTGTTGGTATACAAAATATTTAGCACCACCGCATTATCATTTCACTCACAGAGTTTGAGTAAAAGAGCTGCAGAGGTGGAACAAGGTGGACTACATGGGCGGGATGCAGCGAGAGGAAGGGGTATGAGGAGAGGGTGTGGCCGAAAAAGAGACTATCATAGGAAGAGCGTGTCAGTGAACAAAACAGACTGCGCTCGCATCGCCAAGCTGCATAATCGCAGAAAGGAACAATTGCAGATAAATTTGTCAAAATGCTGATGTTCTGTGTTAAACAACTTTTGAAGAATGTTTAATCCATGTGCTCTGGCAAACCACCATTTCACAAGAAAAGCCCCTGAGTGAAATAAATGTAAAACAATTGTCATACACATCATAAAGGGGGCACAACACGTTTTCTATTTTTGTGTTATACATTTACACAAACATCAGCACAGTTTGTCAATATTGTAATATATTTCACAATGGATCAGTTAACAAATATGTTGTAAATGTCACTGATATGGACCTTAGACCTAATATATCGAAAATGTGTAAAGCCGGATTTTGGTAAAAGTTAATATTATTAACAACCTGGTTATTCACTGCTTAATGCTGCATCCTGAGTTAAACTATTATTTGTAGCAGTACAATAAGAATAATATTGACTTATTTGAACACATTTGCTACCATATACAGCCCCCTGTATGTCACTGTGACATTTGATGTAATTTGCTGTATAAGTAATTGCGTTCTATAAGTAATACATATTATTGCTATTATTATTCAATAAATGAAGCCTTTGCAAAATTATCCATCATCTGGTTTGAAAAATAAAGTGAGAAAAAATAATTATACATATGGCCATGCGGATATTATTTTTCAACTTTTGCACTGTGATATCTTGAAATTGAATATTATAAGAACAATGTTTATATGACATTGAGGAAAATGACATGATGACAAAATGACATGATGACATTTTAACCAGATTTATTAACAATTGCAGCTGCAGCTGGCTGCCATTTTAACAAAAAACTTTGTCTTTAACCCACAGGCACCGACTCAGTCTCAGATGGAATTGAACAAATTGACATAAAATTACCAATATGACGTTGGCACGGTATTATATGATGCACGAAGTTAGCACACGCCGATGATTATACCCAGTACCAGATAGTAATTTTGTCGACTAGATGGGCGATGTTTGAGCTAAGCAATCTACTTAATATTTCATTCACTTCCTATATTCTACCTGGTTACCATTCTACCTAGCTTACAATAATTACGTCTTGGCCCCAGCGTCAAGAGGTATGTTTAGTGACAATAACGTCCCGAGGCCGAGCCTGTGGCTGTGAGTGTAAACAGCGACGGTCGTGCGACATGGTGCCCGAACGGGAGATTTCGGATTTCCTATATAAATGCAATCAATCTATCGGCATCAAATATATTTTTTTTATAAATCATATACACCTTAATACAACAGAACTTGGAACTACGAGACAACACAATAGACACATGGTTTTAATGATTAAGCCCTACGCCGGCAAAAACGCAGCAATCAGCTGCAATGCCAACTTATGACGTTACGTGTCACACTGCCAAGCATGACTTTTGCTACTTCACGATCCGATTTCGTTTTTATTACAGCCTTCAAACGATCACACCGTCTCTTCTGCTCTACCAAAGTAACTCGTGTAGCACCCCTGGGTATGTCATCATCCTTTTTCATTTTCTTCACCACTGAAGATAATACAAGTGGACGCAACTTTTTCTTGCCCGCCATCACATCGGCGTCAAAATCCAGACTTATGGACTATGCTGATTAACCACGTAGAAGTAGAAGTTACACGCAGTGACAACAAACTCGCTACTAAGCGTTCATGTGTTCGCGTATCACGTGATACACAGGTCCATCTCGTTAAACATCGGACATTAGAAGCCACGCCTTTGAAATTGGCGCGCTGCCTTGTAAACAACTGATACAAACTCGTATCATAAACAATTCACCAACAAAAATGGTTCATTAAAACATATTTGTGTTATAACCCGCTGCCAGTACGTCATAATAAATACAATTTATACTGTACAACAGTATTTTAAAATACAAACGAACAGACTATGTTCCTTTAACTCAGTGATTAAACTAGTTAAAAAGTGTAACTAATAAGAACAACGACGCGTAGAGCCAACAAAAACGTTGCATTTGTCATCGTATTATTGCAGGAGCAGAAAATTGTAAGTTGTATACAAGGTGCATTTGTGTACGTCAAATTGGTGGCTGACTCCATTTGCAATCTTGGAATATATCCGGATGTACGGATATTCAGTTGCTACATAGATACAACTTAGGGTATTGTTTTAAAAAAAACTGAAACTTACCACGGCAGGTGTCGTTTTGGGGACGATCTCATACCCTCCTATTTTAACCAGACGTTTCCTGGCGGTACTGTCGATATGGATCTTGCCTTCTGCGAAGTTAAACGAAATGTGAAATAAAATATATTCACAAAGTCTTGTTTTCTTGTGCATTGATGGGCTGACAACAGTATAATAATATTTAAGATTGCAGTGTATGAACCAGACACAAAACTAATCGTGTAGCTTTCTCGTTACGCACACACTCACACATACACACAAACACGCACGCACGCACATGCACACGCATACACGCGCGCGCGCGCGCACACACACACACACACACACGCACACGTACCTTCTCCGTTCTCCTCAAGGAAAGCTGCCCTCTGCATTGTCTCTCCGAGCAGACAGTAGCGCGGCGTCTTCTTGTCCACGACACCGGCCAGCACGGGACCTAGGCACAGAACGGAACACCTATCCTTCACGTCGAGTTTTCATTGCAACCTTGTTAGCCAGGCTCCGTGATATAGCCAGTGTGTGTCGCCCATAAGAGAGCCTAGATTCAAAGACATCTTCGCGTTATGTTGAAGACGATCGGTTACACTGAATCAAGGTAACCAATGAAATTGACTGTCCTGCTATGTCAGCAAATACGAGACTTTCATGCTATGTCAGCAAATACGAGACTTTCATGCTATGTCAGCAAATACGAGACACTTGGTTCAGCGAAACATTCGAACCATTTAAACTTTAATTGCATTGATAGAATCAAACATATTTACGAACAGTAACATTTACGTCGCCGGTCCAAATCCCTTAACAGAAACATTTTTTGTACACTTTTATTTATTGGCCCAAGGTACCGTTTTGGTTTCTGTAAAACATATTAGAAACGTGTATGCATTTTTATATTTATATATAGCATTAATATTGTACACATAAATACAGGCTCAATCGCCGAAATAAAGTGGTGCCATCTGACAGTAACAGCCAAACCATGTGTTAGCAGCATGTGTCAGTGTCTTCTTGACAAGTTCAAGCAACCGGGTATCTTAACGGTTTCGTCGACTGTTGTAATGATAAATCTAATCAAGCATGAGAGATGACTGAAGACAAGTGTAAGAAACGTCGTCCCGTGGAATAGTGTTGTGTTCTCTACTTCTCTTACTTTCCTGTATGTCCGGGGAGAGGTAGCCGTGATAGGAATACTGGTCCTCGTTTTCTCTTTTCGTTTTCTCACCCTCACTGATTTTTCACTGCTGCCTCCACCAACCGTTTCCACGCCCATAATATTATATCTTTCGTTCTCATTGTCCACGCTTCCCAATCGCCCCGAATCTCCCTTTACACTATCTTCCGGTCGGTTAAAGTCCAGCCCACTTTAGTCGACTCCTCGCCAGTTTCTTCTTAACACATTCTTTTACGCCAACTTCATCCCTCAGCTCATCCATTCTTCGCTTGTCGATTCTCGGCACTCCCATGGTTCTTCTGACCCAGTTGTTTTCGCAAAACTATACTATCTCCTGCTGTTCTTCCTTATTGTCATGCGCGCTCTCTAGGCCATACATGTATGCCGGTGTCACATGTGAAGAAAACACATTTTGCTTGAGTGTACACGTTTAGATCTCCCATCACCCCTTCCAATTTCCTCCATGCATTTGCCCTATTTTTATTCTTCTGCAACTTTCAGACACTGCCGTCGTTGTATGATACCGCTCCGCCACGGTATACAAAGCTGTCTCTTTGTTTTAGTCTCTTTCCCTACAGATGTATTTTCAGTTCTTTGTGTAATTCCCGCTAAGCACCATTAGTCATTCGTTGCCATGATGAGAAACCGCCTTTGTTTCTACGAAAACACTCGACACACTCACCTGTCGCTATTCCAATACGCATGTTGAAGTTCACCCCAATCATGTGTGGAATCTCCAGCTTGTTTATATTGCCCCTGAAGTCGAGGGCCAGTAGTGCGATCTCGGTCACGTGTTTCTTTCCGTTCGCCACAGGCACGCCTAAAGAGGCAAAGCAACACGTTCTAAACCTAGTTTCGTTTCTTCGGAAAATAGTGCCTTAAAATCACCTTCAAATACCTAATGCGCTTTATTCAGCGGCATTTATGATAATGATTCTATGCCGCCTTGTCAACATATATTTCTGGATATAAATACTGTTCCAACTACAGTTGTTTTCTCTCATATACTGTTGACAGCGCCGGATTTAGGACGGTGGGGGCTCTGGGCAGTGACTGACCGGGCATCGTATCATAACAGTTCTTAAGAGACGAGCCTGACAATATAACCAGTACGGGAACTCCACAAAACGCTTTCTCACTCGTCCCTACCTTCAACTATAGGGACGCCACCACAAAATACGACATTTGATTTTTTAGAAAACCAGTTTGCGTCACAGTGAAGTACTCGAGAAACGAGTTTAGACGTAACTTGAGTGCTTCAATATGACGCAAACTGGTATTCTAAAAATCAATTGTCGTATTTTGTGGTGGCGTCCCTGTAGTCGAAGGTAGGGACGAGTGAGAGAGCGTTTTGTGGAGTTTCCGTACTGGTTATATTGTCAGGGCAACCCTGCCCTAAATGTGGCACTGTCTGGTGATAAGCACAATCCGGTTGCATAGTTAAACGTCTTGAGGTTAACATTTTAATACCAGTGTGGCACGTGTGATAGCGATCAAGCCTGGTCTTAGTAGAAAATCTTAGAAATATACTTTGGTGAATGGATATATAATAACACCTCTCCAACTATATTGTATATTTTATAATTGTAAAATTATTATTATTAAATATTGTCAGCGTTGTGTTTTGTGTGTGCATGTGTGTATGCGTGCATACATGCGTGCGTGCGTGCGTGCGTGCGTGCGTGCGTGCGTGCGTGCGTGCGTGCATGGTGTCCGTGTTCAGAGTGAGAGACATCGTAATACATTTTACTACATTTAAGTATTAAACAAACACGTATCATACTCACATATTCACTCTATGAATATGTGAATATTTACACATTTACTAGATACTTTATTCCATTCATATAATGCTCTCAAAGAGAATAAGTTTTCTCATATCCAATTTACTATGTTCCTTTGCAATAGTCTCAAGACGAACTCATGCAGACACTTACCGGACACGGCAACATAGGCGTCGCCAATGGTCTGCACCTTGAAGACATCGCGTCGTTTAGTAAGCTCGTCGAAGTAGTTGAACAGGAAGTTCAGCATATCGTACACCTACAGTCCATCAGAAATGTCGTAGTGCAGCTACATATAATCGTAAACACTGGCTAGCCATGTAATGTAAACACAGGCATTGAATAAATGCCATCTATGCAGGCCAAGTACAAAGAACAATTCAATTCGATGCAATTATTTATTTCCAAATGAAAAACAGGAACAAAGAAAACTACATAGCAATATGCAATAAAATATTTTTTTTAAATAGAATTCTACAGACATTGTATAGAATTATAATGTTGTTGTCTTTTATAGAAAATCTTCTGCAAACATCGTCATAGGCGGATCCAGTGTGGGCTGAGGGGCACGTGCGGGGCAAGTGCTCCGCGTGCCCGTAGACCGTTTATAATGGGCCCAGGCGACCGTGCCTCTAGACCCGTTCCGGTTATAATAAGGTAAAGTTATGGCGACGAAAAATGTTGAACACCCCCCTCCATCTTTTGATGTAACCAGTTTAGTCGAGATAGAAGACATCGCGAGACAGTGAGAGAGGAAGGTGAAATTGCGACTGCTTAGCGAGGACATTTTTCAACAGCACCCCCGCTCCCCCCTCGTCTTCAGATGTCACCAGTCCTGCTGAGGCTCAAGTTGCGACAACACTATTTGGTTCGGCCGCCACTGCAGGCTTTTGTGTCCCCCCCCAAGACTCGCTTTCTGGATCCGCCACTGATCCTATAGGATATATTGTGTAGATATTCTATCGAATGTTTTGCTAAGGGGTACCTGTTGGGGGGTCGACGCAGAGGAGATTGTTGTGAAGTTAACCATGTCAGCGAACAGGATGGTCACTTCGATGAAGTGCTCTATACCGGCGTTCTGTCGATGCAGCAGCTTGTTGATGACGACTGCCGGAAACATGTTGATGAGAAGAGTTGATGTCTTTCGCTTCGCCTCGTTCAACGCTTCATTCCTTGACGAATGCACACGATACAATGCAATACTAAACATGTTAATTCCAATTTATGCATATAAATATCGTGTGTTTAATTGAACATTTTCATCACAGTTTATTGTGAAAAAGGAGAAAGCAGAAATGTCACATCCATAAAGGACTTTCCACACCCTTGACAACATTCTAGTGATGTTATACAAGTTAGTTACGAACAAATAGACAACTTAAAATTATGTAGTCAATGCTAATGACCTAACGGTGATTATGCTTGTTAAACATGTATTACTCTCCAGTGCAGCTAATGGTGAAACTGACCAATGTTCTATGTATACATGTTCTCAAAAGTGGCAATTTAGCTGGCATAATAGATGAAATCCATGACTAGTCATTGTACACATACACGATGTGCTTTTAGTTCTTGCAAATGTTTTTCTTACGTGTTTATACGATACAACGTATTGGATGTTTTGAAGATTTGTAGCAGCAATGTGTTCGCCTAACACGGACACTTCAGAGATGCATAAGCGCAGGAGCTATGTAGATTAGATCATAAAAGATATGCAAACAGCAATGACATGTCTCTGGGTGATTTCTCACGAGGTCAACTATAAGGTAAACTTATTTGTTGGGTCTAAGCATCTAATAATAAATAATAATAATGATAATAATAATAATAATCAACTTTATTTACACACCATAAAATCCGGGACTAACGGGTGTTTACAAATCGGCAATCATCTAAGAAACATAAAAAACGCATTTAAGAGAAATAAATAAGAAAAAAATTACTAACGTTAGGAAGCAAAATCCTAGTATATATATTATATATATATATATATATATATAATATATATATATATATATATATATAATTATATACCTACGTATAGTAAAATTACGGGCAGATGCAATGATAAAGTAAACGATTAGCAAAAGTGCTGAACAGCTGAATATACTGAATAAAAATAAACAAATAAATACCTAAATTACATTAAATAAGTTGATTAGATAGTACGAGGTGATTCTGAGATAAATAAAACTAAAAATGTATTGAAACCGTATGCATGAATAATACAAAGGTTAAATGAGGTCTGATTATATTAGTTTGAGAACAGAAATGTCTTCAAATAATTTTCCAAACTGCCTAGTGGTCTCAATCGCGTTTAGTTCCAGAGGCAGAGAGTTCCACAATGTCGGCCCAGCACATGTAAACGCCGGCGACCATAACGTTCTAGGTTCACGCGTGGAACGACCAGAAGCAGACCACCGCCAGAGCGTAGGGTCCTGCGTGGTGCGTAACGATGTAGCAGTGACGCGAGATACACTGGCGTGCCTGCATACAGTGCCGTGTGTACAACCATGAGTAACTTGTACTCGATGCGCTTTCTCATCGGGAGCCAGTGTAGCTGTTGTAGGACCGCAGTGATAGATCGCCAGTCACTTCGTCGAAGTTGCATCACATCACGAGTGGCTGACCGTTGGACTCTCTCTAGACGGTGCAGCAGAAGGTCAGATATATATATCAAAGAGCATCGCATTTCCATAATCAATTCTGGATGTCACAAGTGCATAGACAAGGCATTTGCAGACACTGGTCGTCATTGCCTCTCGTACACGAGCAATTCTCGAGAGCGTCGCCATCGATAAATCAGCATCGTTTGCAACGACAAGGTCACGAACGATGGTCGATGTCGTTACATATTGTCCGCATATGTCGACTGGATCAATGAGTATTGGTAGGCGCAAGCTCGATATACGTATAACAATTTCTTCCGTTTTGCTCTCGTTGAGAACCACTCCGTTGTCATATAGCCACGTTTTAACTTCACTGATGCAAGCCTCCATTCTGATGAGAGCATTTGTATGCTCAAACGGTGGAAAATCGACGTATAACTGCGTATCATCGGCGTACAGATGGTGGTGTACGTCGTGTCGGTTGAGTAAATTTGTTAGAGGCGCAATGTAGGCGTCGAAGAGCACCGGCCGAAGGACCGACCCCTGTGGTACTCTGGCTCTCATCACGCTACACTCAGATATTTCTTTCCCGACACGCACGGCAAAGGTACGACCATATAGGTATGACGCCAACCACGCATGCGCTTCGCCGCATATGCCATAGCCATACAGCCTCCGTAGTAAGATATCGTGATTTATTGTGTCGAAGGCTGCTGTTAAATCGAGAAGCACAAGAAGTACTCCACGACGAGCATCAATCGCTTGCGCCACATCACTGTGAATGCATAAGAGTGTTGTCTACGCGCTGTGGTCGGTATGCACTCTGGTAGACGTTCGGTATGCCATTCTCGTTCAGGAAGCGTTGCAGTTGTCTTGAGATGACGCGCTCAATTGTCTTCGCCACAAACGAAATGTTCGATATTAGGCGGAAGTTATACAGCACATTGACATCAGCACCTCGTTTTTCAGTACAGGCGTCACAATAGCGTGCTTCATCAACTTTGGGACTAAAGCATTAAGTATGAGTGTAATAACCGGACACAGCGTTTCAATGTTCCGTTGAAAGAGTGACATTGGCAGCGGGTCCAGCTCGCATGACTTGGTAGCAGATGCTAAAATTATGTTCTTCGCGTCTGCCGGTGAAGCAGCTTCGAAGCACACTAAACGTGCAGCCACATTCGTCACTACGTCTTCAATTGACGATTGAGTCATATTGCGGCGCAACGCATTGATCTTCCCGGAGAAACTCTTCTGGCATTTCGTTGCAACAGTAGCTTGTGTAGCGTCCTCGGGTAGCTGCCGGTCTCCAGCTCGACCAAGTAGTGTGTTTGCGATCTGGTAGACACGTCGGATGTTGCCACCGGCACTTGTCATCTCAGTTCGGTAGTAATGCGATCGTGCAGTCATAAGTGATTTTCGGAACGCGTTGCGAAAACCGGTGTGTATTTGACGATGTACAGTCAGTCCAGTTTGTCGCCAGTTACGCTAAGCACTACGTAATGCCCGCTTCTCGTCAGTTAGCTGGCTTGTATGCCACGGTGTCATCGGCTTAGCCGTGATAGTCCGCGAGATTACTGGGACATGGGTGTTAACGATGCTACGTATGCATGCATCGTATCGAGTGAGGATAACTTCAGGATTTTGTTCAGGAACGTAAAGATCTGATGCCGCGAGTTATGTGGTAAAACGGCTGCCGACAATGGCTGAGTACCCGCGGTATTGGACGCGTCGCGTTATGCGCTCTGGTTTAGGTTGGCGTAATCCGCATTCAATCACATGGTGATCAGTGAGAAGAGTATTCGGCTCAACTGTTGTGGCTTTGACGTGAAATGTTCCCGACGTGATAACCACATCCAGAATGTTGCCGCGCTCATGTGTTGCGCTTTGCAAATGGTGTACAAAGCCATGCGCATCCAGCTAATCAGCCAAGTTCGTTGCTTCGGCGCATGTGGAATCACCATATCGTGTGTTGAGATCACAACACACGACAGTCTGTGGTGG